>CM031703.1:4530000-4887500 GCA_018466805.1 Hippocampus abdominalis
AGTGGAATCTCAGTGTTGGCTCTCGCTACACTGAGCACCACAGGGGGTCTTCGTCGTTGCAAAAATCAACAAAGCCGCTGTCACGAAGTGCCATCTCGATCACGAGCACGGGCACACATACATGCACATCTTAAGACTGCACATGCGCCCGGGCATCCAAGCATACACACCCACCACCAAACGCGGAAAGGCGAAAAGGACAAAGAAAAAAAAAAAGAAAAAAAACTAAAGTGGTGCTCAGGCGCGCACGCACAGTGACAAAAATGCTCTGGTTTTGACACGCAAAGATAAGTGCGCAGCTGGACAACAAAGAGGACACCCTTGATAAGTTCTCACACGCAGCCGCAGTCCAATAAAAAGAAAATGATTTGGGAAAATTAGGGGGGGGGAAAAACAAGGGATAAATCCCTTAACGACTTAATCCTATCTTAAACGCTTGCGTGATCTATCGTGTCTGTGATTTTGCCGACAGCGAAGAGAGGGATGAAGTGGCGGCTCAGCAGAGAGAAATCATTTGGTAGATTGAATGAGAGGCAGCGAGAGTTTGAAAGAGTTTAAAACAGATCCAGGTATGATTTGCGGCTCTTTCGCTCTATTTTTTTTTTTTTCTGTTCTCTAAATCCACCACCCGTTATTATATCACTTGATTACACCTAATCCCGATGCCTCTAATTCTCCAGGCACATTTGAAAATGTGCCTCGTTCTTTTCCGACACATTTCATTGTGTGCTCAGTTTGGCTTCACTGGCTGTGAGTCCCTGTAGGTGTCTGCACATCTTCTGTACTTTTTTTTTTTTTTTTAAACCTTGACCTTATACTTATCTGATGACTGCAAGAAATAGATAAACAGGAATGGTGTTTACTTACCGGAGCAGGCGGTTGCAAGTACTGGGACTTCAAGCAAACAAGCACTTTAAAAAGAATGTGTGGGCGATGATAAACTTTTAAAAAAATATATAGACAGTCAAACCTCGGTTTTCGTACGTCTCGGTTCTCGACCAATTTGGTTTTCGACCAAAAATTTCGAGTTTTTTATGCCTCGGATGACGAACAAATTTCGGTTCTCTAACAAACTGAGCGCACCTGAATGCACCATTTGACTCCTCTCTCGAAGTGATGCTTCCTCGTGTTGCCTTCCATTGTGAGCAGACGTGTTCAGTAAACATTTTTATTTTAAAAAGAGCGTGGTTTCGGTTTTCAAACAATTTCAGTTTTCGAACGGATTATGGTCGAAAATCGAGGTATGACTGTACAGTCAAAACTCGGATTTCGTCCATAATCCGTTCCAGAAGGCTGTTCGAAAACCGATTTGTTCGAAAACCGAAACCACGCTCTATTTAAAAAAAAAAAAATTATTGAACACGTCTGCTCAATAATGGAACGCTACACGAGGAAGCGTCACTTCCTCCTCTACCCGAGGAAGCATCACTTCCTCGTGTAAGGAAGGCGAGAGGAGTCAAGTGGTGCATTCAAGTGCACTCAGTTTGTTCGAGAACCGAATTTCGGTTGTGATCCCAGGCATGAAAAAAATCGAAGATTTTGGTCGAAAACCAATTTGGTCGAGAACAGAGACTTTTGAAAACCGCGATTTGACTGTACTGTATATATTGTGTACTTGCAGTTGATTTGAAGTGACAGATAGAGAGGGAGTTTTCGGCATGTGTTTGGGAGGAGAATATCGTCACATAATCTAACTTCTTATGTACATTTCATTCTTATTGTTGACAATCTGGCCGTATTGCACTCCACAGCCATGACCGACCATCACGCTTCTCCTTTGCCACCGAATGTGGCGGCATCACAAAAAGCCAAACGAGACGAAAAAAAGAATGCACGAAGCTCAATTACGTATCGCTTCGTGTTATTAAAATGTTCAGATTGAAACTTTTGCATTTATTCCCGTTTGTGGCTGTTGATCCAAATCTGTATTTAGCAGATTGAGTTTGAGTGCGTGCTTCTGTGCTTGATTGTGTGCGAGCGGTTGCACGCATGTTTGGTCAGTTTTTGGTCAGACACTTTGGTCACGGAATGCATGTTTGGGTGTACTGTAGTCGAGAGAGGGGGTGGGGGGGTGTAATGTGTATTCATGTGTGTGTCTGGTGTCTGAGTATATATGTGCTCATGACAGTGACCCACTTCTGGTGTTTTGACGAGCCAGGTGGATCACGGCATCTGTAGGCGAGGAGGCGGAGGTGGACAACGGAGAAAAGCACGAAGAAGAGAAGAGGAGGAAGAAAATGATTACGTGCCGAGTCCACGCAGCAGAGTGCTTGAAGGTTTTCTTTCGTGTGTTCCCTACCTTGCATGAGACAATGAGCGCCGACTTTGCAGACAGACGCCCGCAGTCAGGGACTTAAAAAAAGCATCGTGTAAATTAATTATGTTTTTCATTCTGGCAATGGACCAGCCACTGACAGAAAGCACCCATTCCGTGTCCCCCCCACCCACCCACCTGCATCCCATGTGCGCCACTCCTAACCCACGCCTAAATGTCTCACATCAGGCGAGAGGTAATATCAGCATGTTTAATTGATGGTGCATGGAGGCATTGTGGTGATAACGTGGATTCTGGAGTGGGTCCCAAGTGCCTACGCACGCACACACACACACACACACACACACATGCACAAACATACAGACATGGATGTTGACATGCTACAATTATACTGTAAAGCTTTGTATATGCTTTGACTGTTTACTCAGTGATGAGCCTTTTTGTCAAAGCTTAAAATTGTACTAGCAAGCGTTTGGCTCAGTTACGGAACAAAAGTGCCCTTCGAGGTGTTTTTAAAGGGACGCTTGATTGAGCTGAACATCAGCACTTGTTATTGGTCCGTAGGCTGATGTAAAAATGATATTGGCACTAAAATTCACCCCTCTGAAAAGCTGCACTAATGTACCCGAGCATTCAAAAGTTTGGGATCACCCAGACGATTTTGTTTTTCTATGAAAAGGCGCACGCTATTTCTCAAATGAGTTGTGAAATGACAATGTCAAGGTTGGAAGTAATTATTTTTATCGGGCCTGCGTGGGTTTTCTCCGGGTACTCCGGTTTCTTCCCACATTCCAAAAACATGCAGGGCGGGCTGATTGAACACTCGAAATTGTCCCTAGACATGATTGTGAGCACAAATGGTTGTTCGTCTCTGTGTGCACTGCGATTGGCTGGCAACTGGTTCAGGGTGTCCCCCGCCTACTGCCTGAAGACAGCTGGGATAAGTTCCAGCACTCCCGCCACCCTTGTGAGGATATGCGGATCGGAAAATGGATGGATGGATGAGTATTTTTTTTCCTTCAAACTTTGCCTTCGTCAAGGGGGTCCCTCCTTTTGCAGCAATGACAGCATTGCAGACTTTTGGCATTGTAGCTGTAGCTGAAATCTGGGATGGGGTGGGCGGCCAGGATCAGCCCGAAGACGCAACGTGGGTCCCCCTTCCCATGGGCTCACCACCTATGAAACAGACAAAAGGAGGGGACAGGTGCAATCTAGGGACATGGAATGTCACCTCTCTTGCAGGGAAGGGTCGTGATATGAATAGAGCAAAAGGGGGCCATTGACATGGGCACCGGAGGACAAGGAGATACAGTCAAACCTCGGTTTTCGAACGTCTCGGTTCTCGAACCAGTTCGGTTTTCCACCAAAAATTTCGAGATTTTTTGCCTCGGATGACGAACACATTTCGGTTCTCGAACAAACTGAGCACACTTGAATGCACCATTTGACTCCTCTCGCCTTCCTTACACGAGGAAGTGACGCTTTCTCATGTCGCTTTCCATTGTGAGCAGAGGTGTTCAGTAAACATTTTTATTTTAAAAAGAGCGTGGATTCGGTTTTCGAACAATTTCGGTTTTTGAACAGCCTTCTGGAACGGATTATGGACAAAAACCGAGGTTTGACTGTATGCTGGTGCAGCCGTCAAGCATCAATAGGTTGCTGGCACGAGTCAAAGGACAACAAAACCTTTTTTCCTCATCTCCAAAGAGGACTCATTTAGTCTTCTCTCTCGCTTGCTTGATTACCTCATTGATGTCTCTCGCAGGTGTTTGCGCAAGCGTGTGTGCGTGCGCTTACTGCCATCGCATGCGAGTGGAATGGTTAGATCCGTGATTTGAGTGCTAAGTGACTGTGTCAGTACATTGGGCAGGGGGTCTCCTTGTGGAACCGACGTCAGTCACGGGATCGCACAACCTCCTGGTGACACAGACATTCCGCCCTCGGGGTTGGTGTGAGAGTGTGCTTGTGTCACATGTGAGTGAGTTTGTGGCCCCCGCCGCATTCGTCCATAAATGTTTTGTCTCCTGTCGTCTTTTGTCTTTGCGTGTGTGCGTTTCAGTCTGCTGTGTAAAATGTCCTTCTGGTGCATCGCCAGTTACATGAGTGCGTTAAAGCTTGTCCGCGCCGTGCCTTTGGCGAGTGAGTGTGTCTTTGCGTCCAGGGCATATCTTAGGCACGATTCAACCCTCGGGTCATTCGAATGCTGTGTGTTGTCCGCTCGTTGTCTGCCCTCATAACGACATCACTTGCATGAAGAAGTATCCCACCACACAGATTTACATGCATAAGCATTTTCGCAGGGCTTCATTCATCACTAATAAGCTGTTAGACTTACTCAAATAGACGCAGAGTTTTTGCTGTATTTATGCCTGCAGGAACCACGAGGACATCGGCACAATAAACATGAACGCCCCCCCCGAGTCCCAAATTTTGCTCACACTTGCACGCACTCACTCGCTTTTCCTGCTGCTCACTCTCTTCCCAGTAGCATGCAGTACACGCGCTCTTTTACCGATACAAATACTTGATGTTTTATAGCGTCATATAGGATTTCCACTCTTGATGTTCGCCTTGTAGATCTACTAAGGGATTCAATTTTTTATCCATCCATTTTCTGATCCGCTTTGTCCTCACAAGGGTGCCTACCGCAGCCGTCTTCGGGCAGTAGGTTAAAAGTTTGAAGGAAGAAAAATATTTCAACTAAAAATATTCATCCATCCATTTTCCGATCCGCTTATCGTCAAACGTGTTGCGGGATGTGCTGGAGCCTATTCCAGGTGTCTTCGGGCAGTAGGTGAGGGACACCCTGAACCGGTTGCCAGCCAATCGCAGAGCACACACAGACAAACAACCATCCGCGCTCACACTCACACCTAGGGACAATTTAGAGTGTTCAGTCAGCCTGCCATGCATGTTTTTGGAATGTGAGCGAAAACCGGAATACCCGGAGAAAACCCACGCAGGCATGGGGAGAACATGCAAACTCCACACAGGGAGTCCGTAGCTGGGATCGAACTCACGACCTCTGCAGTGTGAGGTTGATGCGCTAACCACAACCAAATTTATTTTGGGGGCGTGAAGGGGGGCAGATAGAGCAATTGCTTCCCCCCCCCCACCCTACATGCACCATGGTGGAAATACAAGCCAGATCAGGGTTGACCATCACAACGCAGTCATCTGAACTCAACCGCAATGCTTTGTTCATGACATGGACACACCTAAACCAACCAGGTATTTTCATGTCTCACAATCGTAACGGAAAAAAATCACAAGATAGAAGCACGAATCTCTATTTTCAGTCAAATAGACTTGCTGCGTCCCGTGTTCCGAAGTGTCTTCAACTATATATTGATCCATCATTGTCACACAAGGCAGATGTGCTGTGCCACTTGACCTGATACGAAGAGACAAGACGCCAACACGAACTGAGGAGAAAGGCATCTCCTGTCAATCATTTGTCAGGTTTATCGGACTTTTGAATGATGCTTGTGTGTTTCGACTGTCGTTACACTTCATCGTCCTGTCATTCATTTGTCTTGCTCTTGTTTTGTTTTTTTCAAACAATGAATTATTAGAGATAGGCAAAAATGTCTGTTTCAGATTTGAGAACAGGCCCTGCTTATCAAGTTTTATATTTTATATGTCCGTTTTATATATTTTTGGAACATGTAGATTGACTCAACATTAAATCCCCTCATATTTGTTGACATCACTAAAATCGTTTTGCTCAGATGTCATCCCTTATCTATCCCGTTACTTTTTCTCCCGATAGGCTACGATGGAGACTTCCATATTCCGTTTTCTGTTTCCAACTAACAGTGTGTCTTTTCTCCTCCGATGGAACACACGCAGTGACACAGTGTGCAGTTACTGCAGCGCAAGCTACCTCATTTTCCACAAGTTCCATCAGCTCGAAACACAACATGCTCGAGTGGAGGCTAAACTCTGTGAAATGGCCACGAAAGAAAATAGAAAAAGCCCAGCGAGAGGAACTGCAAGTGGACAGACTGGAGTGGGAGCGATCCCTTAAAATTGAGGTCCAGAAACTGGCAGCTGAGGAAGAGAAATGCATCGAGAAAATATACCAAAGTAGAAGAGACAAGTCTCGTAGAGGAAAGTGAACTGAAAAACCGAGAGGTTGACGAGGGAACTCCAAAGTGAAAGATCGGAAAATGTGTGAAGAGAAAGAGCGGCAACTTAAAATTGAGCTACTTGGAAACTTGCAGCCTGAAGTTTTGAGCAAGCGGTGTGAAGAGCTGCACGAGGAGGGTGAGAAGAAAAGAAGTTCAATGTGACGCACTTCAAAAGGCCAACGCTCACTTGGACGAGCTGCGAAAAACGCCTCAGACAGCAGGAAGCAGGAAGACAGGTGAGGTTTATGAGTTTGTCTTGATTTTTCCCTTCCTGCTGTGAAATAATCTCCAACAGCAGGCTTTTTTTTTTTCTTCTTTTGTGGCGAATGATACTGTGAGTCATGCCGTTACCCGACAAACACGCAAGCAACAGCTCAAACTAATCAGACCGCATGTGATGACAGCACTGTCATACAAAAGACTATTCATCTTCAAGATTAAAACGTTTACTCTCCTTATTTCTCCATGCAGGTCGCTCATATCACAAATCTCTGTATGACTGTGTACTGTATTTGTATGCAGTCTGATTCCAATGCATCTTGTTCTGTTTTTGAAACCGTATCCTTCTTCTCTGCTTTGTGTTCACGGATCTCGTTGGGGCGAGTTTAAAGGTTTGTATCGTCATTCTAGATCTTCTAGAACATCTTTATAAAAGACATAACGTAAGGTAGTTTACAAAATTTACAAATGGAGTGTTTTGAGTTCATGATTGTGCAGCTGTTGGCTTGCTTGATTGCAGGCTCCCTGACCTTTAACTGCTCTAAATGTTTTAATAAAGTAAAATGTTTGACGGATCATTTTATTGGCAGCTTTGTTAATCGATTCCCAAATCTCGTCAGCTTTTATTTTGGTAATCAACCAGCAGTATCTTGCAAACAAGTATTCGAGTTATTGGTACATTTAATACACATGCTGCCTAATAAGACTGCAATGCATCATCGTGTGAAATAATGCTTTGGTAAAACCAGTTACAGTGCTCAAGTAACAGAAATGTAATTTAGACAAAAAGAGTGCTTGTATGATTCACTGATTATACTGTACGAATTTAAAAAAAAAGTATAGTTGAAGAAAAAAAAAAGCTTTTGAAAAACTAGGTTGAGGATGTGACCCATGCGCGGGAGTTGATTTTTGGTTATTTTTGCTAACTCTTAATATAAACACATGGACAGAATTGTTGGTACCCCACAGTTAAAAAAACAAAAACAAACACACACCCAACGGTAAATGAAATAACCTGTAACCGATGAGAATGTCAATTGAGAAAAAAAAAGCCTTTGACAAACAGCTATGAGCTATATATAAGTTATATCAGCTCTATGGTCACACAACAAATTATGAAGCAAAGCATCAACGTCTACTGTTAAACATGGGGGAGGCTAAAATATTTTTCGTGGCTGATTTGTGCAGGGTATTTCTCCATTAGGATTAAAAAACAAAAACAAAAACCACTCTATAATCCAGGGGTCGGCAACACGCGGCTCCAGAGCCGCATGCAGCTCTTTAGCGACATCTAGTGGCTTTCTGGCACTTTGTAAAAAAGCTCCATTTGAAAATGGAAAAAGATTTTGATAGTTGGTTAATATAGCTCAAATAGATATAGATACATGTTGCAGCTCCGAAAAAGGAGAACTGTGGTGTTGGTTTTTTAAAACTAAACACTTTATTTATCCTTTTAACAGTCTCGACAAACACAGACACGTCTGAGTCCGACTCCGTGCCTTCTCTCTTCTGTTCGACTCGAGAGGCGTTCAAAGACAGCCTCAGAAAAACGGAAAGTAATGATCACGAAAATAATGCACCAAAACAAAAAATCAAGCGAGGTAATTACAAAATAAATTCCACATACATACAGCATGTGTTTCCTTCATTGTAAGGTTTATAGAAGGGTTTTTATTTTTTTGCGGCTCCAGACATATTTGTTTTTGGGGGGTTTTTTGTCCTATGTGGCGCTTTAAACATTTTGGGTTGCCGACCCCTGGTATAGTCTATAACACTCCATATATCGTTCAGTTGACCACGCAAACACAGATGCAACACAGCGACTTGCATTATTAGGCGTCCCGTCCATTTTGAAGAAAATTGAAGACTTTTAAGTGTGCCTTTCGGTCGTGACAATCCGGTACTGCACGTGTGATGGATTTAGTGGAAAAAAAATAAACTGATGTTGGGTCCCCCTTGCTTCATTGTTGCTGATTTGGTCTGTCAAATTGGAAGGCTATTGTACATGCTAGGCTGTTGTGTGTATGCTAGTCTGGCTGGGCCAATCCACTATGCGTTGCCATGTAAGCCGATTACTTCTGCGCGCTCGCTGCCTCTTCATGTAGCTCAAAGCACATGAAAAAAAACACAAACAAACACGTGGTGCGCACAGTTGTGCTTCGGGGCCACGGGGTCAAGTACAGGTCAGCATGTTAAAGTTCGGGCAGCGATAATGATGCTTGCTACCGTGATGTGTGAATGAGCAGCACGGGCTGACGGGAGTAGTCGCGCTCTCGCGTGCATCCTTTGTTGGTCTTTTGTTAAAAGCTTGGAATATCGAGCGTCGGATACCTGCAGTCTTTCATGAATACAATTTCATACAGCCACAATGAGAATCCAGAGATAATATGAGTGGAATAAAATATACACCTTGATGTACTGTATCTAACGCTATTTATAGTGAATGAAAACGCACAAAGCAACAAAAAACTCAAATTGAATCAGCTTTTCAGATGATGGAATGAAATTAAAATGAGAGTTTAAAAAAAACGATAACTGAAACAATATTTTGTCTTTACGAACCTAATTAAAATATCCTTTGATTTCATCTCTGTCAATTTATGTCATCCATGAGCTCTTTGTGACATTAAAAAAAAAAAATTAATTGCTTCGGCTTTCCAGACGTGCGGCAGTCTGAAGCTCAAACTGTCATTCGGTAATTGTAGGCCACTAATTGTGTGTGGCCAAAAGTTACATAAGCGGGCAGTGCCTTTGAAATGCCTGCCGCCAATCAGATGAAAGAAATGCGTTTGACAATGCTCCTCCATTCTTTTGTCATTTGTCACTCAAACTCACTCACCCCGTAAACCAGGTAGTGCCAACTGCCAAAAGTAATAATAAGAAGAAATGGAAGAATATGAGGAACGAATAGAAGATGTAGAACCGGGGTGCCCAACCAGTCGACCGGTAGCAATTCATCGATGGCACTGGCAACGAATGGGAAGTGCTTGGAGGAAAATTTCAAAACAATACACGTGAGCTACGATAGTGACGTTGTTGCAATGAAGATGCTGCCAAATTACGTCCCATGCCACCGCATCAGGTCTCGACATCACTGATTCCTTTTTACAGCAGTAAAAGATGCAATAACAGCGCATTCTTTTTGTTCCTGATTGTAAAGTGTCCTTGGGTGTCTTGAAAGGCGCTTACAAACAAAATGTATTATTATATTATTATTCTACCGTTGGCCACAATTTGACAAGGGATTGTAGTTAAGGAAAGTCATTTTCAACTACAAAGTAAAACTTTTAGAAGTGACAATGATTAATAGTTCCTCCTGGAGGGTAACAGCAGGAAGAGAGTGTGACAATGTGTGCTATGCTTATGTGAGAGCCAATTTATCGGTGTGATGGATATGACGTGATGAAAATGCCGTGGACCGAGGGCTCGTCTGACACGTGCACCTCCACCTGTTTGCCCCTGAGCACTGTCAGTCATGTTGGTAGAAATAGACAATGAACAAAGTGACTAGCAAGCTAGGAAGGGAGAGAAACAGCGTGGGTGTGGGTGATAATGAGGATGCTCCAAATAGCTGCCTGCACAGCAGGACCCTGACTCTTGGGAGATGTGCTTGTAATTGATGACTGTCCCTTCCCCCCTTCAGATGAGATTTTCAGAGATGATGCAATTGTTAAGTCACCAAGAAAACCCGTGGACGACAGTCAATATCTGAGTCCACCGCAGATTTTATGAATTGAACACAAGTCAGTCACAGTTTTATTTGGTTCATGTTCAATTTTGTGTTTCTTGAAAGAACACTTGAGCTGTCAACATGGGCTAAAAATGGCATCTCTTTATCTGTGACCCTTTTTTTTTCTTTCCACAAAAGAGTGTCATAACATGAACAGTGCTCAGAATGATGCAGTGCAGCTCTTCAGCACACACAAAAAGCATGTTACTAAAGTAGGACCTCTCTAACCGCCAAGTCCATCAAGACATTTTAGAGGGAGGAGAAAGCAAATTAGTTTTGTTGAAAAAAAACCTTACTCTACATCGTAAAACTGAAACGTGCTCAGTCGAACACAACATATTTCTAATTTAAAGCAGACAACTAATGTTTTTTTCTTATTGGCATTCACTAGACTTTTAGAAGAAGTAGTGCAGCGTGGTTTAGTGTAGCCAATATTTGGGATGGCCATTTAACAAAATGTCTTCAATTACTTTAATCAGGGGTGGCCCGGTGGTCCAGTGGTTAGCGTGTCGACTTCAAAATGCAGAGGTACAGTGAAACTCCTCTACAACGAAATCATGTTTGCAGCAAGAAATTTTTCACAACAGGGGGGTTTTCACTGTAGCAAATTTGAAACGGGAAAGTGGGAATGGTGTTAATGCATGAAGATTTTTTTCACACTAGGGGGTATTTTCACCCATGTAGATTTCGTTGTAGAGGAGTTTCACTGTACCGGGTTCAATTCCAGCTCCGGCCTGTGTGTGTGTGTGTGTGTGTCTGTATATGTATATACTGTATATATATATATATATATATATATATATTGTGGATATATTCATTCATTCATTCATTCATTTTCCGAACCGCTTCATCCTCACTAGGGTCGCGGGGGGTGCTGGAGCCTATCCCAGCAGTCTTCGGGCAGTAGGCGGGGGACACCCTGAATTGGTTGCCAGCCAATCGCAGGGCACACAGAGACGAACAACCATCCACGCTCACACTCACACCTAGGGACAATTTAGAGTGCCCAACGAGCCTGCCATGCATGTTTTTGGAATGTGGGAGGAAACCGGAGCACCCGGAGAAAACCCACGCAAGCCCGGGGAGAACATGCAAACTCCACACAGGGAGGCCGGAGCTGGGATCGAACCCGGTACCTCTGCACTGTGAAGCCGACGTGCTAACCACTGGGCCACCGGGCCGCCTTGTGGATATATATATATGTATATATGTGTGTGTGTGTGTGTGTGTGTGTGTGTGTGTGTGTGTGTGTGTGTGTGTGTGTGTGTGTGTGTGCGCTGGGACTGTAATTCACCCTTCAATATTCCCCTATGACGGTTGGTTGTCGTTTTTATCCAAACTATTTGTATTTGACTGCGATTGTCTGCGTGTGTTTGGGAAGGGTGTGTGTGCTCAACATGGTCTGCACACACTCACACCTGCCACGGATAGATTAATCTCTCCCGCACACAACAAACATTGGACTCGGCGGTTATGAAGGATGAATCATGAAAAATGTGTGAGAGCATGTAGAAACACACACGCGCAAACACCAATATACATGCACAAACACAAGCGCACACCTTGGGGTTGATTGAGTGAGATGTTTGCAGGTATGAGTGGTCGACGAGATCAACGATAAGTGATGGATGACAAATAGAGAAGTACTCATGAAAGCGGCAAGCACGGCAAATTACAAACGCTTTCACAGTTTGATTTAATTTTGTGGTTTCCACTAGCAACTGCAGCAACAGCACACAACTGACTGTTGAGGTCTCCGCCTCTGTTTGACTGCAGCATGTTAGGTGTTCGGTATCAAGCCGACACACACGTGCCCTGAGTGTATGTCTTACATCTTAGGCTCTAAACTAACACTGACAGAGGAAAACCGAGTGAATCAATGTGGTCGCATGTTCCTTATTTTCCTCAGCGGCCACAGCACGCACCTTTCTGGACGGTTTTCGTTTGCAGGACTCCTGCTGCTGCCTCGGTAATGGTTGCTCAATTGTTACCGCGGAGCTCATGACAACAAGATAAACACAACAGTTTCAGCTGCGTGTGCTGTTGACATGCACACAATTGACAATATCACGTTGAAACGTAGCAACGGATCTATACAAATGAAACACAGAAACCGATCGCTTCTTTGAATTTTAATTCAGGTTGATCTTGTGCAGAAGGTTATATAAATAACAAGCAATGAAAACAACTGACCTACATTTCATCTTTCCAAATATTTGACCTGTCGTAGAAGCTTTTCAGAGTGCCTTGAAAAAGTATTCATACCCCCCCATGTGCTTTTTTCACCCCTTGCAATCACAGTTACAATTTACTGTCAGTATAAATTCACCTGTCCTGTGAAGGCCTTAGCGGTTTGGTGAGAGAACCCTGGTGAACGACGGCATCATGAAGATCAAGGAACTCACCAGACAGGTCGAGGATTTTATATATATATATATATTTTTTTTAAATAGTATATATATTTTTAAAAATAATATATATACTGTATATATGTATATATATATTATGTATATATATGTATATATATATAAGGCGGCCCGGTAGTCCAGTGGTTAGCACGTCGGCTTCACAGTGCAGAGGTACCGGGTTCGATCCCAGCTCCGGCCTCCCTGTGTGGAGTTTGCATGTTCTCCCCGGGCTTGCGTGGGTTTTCTCCGGGTGCTCCGGTTTCCTCCCACATTCCAAAAACATGCATGGCAGGCTCGTTGGGCACTCTAAATTGTCCCTAGGTATGAGTGTGAGCGTGGATGATTGTTCGTCTCTGTGTGCCCTGCGATTGGTTGGCAACCAATTCAGGGTGTCCCCCGCCTACTGCCCGAAGACTGCTGGGATAGGCTCCAGCACCCCCCGCGACCCTAGTGAGGATGAAGCGGTTCGGAAAATGGATGGATGGATGGATATATGTATATATATATATATATAGACAGTATATATATATTTTTTTTTAAATATATATATACAGTATATATATTATTTAAAAAATATATAGAAGGCATATATATATTATTATTTTATATATATATATATAAAATTTCCAGTGTCTTGATGCACAAGGCTGATCAAGGGGCAGAATACAAATGCATCACATATTTTTCATATTGGAATTTGCTTAAAATTTGCAAAGCAATCTATTAATTCTGTTTCACTTCACAATAATGTGTTACTTTGTGTGGGTCAATCATATTAGGTCTCTCTATTAAAAAAAACAACACATTGAAGTTTGTGGTTTTAATGTGGTCTAGTGTTCAAGCGGTGCTCTGTTTTGGATCGTTCAAGGGGTACGGTTACTTTTTCAAGGCACTGTTGATATACTGTAACTGTGTTAATTTGCTCGTTTGTGTGAGGTGTGGCAAGTCGTCGGTGCGAATCCAAACGGTCTTAAATCTCACACACGTGCACACCCACACCGGCGCAGCAGAGGACACTTTGATATGTGGAAAGACGGAAGGTTTTATCTCTCTTTTTAAGGGCATTAGAAAATGCCAGCGGACACACGCAAACACATTTCATCATCACTAAAGCGATTTCTGGGAGATTTATTGGAACCAACCTTTTACCAATCCCCAACCATGCCCTGAACTTAAAGTCTGATCTACAAACAAACAAAAGAGATATGTCACTTCATTGCGATAGCCTGGCATTTCCTTGGATGTCACTGTTCTTGAAGATACTTTGAAAACCTGACACAAATGATGATTAAAATGTAGGTGCCTCAACAGGGGACTTTGAGCAAATTAATTATCGCATAAATATTACACTCTAAAACCATCTAAAGTCAAATATAATTAGTGTTAATGGATTTAAAGTTTTCATTTAGCTGCTGATGCTTTTGCATAATCGGACAACGAGCAGATGGGTGTGCCAAAATTTCAAGGTCAACCAAATTACAATGACGTTAAGGGTTCCTGTAATTTAGCACAGATGTAAAACCAGATGTCATGACACACATTTCGTATTTCGCTTTGTGCTGAAGATAAGCCTTTCAAAGGATTTAATCTTCGCAGTTTTTTTTTTTTACATTCAGGACAAAACTTAAGACACGCACGCACACTAAAATTGCAAATTTCGACACTCTCTCAGAAAAAAGTTCACTCGGTTGGACGCAGTCAAACGCGAGGCTTGTCATGCCAGTGTTGTTGATGTGTGAGCATGACTTTGTGTTTGCACATTACATTTTTTGTGTAAGTGTGTGTGTGTGTGTGTGTGCTTGCGCTTGACATGTCCCGATGAGGCAGCTGATTCGGGCTGCTGGTAGGGGGTACTCTAATCCGGCACGCACTCGCTGGCACTGTGCTACCTAGTTATTGCACAGACTGCCACTGCCCTGGGAACAGGAGCTCAAACTCACTCAGAGCGCCACATAGAGTTTCAGACAAATACACGCACATGCATTCATGCAAATACACACACACACACACACACACACACACACACACACACACACTTCTCGAGGCAGTGTTCTTTCTGATCTCTCTTTTGGACTGGTGGGGACAGATGGGTGAACAGTGGGAGTCTGCGCTGCCATCACTTGAAAAGCAAAGGCATGCACGCACAAATACACACATTTTATATTCACGGACACACACGAACACAGGGCAGACTTGGTCAGAAAGTGGCAAACAGGCAAACAGTCAGGCTGCGATGCTCACGCAGTGTGGAACTCGTTGGGTCTCCGCCTTTAATACACACATTGACAAACATAGGGACACAGCATCAGTTAAGCCTTTGTTGCACGCATACTTATTTTGTTGTAAACACGCGCTCAGACTCCAACATGGCCTCAAATTCACACGGCACGACACACGCACACCAACACGGGATTACTAGAAACACGCACAAGTGCTCAAGCCTTTTTTCACCCCTTACTGCACCCTCGCATGATGCACTTCATTGTACAATGTATGTAGCTGGAACATCTTTTCAAGAAAATATACTTTCATAAACGTCGCTAAATGTAGAGCTTAAGGTTTAACCTCTACCCTAATGAGAAAACTACAGTTGTGCACATGCTGTGCCCCTGCAGATATCATAAAAAACGATCTGATCCTGGATTTCTGCAAAAATTGCTTGTAAATGAGATCTGATCATCTCATTCATATCAACAGACGGACAGTTTTTACTTCTTTAACTGAAACCGAAAAAACAAAAACAATTACAGTGGTACCTCTACTTACGAAATCAATTGATTCTGGAAGGAATTTCTTAACTAGGAACATTTTGTAAGTGGAGACGCGTTTTCCATATAAATGCCCTAATCCGTTCCATACGCCCCCCAAAATTCAGACATAAATGTTTTCTAAAGCATAAAAATTCATGAAAATATGTAACAAATACTTGTCAATCACTTGTGCAATGTACATGGTTTTTTTTTTGCGCTGTGAATATTTAGAATAATATGCTGTTAAAGTATCCGTGATGATGTATCATTTGGCTAATTATGTTAGCCAAACATGAACCTTGGATAAATGGGAGGTTTGTGCCATGAAGAGTGTCCGGGCCAAATGAATCGTTGTCACTGTTGCGAACACTGCTGGGTAAATTTGTCCGTGTGACAGTTATAAGAATGTTCAAGATTGGCTGTATGTTAATGAAGATTTTACATCCTATCAGATTGTGTGTAAAAAAGTAACTTGGAATAGAAATTAGTGACTTTTACAATCAAATAATCTGTAAAGTAATTTACTTTTTCAAGGTGACTTTAGCAACCTCGGTGTGCAATGACAATGACCGACTGAGTGGAACAAAAATGAAGAGAAAACTCAAATTTTGTGGACCTGGCATTGATATCCACACAGTGATAAATGATCAAGTCAGAAAAGAAAAGGCGGGCAGAGGTTGTGGTCATTTATGAGAGAGGTGATCAAGTTGTTGACTCTGACAGATGCTAAATAGTAATAAACCATCAATTTTGCAAATGTGTTTTTTTCCCCCCCCTCTCTGCGTTTTTCAATATCTTGACAGATCTGGCCCATATTTGCTCCTCCATTTGGTGCTGTCAGGCCTCACGATTTATGTTGTCTGACATCACCAAACTGGCTCTCGTGACGAGATGTGCCCGCGTTCTCCTCCGCTCCGTACGAACGCACACAAACTCGTGCCCAATTTCATCCCATCTGAAGCGGCCTTCATTTTTGATTACCTGAAACCACAAACCCTGAATAAGAAAGAACCACTCAACCTTGCTGAGATCTCCAAAACAGTTGCCTCACCTTGCACGCGACACTAAACCATGTCCAGAATATTCCTGACGAGAGAGCCCTTTGTGTATTTCTGCAAGTGTGTACACCTATGCGTGTGTGTGTGTGTGTGTGTGTGTGTGTGTGTGTGTGTGTGTGTGTGTGTGTGTGTGTGTGTGTGTGTGTGCGTGCATGTGTGAAGGAAACCATGCAGTATGATTTAACCATGTGTTCCTTCAATTGAGACCTTGGAATAGCTGAATGTTCCATTATTGACTTTTGTGCGTGCGTGCCAATGTGTGTGTGTTTGTGTGTGTGTGTGTGTGTAGCAGCAACAGGTTCTACGAGCGACTAGTGCGACTAGTGCGCTTTTCTCTTGTGGTTGTAAAGCTTACAAACGGACGGGGGTTGTCTCAGCCACCAAGCAGCGGCTTGACAGGTGTTCTCAGGTCAAACGGTGTCATCGTTGTACTAAAAGGCACCGTATCCCCGAAAGTGGTAAATTCACATTCAGTGAAAATATAACTTTCAATCAGTATCGTTTTAATATTTTACCACATTATGAGTTCTATTTAAGAATAAGACTAAGAAAACCTTTATTCGTCTCACAATGGAGAAATTCCCATTTGTCAACATTGTTTTGTATCGGGTTAGCAATGTAGCGCTCTATTTACAGTTTTAGCCTGCTAAGTGCTTCATCGTTGTTTTCTATCGGGTTAGCAATGTAGCGCTCTATTTACAGTTTTAGCCTGCTAAGTGCTTCATCGTTCGCAGCCCCGCTCGCGCATGAATTTTGAAGCATTTGTTTTTGTAGCCCAATTTGAGAGTTGAGCACCTACAATGTGGTACCACGTTGTGGCGTTGAATAAATGGAAACGCTTTGCACTTCCTGTACAGCAGGCATGCACCAAAGAGCTGTAATCCGCCAACGAAACAAGACGAAGAAGGAGAAGAAGATGACAACTCACCTTTCCAAACAGGTACTGGAGCCCGTGCGACTTGGATTGGATTCTACCCTTGGCCACGACACAGAGCGGGTTCCTAGTTAAGGTAAGCCATTTCAAACTTTAAATTAAACCACATTTTGGTTATCTTTTATGGATTAATAATTCCATTTCAGGCCTAGGATTGATTTTTTTTTTTGGTTTTAGGCAAAAAAAAAGATACATTTTATCAAAATTTGACTACATTTTAATTATATTAAGAAAGTGACAATATCTATTTATGATTCATTTAGAAGTTACACAGTTGGCCCTGAGTACATCTTTTATATTGCATGTGTAATTACTTCCACCGTTGGGCCATAACATAAATCAGCTTTGGTGTCAGGTGCATTTGTGAGAGAGACCGGAAGGCCATTAAGCCAAAATAAATATACCAATAAACAAATAAATACGTTCCCATAATCATAACCTTTACATTGAGGATGAGCCAAAATTCCTGATTTATGAGATTGTAAATGCATTCGCAATAAATCTCCATAACTTGGTGCCAGGAGTCTTGTTGTCATGCCGTCGTGGGATTTTAGTATTTTCCTGACAACATTCTTCTTCCAAAGTTGGGTCATCATTTATCTTGTAAAGATTCTTCTTTTTCCTTCCCAAGGCTGCCCTTTTACTCACCGATTCTGCCCATAAGCCTTTCCCGGCATTGAGGGGTCCAATTTGGTTGCCCAAGTGTTGCATCACTACTGTTGGCATCAAGCCACAATTTCTAACTTTCACTGGAGCACTTCACAGCCAAGTGTGAAGCAGTTGTGATAAGAATCGGCACCTCCATATCTGAGAGCATGGTACTCGCTCAAAAAAGATGGAGTGCCCTCTCCCATCCGAGGAAGAGATCCTGCCTCAGGTGGAGGCATCCATGGATCCAGTTCATAAGTGAGGGCAGAACGAAGCATGAGATTGACAGGCGGATTAATGCAGCGTCTGCAGTGATGCTGACTCTGTATCGGTCTGCTTAAGCGTGGAAAAAAAAAGCTGAACGGAAAGTCAAAGCGCTCGTTTGACCAGTCGAACATCATTCCGACACAAACCGATGGTGACGAGCTGTGGGTCGTGACCGAAAGAACAAAATCAAGTGGCCGAAATGAGTTTTCTCCATGAGGTGTCCGGGCTCTCCCTTAGAGAGAGGGTGAGAAGCTCGGTATCCGGGAGGAACTTACAGTTGAGCAGCTATTCCTCCACATTGAGAGGAGTTGGATGAGGTGGCTCGGGTATCTGAATAGGATGCCCCCTGGATGCCTCCCTTCCGGACTCTCCCTTAGAGAGAGGGTGAGAAGCTCGGTATCCGGGAAGGACTTACAGTCGAGCAGCTACTCCTCCACATTGAGAGGAGTTGGATGAGGTGGCTCGGGTATCTGAATAGGATGCCCCCTGGATGCCTCCCTTCCGGACTTTCCTTTAGAGAGAGGGTGAGAAGCTCGGTATCCGGGAGGAACTTACAGTTGAGCAGCTACTCCTCCACATTGAGAGGAGCCGGATGAGGTGGCTCGGGTATCTGAATAGGATGCCCCCTGGATGCCTCCCTTCCGGACTCTCCCTTAGAGAGAGGGTGAGAAGCTCGGTATCAGGGAGGGACTTACAGTCGAGCAGCTACTTCTCCACATTGAGAGGAGCCGGATGAGGTGGCTCGGGTATCTGAATAGGATGCCCCCTGGATGCTTCCCTGGTAAGGTGTTCCAGGCAGGTTCCAGCAGGAGGAGGCCTCAGGGATGACGAGACATGTGGAGAGACTTCTGACTGAACTGGGAGAGTTCAACTACGTGGCTGGGGATAGGGAAGTCTGGGCTTCCCCGCTAAAGCTGCTGCCCCCACCGCCTCACCTCGGATAAGTGGAAGAGAATGGATGGAGGAATGGATGAACAGAGCCTGTTTCATCAAATATTTAATACTCCCAGCAACAGTCTTTCTTGTGATTGCTGGTGGCCCGTAAATGGCACCCATTACTCTGCATACTCAAGTGATGTTGTCTGTTTTCGCCAACAGTCATCAATGAGAAAAGCGTGCACCACATAGACAAAAAGAAGTAGAGAAAGATCAAGAAGAAGATGATTCTTCATATTCGTCATCTTTGTCATGTACACAGATCACATAAAAAGTTTCTTGGCCATTACCGTGGAGCAGGGGGGCTAGACCAGCCCCCCAGCAAGCAGTTGGCAGTATCGGCGTCAGTGTCTTGCTGAAGTACACCACAGTCGCAGGTACGGGGGATGTTGATGTTGGATGCTTTGTTGCTACATCCTCTCCAGCTTTTTTTTTTCCTTGCCCACATTCCTCTGCCGGCCGTTGTCATGAACCAGGAGCTGAAACTTGGCCACAGCTGCTAACTAAATTAATTCTGGGTTTTTTAACCATAAACATTTATATTACACATGCTGTTAAGCCTATTAAGGCATAAAATAATCAAATAAAATATGACTAACAAGTGAACCAGGAATTGTGGTCCACCATGAATAATGCATAAGAAATGTGTGACTTTTAATTATTTACTGAATGGAGAAAAAAAAAAGATGTCGGCATGAACAACACACATGCATAATGTGTGTTTGTTGCTGACAGCCCAAAGTAGAGCTAACCTCCAGCTGACCTCTTGGGTGTGTTTTCTTTCTGCTGCAAGTTTTAAACAGCCGCCAAATATCTGCGTGCGTGCGTGTGTGTGTGTGTATGTGTGTGTGTGTGTATGTTTGTGTGTGTGGGTTTGGCAGACAGAAAGAAAAGTTTTGTAGGACATGATCAGGTTTTCTGCGGTGTATCCTAATCTGTAATTAAAAATTCTCGCTGTAGCTTCCCACAGAGTCAGCATAATTATGGTTCGTTAAGGCATTGTTGGGTGAGTTTGGTGTGGAAGAACTTGACGAGAGCACACGCAGGCCTGACCTCATACCCATCAAGCGCATTTGGAATGAACTAGACCAAAGATTGTGAGCCAGGCCCTGTCATCCAACATCAGGAACCACATAAATGTTCATTTTGTGAACAGACAAGAATTTTTGCGCAAACTGTTGTCGCAAGTCATTTCTCAAAAAGTGGAAGCATTAGTTGGCACCTACAGTCAAACCTCGGTTTTCGAACGTCTCGATTCTCGACCAATTCGGTTTTCGACCAAAAATTTTCGAGTTTTTTATGCCTCGGATGACGAACAAATTTCGGTTCTCGAACAAACTGAGCGCACTTGAATGCACCATTTGACTCCAAATTGACTCCAATTTACTCCCACATTCCTTAAAACATGAATGCCAGGTTAATGGAAGACTCTAAAATGTCTTTCGGTGTGATTCTGAGCACAAATGTTTGTTGATCTATGTGTGCCCTGCGATTGGCTGGCGACCAGTTCAGGTTGTCCCCCACCTACCGCCCGAAGACAGTTGGGATCGGCTCCAGCTTGCCCCTGACCCTTTGTGAGGATAAGCGGATTAGAAAATGGATGGATGCACGGATGGTATGGCCACGTGTTCGAATGCTTTTGTTGGATTGGGGCTAATTTCAAGCAGTCACTCGTAGCTCTATTCGCGGGGTGAATCTTTTGTTGTTTGTAATATCTATCATCAATGTGTGTATTCATGTTGTTATGCAAAAGAATTCTTTCTAGAATAGGGGAGAAAAAAAAAAGAATACGCAGGAGCTGTTTTTTTGCATTGTCAACCGTTGGCTTGAATGCCCTGATGTTGCTCCACAATGCATACGCCCTTGTCAGTCACACACATGAGTCTAACTGATATGGGTGTTTGCTGACAATCAAACGGCTGCCTAATACCCGTACTATCAGTGTTGTGTGACATCAGGAGAAAGGCGAGGACGAGAAAGAAATGCTGTGGGAACGTGGCTCATGTGAATAGTTGCTGTTGCCGGTGATTAGGTGGCATATAAGAGAGAGGAGGCACCTGGTAGGGGTGTGGAATTTACAGAAGAGTAAGAAAGCAGCGTACTGAAAATTTAATTCAGTTTGTGAAATCATCAGTAGATGGCTAGCCGATCTCAAATGAAATGTGATGAATAGCGTGTTAATACTGTCATTTTTGGCAGATTTTTGGAGTGAGGACAGATGGATGACGGCGAAAGCCCATGGCTGTAGCGTGACTCAGGGTGTATGAATCCGTGTGTGTGTGTGTGTGTGTGTGTGCGCGTGTGTGACCCGTCCTTGAACTGTAACCATCTGCCAGCACTTTGGCCTATCCTTAAACTACTTTATATGGTATCTATGTATTTAGAAGCCATCTTTGTGCGTGCGTGTGTTTATAGTGGCAACGGTATCTCAAAACATTTAATATGTTGCCAGAAAACGTAAAGTTGCATATCATTTACTTTCACTACGAACCTCAGTCTTTGTCTGTCTCTGCTAATATTTTGCTGTCCATCTGGCTAGCTTGATAGCCCAAAAGCTAAATTTTGCAAGCAATATTATTCATATCCGATCGTGGTCCTGCTCTAGGGGTCTGAAATCTGTTTCTGATGGGACTTTGCTAATGAGAATGCAGTTCAAGCGCTTGCAAATGCCCCACCGCTCTTTGTGATGACAATTGTTGGCTATGGGAGTGTGTGCCCTTAACAACCCTCTGGATGATAATGATTGATTTGCAAATTCTTTTCAACCTATATTCAATTTAATACACTACAGAGAGACGACATTGAATGTTGACACTGATTAACTTATTTGTTGTTTTCCATTATTCACGCTTTTTGGAGAGGTTGGGTTAGGGTTAGGGTTAGTCCTGGGTCTCTGTTGTCGTATTTTGCACTTCGTATCGCGTCTCACATTTTCAATTGGAGACAGGTCTGGACTGCTGGCAGACCAGTCTAGTACTCGTACTCTTTTAGTATGACCCACCCCTCTTGTAACACGTGCAGAATGCGACTTGGCGGCTTCTCGCTGAAATATACGGGGGGCGTCCATGAAAAAAAGACCCTGCTTGGACTGCAGCATATGGTCTAGGTTTTTCATGGGTGCGTTGTAAGGATCCACATGCATGGAAGCAGGAAACTTAAGGCAGGGATACAGAGTGTACTGAACAAGTCAATTTATTAATAAAAACATTAGCAAGGGTCATGAGGAAAACATGCTCAATAAATGAAACAGCAGGGGACAAAACACACCATGAGAAGTAACAAAACAATGTGACAGCTACAAAGACCGAAAGACATGAGGAAACTAAATCCAAGCCAATTGACGACACAACGAGGAACACCTTGACAAGTCACGAGTGACCGAGGGAGCTGATTGGATGACACAGGGCAGCAGGTTGACAAGCACAGGTGGAATCAAAAGACCTAACGAGAAAGAGAGGCCATAAGAAAAGAAATCCTAACAAGAGACAAACCTAAAAATAATCGAATCAAACAAATGACACGTATGATGCTCCAAAACCTGTATGTCAGATGTGCTTCTTATCAGTGGCATGGGCCCTAAATGGGTTATTGAACGCGGATGTTCCAATTTCTCTTCAGCCCGGAGGACATGACGTCCATAATTTCCAAAAACATTGAATGATCTGGAGTCAACAGACCACAGCACACTTTTCCAGTTTGTGTCGCTCGATCTCAGATGACAGAGAAGTTAAGCGGCATTTCCGGGTATTGTTGATATATGGCTTTCGCTTCGCATGGTAGTTATAACTTGGAACGACAAACTGTATTAATTGAAATCTTCCAAACACATGTGGCAAAATTATTCTGGTCAGATAAATACAATGTTGTAGTTATGTCCAAATCGTACCATGATTTGGGGCTGTTTTTCTTCAGCTGGAACTGGGCTTTTAGTCAAGCTGGAGGGAATTATGAACAGTTCCAAATACCAGTCAGTGTGAGAACATAACCTTCAGGCTTCTAATAGAAAGCACAAAAAAATAAATAAATAACAAATGACAAAAAGCCTGCTGCAACAGCTGAACTTTATTTGGGGTTTATCTGAAGCAATTGAAATGGCGGCAGTTGTGTATAACCTGAGTTAATATGTGATTGGTTAATTCTGAAGGAACGCCACATTCCCATTTATGAGGCTGTACACTGTACACACTTTTGCAATCATATTATCTCAATTCTTTATTTTTTCTTCCCTCACAAAAAAAAAACATGTTTTAAAAATTGAGTTTTACAGATTCCGGTCACATTGATGTTGGATTTTATTTTTATATTAAAAAATATATATATATACAATCAAACCTCGGTTTTCGAACGTCTTCGGTTCTCGACCAATTCGGTTTTCGACCAAAAATTGCGATTTTTTTATGCCTCGGATGACGAACAAATTTTGGTTCTCGAACAAACTGAGCGCACTTGAATGCCCCATTTGACTCCTCTCGCCTTCCTTACACGAGGAAGTGACGCTTCCTCGTGTTGCTTTCCATTGTGAGTAGACGTGTTCAGTAAACATTTTTATTTTAAAAAGGGCGTGGTTTCGGTTTTCGAACAATTTTGGTTTTCAAACAGCCCTCTGGAACGGATTATGGACTAAAACCGAGGTTTGACTGTATACTAGCATGTAAACAGTGGTGTTTAGACGTTTTCTATCCCCTGTGCATACATGCTTTGACACAACATATTGAGAAGAAAGCCAGACTGGCTGGTTTGCTGTTGTTGTCGAGTCTTAAAAGCATTACACACTGAACTCTGTTAGGACTTGTCTGTTTCTGTGGGTATTAATGAGTATTACTAAGGGCGCATTGTCCTGCCTTGTGTGTGTTTGTGTGTGTGTGTGTGTGTGTGTGTGTGTGGGTGGGTGTGTGTGTGTTGCTTCACCCTCAAGAACCCTGTCATGTCACAGTGACCAGAAAGCAATTATCATTGCTGCTGTGAGGAGGGCCTTGTTGGCTCCCCTTTCCCTGCAGGGAAGGTGAACAAGCCGCAATGAAAGAAACGACAGTTTAAAAAAACCCAAAAAAACAAAACAAAACAAAGCTGTGGTGAGAGGAAAGAGGGAAATAATTGCAGAGACGTGGTGAAATTAGGGACCACAGGGAGGAAAGTAACAAGGGATGGTGAGGGAAAACATTGGAAAGAGAGAATGTCAGTCTGACATTGAGGACTCTAAAAAGCCAATGTGCCCTTACCACATTGAAGGACGCTCACTCGCCATGCTCACAATACACACACACACAGACACACACACACACACTGGCTCGACAAGCAAATACTTACTCACAGTGCAAGGCTCGCTACTGACTGATGTCTTCAGTCAGAAAAAAGTCGTTGACTGAAACGACCATGTTTGGATGTATTTGTCCGAGTCCAAAGCCCCCAATCGCATCTGACCAAATTAATCTTTGGTTATGACAGAGAGTAAAACATTACCGCCGTCCATTGGCACAGTCCCTCACAAGCTGCTCTTCCGCTCTGATGTACTGACCTCGTGAGGTAACAAACATGACTGGAAGCCAACTGCTCTGCTGTGGTTGCAGCTCCATTGACAACAAGATCGCTCAGATCTGAGTGAGAACCAACAGGATGTCTCAGCAATGTGACCGGACTGGGAACTGAATGTTCTGGTCCGGCCGGCTGAACGCACACTGTGTATGCAAAGAAGAAGGGGTTTTTTTTTCTCCGTTATGTTGGCAGGGTTTAAGTTTTTCCCAAAAGTGTTGTTTTGAATGACAGGAGGGTTTGTGACCAATTTTCGAAGCGTCCAAAAGAAGTTCCACATCATCCTCCTCGGAGATGACGGATGCCAATCTTGTCTACAAATGAAACACAATTTCATGGAATCTCCCAAAAAGTTTGTGTGGCAACATTTAGGCTGCTGCTAACAGACGGAGGGACAACGACTGAAAAATACACCGCTCCTTTTGCTGTGGAAATGATTATATACAGCCAAACCTCGGTTTTCGAACGTCTCGGTTCTCGACCAATTCGGTTTTCGACCAAAAATTCTGAGTTTTTTATGCCTCGGATGACGAACAAATTTCGGTTCTCGAACAAACTGAGTGCACTTGAATGCACCATTTGACTCCTCTCGCCTTCCTTATACGAAGACGTGACGATCACTCGGGTAGACGAAGAAGTGACGCTTCCCTGTGTTGCTTTCCATTGTGAACAGACGTGTTCAGTAAACATTTTTATTTTAAAAAGAGCGTGGTTTCGGTTTTCGAACAATTTCGGTTTTCGAACAGCCTTCTGGAACGGATTATAGACGAAAACCGAGGTTTGACTGTACACTGGTAGTGAATGTACCTAATTCAATGCCTGCCTTCAGAAATGTGCTTGGTATGAACACTGATCTTGTGACATTAATGGGGACAGCTGCGACCATTAATACTTCTTCACCTCATTCTCTCGCGCTGAATAAATAAGGGCCTTAGAAATGATCCATGATGCGCTTTTTTTTTCTTCAGTCAAGGCAGATGGTGGATCTTTGGCTATGCTTTTCACTCAGACTTGAAGACAGAGGCCTGTATGCAAATATGTCTGTTTAGGGCAGAACATTTTGGCGTGACAGACTTCCTCACGATTCAGACTTGGAACTTGAGTGCTTTTCGCTTGCGTGATGTGCACTGCTGCCTGAAGCTGCAGTAAGTCCAGTGTAGGCTGACAAGTTGTTGGCCACATACCAGGCCTAAATGTTGCCGCTAAGCATTTTTTTTCTTCTCCCAGATCTGCTTTTAAATACATGTATTCAGTGGCCTGGAAACCAGTTATGTAAAATACAGTGTCAGGCGGAAAAAAACATACTTACCGTTACTACCAAAGATTAGCTTTTAAAAATAAGCCCTGTACAAACATGACATGAATTCACCCGACATCATATATCGATCAAACAGGGAGTTGCATTATTTCTGTCCGCAAATTGGGTCCCTGGATGCCCCCCTCCTCTCTCACTTTCAGCAAATTCTCCTGCGCCTCTTCCACCCTGCTGGTTTTCGTCACTGTTTTCCTCACCTTTTTGTTTGGTTTTCTTTCATGTTCCCATCTGAAACCTCAGTCTGTCTATTGTATGCCTCCATTCCACGCTTCATGTTTGACTTCGGCTGCCGGTCTATTGGAAACGGTTTCTTTTGGTGTCGGCGTTCCCTTTGCGCAAGTGTGAAGCACCGATGCCACTGAAATGTCTGCTTGCCGTACCTGTCAGTCTCTTTTTTTTTTTTTTTCCCAAGGTCCTCTGTCTCGCTGCAAATCATGTGGCCTAACAGCCTTTGGTGACAAGTTTGGTTCTGAGCCAGTGTAACTTATATACTGTATATATATGTGTGTGTGTGTGTGTGTGTGTGTGTGCGCTGAGAGACGAGTTAGAGCATTCTGGCGTGGAGTTTCACAAGATGAGAGGATAGAAGGAGCAACGAAGCACCTGATGTAAGCATGTACAGAATGTGGCATAGCACTCACTTTCTCATTCATGCACATGAAAAAACATGCACACTTACCCAGTTGGTAGCGCGGGTGGATTGCGGTATGTGGAATGCGTCAGGTGAAGAGCAGGTCATCCCTCTGTGTGACGCGTCCTCAGTCAATCAAATGTTCTGTACTTGCCCCGCCCGAACCAGGAAGTACAGGTATTCCCAGTACTGCTGAGATGCACCACCTTGAGGCCGTCACACCAAGATCTTAGCTGAGGATTTAAAGCTTGATGGATGTGCTTTAGAAAAAATTGCTTTTGGTGGTCTATCACTGTATAGGCACCTTTTAATGCCCTGATATGTAGACTAGCAATTCTCCAAGGCCTCATAATGTGCGGTGCATCGAATGCTTTAGTCGCATTGATGACAACCGAAACAAAACATTCTAATCTCAACTCATGATCGCTTATCAACGGGTGAACAATCCAACATTTCATGAATTTTGCTTCACACTGCCTGAGATGGGTGATCATGTCATTAGCGTGCGAGAGTCCAAAATGCATTTTCATTCTACACTACTGCTACCGCAGTAGCGAATATATTGTGATAGTAATACTTCCCTGACAGCGTCAATACAACCTCAGCATTAGGATCTTTGTAAAGAAAGATATTCAAAAACAAATTGACAGATTAATCAATGATTAAAATAATCATTGGTGAGCAGCTCTAATTAATTTTCAAAATGCGCAGCTCATCCATGTGATCGGCACAGGCTTGTTTGATCATTCATATTCATTGAAATGTCACCCACTTCAAAAGTGCACTCACAGACACTGGCAAAGAGCCACAATGGGAGATATTCACTCACACAAACATCCTCCTACGTTTTTGGGGGAGTAAATGTAAAATGTTACCTCTATCTGTTTATCACGGCATTAAAGGACTACTTGACCTGACTGACGACAGATGAAGCACTCATTTGGTCACTAATGTTTCCTCCCGCTCCCACTTTAAGTTCACCATCACCTCCTTCTTCTCTCCTACAATTTGTGGATCATAAGAAAGGCTTTCTGTATTTATTATGCTAGGGAGAGGATATCATGCAGAATTTGCGAGAGAGTTTTCGGCGTATCGTATTGACAGAACGTGAGTGCTTTTCACAGTGTGTGTCTTGGATGAGAACAGATTGGACAGAGTACACTTGTTTCAGTGCACTTGTTACTCTTTGAAATTGCATACAAATGCAACTCACAGTCAATGGAACTCGATGTGTTTGCGTGGCTCTGTGTGGAATGTGCACACATATACATCCAAGGGAGAGATCAGGGTCTCAGACGGAGAGGAAGGAGGGGAATTTTGCAGTCGCACGTGACCCACCCAGACATATGGACATATGCTCTAGGGAGAATCAACCTTAAGACCATGTTACATCTTGTGGTCTATGTCGAGGAGGATAAGGAGGAGTGGGTGCACTCGAGTCTGAGACTTAATAGCATGATAAGGAGTGCATGTATGCGTGAGTGTGAGGATACGGCTAGCCGTGGTCAGTCTCAGCAGCTCGGCAACCTAATCTCGACATAACGGCACTGTGTATAATATTGAATTTGTGGATTTCTTGACTCTTCCAGACCCAATATGGATTACAGTTTAACAGGACATCGAACGATTGCACCGGTCTCTGAGATGGGCATTCCGCCGCTGGGATGGAACGGTCCATCCATCTCGGACGGAAGCCCATTTTTGGGACGGAGAACGAGAATTTTTTTTAAAAAAGGACGGACTAACCAAGGACGGAAGTTTAAACGTCCCTGT
Source organism: Hippocampus abdominalis (assembly GCA_018466805.1). NCBI lineage: Eukaryota > Metazoa > Chordata > Actinopteri > Syngnathiformes > Syngnathidae > Hippocampus > Hippocampus abdominalis. Next base: position 4,558,607 of record CM031703.1, read on the forward strand.
AACAATAGTATTGTTAGATAGAGTTGTTGCTAGGGGGACAGCTTTGGGTGAGGGAACCGGAAGTGACGTACGTTCTCCCCGATGTGCTTCGAGTGAAGCAAATGCTTTAACCGTCCACTTTTTGTTTAGAGAGAACAGAACAGAGCGAAACAGTCCCTAACCGGGTTAAGTAAATGTTGTCGGGAGGCAAAATAACAAGGCCAGAGTGTAGCCAAACACAGTATTTTCTTAACAGGCCATTAACAGAACAACACTAGTTCGTACGACTCACTTTGTTCCCATTACAGAACTCCTCTGCTTCCTTCTCATTTTAACAGCATTTTTACAGAAACAGCACCACCTTGTGGACAGTCAGTGAACACAACATAGTACCGAGGACATCCATTTTACTAACGATCAATCCAGCCGGTTCACAAAGCTGGCTGTGTTGTATGTCTCTCAGTGCCCGCCCAGCAAGGTGATTATGCCTCCTCATTTGAACCTGTGTTGTGAAATACTCATGTCGAGTTACTTATCACGCAAACATTGAAAATATAGAGGAAACAGTGATGTCATTTTAATTGATGGCCAGTCTTATCCCGCAATAACCAATCACGCCGATACTGGAAAAAAAAAAGCTTTGGTAGGCAGGCAATTACGCGATGGATACTTGAGTGTTTGCATGGTTGACATTTTTCAAAGTGTGGCATTGCGTAATGTGGCAAGACACGGCATGTGTTTTGTAATTTATGATTGACGTGTTTCTCTCGTTAAGTGACATCAGCTTTGTAGTGAGTGCCTCCATGAGGAGGAACATAGCGTAAAATCTCGAATACTTGGGTGATCATTCTAATATTTTCAGAGGTTGATATCATCGCAGTTTTGACACATTAGGCGACGTTTAGATTCCTACATTACTGAAAATATGGATGCTGTTATATAATTACAGGGGCTTTTCATTTCAGAGGTTCTACTGATTTTGGAAAAAAAATCAACCTGGATATGGTGAGAAACCTTGGATTATTAACAATGGCAGCATTAAACATGCCTGGACTGAACATGCTTGTTTGTGCTGTAATGTCATATTTTGCCGATCATTGATCACTCTGGAAATTATAATATTGCAGCTCATCACCGAATTTGTATGAAATGCAAAGTGTCTGCCAATCCGATCCATCCAATCACATCTGCGTAATGTCTGAATATAATTCATACTTACACCAATTCAAATAGGACTGTTGAGAGAGCATCTGGACCAAAAATGTATTGATTGGCTCTACTTTGGCCCATATGCCACCACTACATATAACACTGCAGATCCAACCTCCTTTATCTGGCCCACGTGTGGCAGCCAAATCATGCGAAGTCTCGAATGAAGTCCAGATGGGATGACTGGACTGAGTTGATCAGCTCACCCTGTTTTCACCGTACAATTGATCGTGATTGGTTGCCTGTTTACCAGCCGTCTGTATAAGAGTGCGTGCGCATATCGACGCCTTAAAGCCACACAATTCATTACAAACGATCCCACCGACTCCAAAACCTTTGAATCCGTGTCAAGATCCCAAAATGAAAGGGGCCAGATTGTTTCTGTGTAGGATGTGTTGCCACGGCAACTGCCCACCCTTTGACTCCCACCCACCCCCATCAAACATCAGTTTTCCCCACCTGTTGTGTTTTGGTGGCGCCAGCCCATTGCCTTGGAAACACATGCACACATATTTGAGGTGCAGTCTAAGGACAGCGAGCAGCAGCTGTGGAATCTCTCTGATCCTGCATGCAATCTGATCAGCGTGCCAGCGAGTCACTCAAGGGCAATTTGTTTTGTCGTGACCACATATACCGTGCTTACTCTTCCCTCGCTCTCCGTGACTCTCTCACTAACGCGACCGTCCTTTTCCTTAATTTGTTTTGCCGATGACGCCTGAATCTTGGATTTGTAGCATGCTTGCAGTGTGTGCTTGAGCTTTTTTTAAAAAAAATTATATTTATTGATATACTTTTTGTTCTACTTCTCCCTTTAATAATTTTCCTGCTGTAAATTGGGAATTTCTCCATTGTGAGACAAATAAAGGTTTTCTTATCTTATCTTATTTTATCTCATGCATAATTTGCTGATCATCTTTTTACCGCAACTAATGCTACTCAGCACAAAGCAGCTTTTAGATGGCGGCAAATCTTACTGATAAAGGCCATTTTTTTTCTCCCAAGTATTAGTCAACAGATGAGTTTCTAAGGGCCTGAGCGCCATTTTTTTTTCGTCTGTAAGCTTCTGGGAGCCATATATATTTTCTGTAGCCAATCGTCCGGAGACTATGATCTCATTGTTTCATCAGAAGATGAAGAAAGACATCGATCATTCAACACAGGACAACACCAGATTGAACTGATGGATTAGAGGGGCAGGAGGGATGGATGCTCATAAGCAAGACGAGAGATGAAAGAGGAGATGATGAATGAGTAAAGGTCAAGAGAGCAAGAGCGACGGCTGGAAGTGAGTGATGTGTTACAGCTTGTTTTCATAACAACAATGCACACTGACTAGCTGCTCCATGCTTGGCCACGTGCGCTCGTGCGTGCCTTTAAATGTATAGTTTGTAACATTGGGACTGACTGTTCCAAGCTATTTGTGTCATCTCTCTTTTTTTTTTCCAGATGCACTGCATGATTGAAGCAATATTACCTTTTCAACCGACCATTCCTCCGTAACAGGTAACGTCCTCACACAAAGGCCAGAGCAAATATCGTTGACTGAAGCAGACACTCCAGCATGTCACCCTCCCCACCAAAAAACATGTTTTTGTGGAACCATCCATTCATTGTCTGATCCGCTTTATCCCACAAGGATCGCGGGGTGTTTTGGAGCCTATCCCAGCTGTCTTCGGGCAGTAGGCGGGGGACACCCTGAACCGGTTGCCAGCCAATCACAGGGCACACAGAGACGAACAACCATCCACGCTCACACTCACGCTTAGAGACAATTTAGCGTGTTCCATTAAGCTGCCACACATGTGTTTGTGGAATATGGGAATACCCGGAGAAAACCCACATGGGCCCGGGGAGAACATGCAAACTCCACACAGGAAGACCGGCGCCGGGATCGAACCCACGTCCTCTGCACTGTGAGGTAACCACTCTTCCACCAGGCTGCCCTTGTATGGAATCTCTAAGGTAAAATATAATCTGTTCCAGGGGAATTATTTTTTCATTTAAAAAAATGATTAAAAAAAATCCTAGCTTTGGTCAAACTCCCATTATAAGAGAATCAAAAACCTTATTTGCCGTGTAATATAAATACAGAGCTTTTGCAAATGTATCATTATTTATGGACCAATCCAGAAGCCTATTTATTATGTTCCTCCAGTGCCTGTTATGCTATGCTAAATGCTAAAGTTACTGTTCAGCATTGTGTACCAAAACAAAAAAAGACATCATTGTCTCTGTTAGCTTCTCATTTTGTTGGTTAACAAATGCTTACTGCTAGTTGAACCCAAACCCTATCCGCTTGTCAACAACAATCCGTACACCTGTGTGTCTCACTTTTATGAGAAATTCCTCAACTGGATCTAATTACATACCGTAGCTATTTTCTTCATCGTCTCTGATTACAGCGGAGAAGAAGACAGTGCGAAGATGAATGTTTGATTCCTGTGTGCGTTTGTCATCCACAACAGCTGATTAACTGATTTTACAGCCAGCTGACAGTTACAGGTATGCACCCTTCTGTAAGATATAATTTGAATGACGCGTGCGCTCATGCTGCCATCGCACATGCTTGATTTATTCTGCCCCCCACCCTCCCCGAGCTAAATTTGGCACCACCATCAAATTTCCTCACTTTGATTGTCAGATTCATTTTTGGAGAACATCTATTCTGTGTAAGTCACGCTGTTTATGACACAAGATGACTCGCACGCTTGTGGACTGGATAATATGATGTGATAAGCAAAGATGGATGGTTATGAGCCGCATTTACTACGTAGTTTTTCGTTTGTAATTATTGAGGGATAAATCGTTCACATCAGAGTACTTTTTAATTGAGCTACATTTTTTTCGTTGATTATTGCTCGTAGGACCTGCCTTGTTTTAGTTTGTCAGCGAGACTTCTGTCACTTCAGACTGTTCCGCCAACAGAACGTAAGCAGTGGCAAACATTTGAGTCCAAACCGGTCAATCGGAGCCAGGCAGTCACATAAATCCTCTGCAGCAAGTTTTCGAAGGGACTCATTAACGTGAAACATAGCTTGGCATCTGTTTACCTTTCAGACTTTGGAAAAGAACAACCACGTCATGCGCTGTTGCTTGTGTCTGTGTGAAAAATGTCCATCTTTCAGCCTACCAAGAACTGTGCGGTTTCACTTGAGTTAGTAAAGAAAGTTCATTTAAGGCCATTTTGAATGGCTGAATTTGCCTTTATACATTTTTTTAAATTAATTATTTTATTTTGTTATTTTTAAAAGATTTTTTTTTTTTTTAAATGATGGATTTCGCACAGCACGGAATCAAAAGGCTATTTTCTCAGTCTGGTATTTCGTGACTGTGAAGAAGTTGTTTGAAGACAACATGGCCTCATAGAATTGCAAGTAACGCAGAGCAGACTAATTAAATCTTCCCTTTTTTTTAATGATCCCTCGGGACGTTTTTTTTTGTCTTTGCTAAAAAAACGAAAGAGACAAGCGAGAGGGGCCCAGATGTAAGCTTGTCATTTATCAAAAGCAAACCACCTTGATTTTGAAAGTCAAAGAGAATTTGTTGTCATTGGAACAAATGTGGGTATTGTGTTTCTCGGGTTTAAGTCACTGCCAGGGCACGTCCGCTTTGCTGAAGATGAGACCATGGAACAGGAAACTCATGTTTGTTTTCGTTTCTTGCTGAGGCAACCAAGTGTTTTCCCCGTTGCTCAATCAAAAAGCATAAGAAGCTATGACATACCGAGTGGTCACATGTGTATAATTAGCAACGTACCCATTCGAGATCATATAGATGCGTCGGCTGAACATGTACAACGTTTGACTCATCTAAATAAACAATAGCTGTGACATGACAGGTGGGAAAATATTTTGAAAAGAGCGAGAGAGAGAGAGCGAGAGAGACAGATGCAACTGGAATCGAGATGTGACACGAGGAACAAAGCAAGGAAGAGGAAGACTGATAGCTAGTGCCAAGCAGCTGTGAGTGTATCTCCGGGATTGCCAATTGTCAAACAGGATTACATGGAACTCAAGCTAGCGTTGTAATTTATAGAATGGAAAGAAGTGATGCGTTTTAGCTCGTTCGGCAGAGGAAAAATGAACAAATCGCTGCACGTCTGAGGGGAAGATGGACGGTGAAAACAGGCTGCGTGTTTGTGACCTCAGACATGGCGAGCGCTCTCATTCCGTATCCTCATTGCGTGTGGCTGCAAGGTCATAGGGCGAGAGAGCCAGCTATGCACCCACCCACACAACAAACACATTAACTGATCATGTCGCCCGAGAGGGGATTAGGGCAGGGGGGGGGCGATGTTGTTAGAGGGTAAGGGTGAAGTCTCCCTTCTCCACATATTGTGATGGCACGCAGAGTTTTGAGTTCAAACTCATTTCCAATTTACTTTCTCAAGAGCGAGGCAGCAGCCGCACGTAAAAGAAAAAAAAAAAACGCAGGCCCACACATGCACGCAGCACATTCACTTTGCATTTTCACCACTAAGAGGATCTTAAAATCGCTCATGTAAATTGCTTTGCCTGGAACTCATCCATCATAGATGTTCTTTTCAAAAACAAGAAGAACTATTGTCATGTTCAGAATGCTTGCTTGAACTTTTTGCTCATCCCAGTAGGGGAGGACGGAGTGATCCGAAGTGAAGTTTGATATATCGTAGGCGTGCTCACAGACGTCCTGGCTCAAGTGTTGATCAATGACCCTTGCAAAATTCGGAACATTGTTCGCCTGCCAATCAGAGCCTGAAGGAGACATGTCTCCTCCTCAGGCCAAGTCAGAAATAAATATACAGTGGAAGTTGTCATACAAGTACAGTCATACCTCGGTTTTCGTCCGTAATCCGTTCCAGAAGGCCATTCGAAAAACCGAAATTGTTCGAAAACCGAAACCACACTCTTTTTAAAATAAAAATGTTTACTGACCACGTCTGCGCACAATGGAAAGCAACACGAGGAAGCGTCACTTCCTCGTGTAAGGAAGGCGAGAGGAGTCAAATGGTGCATTCAAATGCGCTCAGTTTGTTTGAGAACCAAAATTTGTCCTTGGTCCAGTTGTTTACAAAATGCCAGCCAAAAACCACATGCACTAAAGTGGGCAAAAAACAATGAGGACGCAGTTAAAAGTGAAGTGATCATCAATTTTTACATTATGTGCAACTCTCATTTATTGTGCAGTACAGTAATCTGATTGTAAAATGTATTTGTTACATATTTTGATGCATTTTTATGCTTTACAAAGCATTTATGTCTGAACTTTTTTGGGGGGAGGCGAGCCTTGGAACGGATTAGGGCATTTACATGGAAAACGCGTCTCTACTTACAACATTTTCGAGTTTCGAAATTTCTTCCAGAACCAATTAATTTCGTAAGTAGAGGTCCCACTGTGTATATTTGGCGTCTCTTCTGCCGTGTGTCGACTGACTTATTTCTCTTGATCTCTTTTTTTTCTTAATTTCCTTTCAACTCATAAGGTGCCTGTCATTTCCGAGCAAATCATCCGCTTCCTCTGCTTCACCGCGCCTCTTCATCTCCTTCCTCCCACACAGATGGGGGTGGACGGGTGTTGTTGGGGTTAAAGTCAGATGAGATCTACTCTTGGATCACTGAAGGAGATCATGGCCTCTACCAAGTGCCAGTGAGAAGAGAGTCCGCTGTGAGGCGTGCGCAACAGATGGAAGCACTTCTTAGTTGGCGTAGAGTCATGTTTCTCACACTCCACTGTGCACAGATGCGTGCACGTCAATAAGCGGCGAGCGCCATGCCGGTATGCAAGGAGACACACATCGACCCGCATGTGTGCACCCACACGGAGCCTCTCATCTCCCCTGCAGGCGTTGCAGGGATGTGGGGTGTTGTTCACATGGTATCTGCTGCTATTCTTTTTCTAAGCCACTGGAAGCCTGGTGTGTTCAATTAAACTGATTTATTTCTGCACTCAGCAGTCCGTGATCCCCTGCCCCCCCTCTGGCGTCCTATACCGAGCGATATATGAGAATACGCTGGGTGGCACAATGCCTTTGGAGCAATCCACTATAAATGAGCTAATTTAATGCTGTACAGTAAGTACTAATCACCAAATGCTAGATTAGAGACTGGTAAACAATATTGTGGCTTTGAGCGCAAAAACATCTGCTTAATCAAAATGCCCGCATAAACACACTATTATTTGAAGGGCGTATATTAGATTTGAACCGCTCCAAAACACTAACCCACATAAACGCCATTCATTTGCTAAAGTCAGGTGACGATCGGGTGCCCCCAATCCAAGACTACACTCGTTTTTATGAGTTGACCTATATACACACCTACTACTAAGTCCGGGGGTCGGCAACACGCGGCTCCAGAGATGCATGCGACTCTTTAGCGACATCTAGTGGCTCCCTGGAGCTTTATAAAAAATGTTTGAAAATGGAAAAAGATTTCGATAGTCGGCTAATGTAGCTCAAATAGATCTAGATACATGTTGCAGCTCCGAAAAAGGAGAGCTGTGGTGTTGTTTTTTAAAAATGTACACTTTATTAATGGTTTTAACCATCTTGACAAACACAGACACGTCTGCGTCCGACTCCGTGCCTTCTCTCTTCTCGTTCGCCTCGAGAGGCGTTTAAAGACAGCCTCAGAAAAACAGAAATTCTTTCAACATTTTGGATTGCCGACCCCTGACCAAGTCTCACCGTCCAAATAGTTTTAGTCACTGTAAAAACTTACTTTGGATTCGTAAGAACGTCATATCTCTGCATGTGTTTGTCACGTTTAAAAGGGCAAGCACAGGAGAATCAAGAGGAGTGGTTGTCATTTCTACAACGGTGTGATATTACTCAGGAGCTGCTGTTGGAATGGCAACACAAAGAGGCACAAATGAACCCTAAGTGGAGCGCTGCTAAGGAGTGAGTGATAAGTCTAAGGTATGAACTGGAAGAGGGTCTGGCAGGAAGCTCACTCTCGTATTTCCTCCACTACGAATACATTAACTCCCCTGTTTTACAGCCTCACAGCAAGAGTCAATGGTGTGAATATCGAAAGCACATCCCCCACATCTCAGCGCTCAAACCTGCTCTCTCGGTTCTCCAGCTTGCTCCCCACAATCCCAAAAAAGTTGAGGCTCACTGAAGAGACGATAGTTGGGAATCCTGTCTTGTCCAATTCTGTGATTGTCAGATGATCAGACCGCGTACCAAGTCGATGGACCAAAGTCAACTGCCATTAGCTTCAACTTCTTCAACTTCTTCTGTACATTATATGTAGTGTAGATAAGTCTTTGTCATTGACTATTTTGAAGAACCAAAAATGTCTTCCACGTTCAGCCTGGAGTACTTTACTGAAGCACCATTTAAGATAACTTTCACCAGATTTTCTTCTCGTATGATTTATAAAACCGCAACCACAGATTAGTGACAGATGGAAATAGCTTGTTACGATTTTAAATATTTCCAATGCTTTCTTGTCTGGGAGGACTTGAAAAGGAGCATAAGCAGACATACCTTGTTTGTGGCTATAAAAACTCTATAGTCCTCTACAGCGGCGGTGTCAAACATACGGTCCGCGGGACCGGAACCGGCCCCCACGGAGGTTCCATCAGGCCCGCGGGATAAGTTAAAAGTGAATAAATGCATAAAAGACACAGAATTAATAAGGTGCAATTCATGGAGTATCCGCTAGGGGACACACTGTTTTGATCAGAGTAGAAGACACACAGAAGATGTTTATCAATATGTAGATTCAGTTAGCGTTTGCATGTTCTCATAATTGGGTTTTCTATTGCAGTGGTCCCCAACCACCAGGTCGCTGACCTGTGCTGGGCCGTGGGCCACTTTGAACTGAGCAGCAGTGGGCCGCGCAGATGAAAAAATATCAAAACTTACAGTACATTTATTAATGATCCAAGGCTGAAAAGTCATTTGTGACCTAATTCTCCCCATTACATCCGTCAATGCTAATTGCTTCCGTCGTGTGAAGCCCGCTCTGCACAAGATGTGGCGAGCAGCTCTTTATTTAGCGTGAGGTTGAGTGATATAGTTTCATGTCATTTATATTTGTTCAATGATGCCATATGTTGGCGCATTATTGTTGTCACATAAAAGACATGGCTTGACGTTTATTATTGTGTTCACAAAAGGCCCCAGTTTTTGTTGCTGTTGTTGTTGCTGCTTGTAAAGGTACATAAAAAAATACACAGTGGACTTGTGTTCATTGGTGTGACATTTTATGAATCAGCCAACCCCGCCTTTGCTGTGATCAAAATAAATACCCCATATAATAAGCTGCTGCATCTAAATAAATTGCAAATGAAAACACAAGGTAAATTCATACATAATGTATTTCAAAACACCTTGGCTCATTAATACAGAGACACAATGACAGCACTGCATTCAATTATAGCGTAATTGGTGTGCTTCCTACACGCGGCTAATTTTCACTGCATTAACACCCCTTTTTGAACTCATCGTAGCTTCACTGTGTGTCACAGCTCATTGTTTAGTTGTCATTTTGCAACTGTTACTCATTTACATCATTCTCACTCTGGGGGGGGGGGTTGGAATAATGGGCTGCAGCCACCAATATATATATATATATATATATATATATATTTCAAGCCAGCTTCTTCAGGCTTGAAATGTATTTTTCTCTCGTCAGAACAAGAACTCTCTTGATTTGGAATCAGAACCAAGCACAAAGCGCAGTCGAATTCTCCACATGGGTCAAGTTTTCATTCTTTGGGGATTTTTGCATGTGCCGCTGTGCAGCCGACTAAATACGCCCGGCCTAGGTAAGCGATTCTTCTCACTCCCTTTAAAATCAGTACGCAGGAGGTGCAGTCTTTGATGTTGCAAAAGCACACATTGACTCGCCTCGAGTCCATGCAGAAGATCGAAGCATGCATAGTACGTTTATAAGTAATTGAAAGCAGACCTCCATGGTGCCACAGCCACAGAGAGTGATTTTAAAAATATAATAAAGATGATAATAATAATACGTTTGATGAATTGATTTCTTTTACATCCACCTCACATCAGAATCTGTATGCCTGCATCATGATCAAATCCACCAAAATCACGTGACACCAACTGCGCCACAACTTAGACCTACTTTTGAGCTGGTCTAACATTTCGTCTATTTTTCCCCACCAAAATGTTCAACGCACCGACCGGGGTCATGTCATCGGAAATGCCCTCAGCTCGCGGTCTGCCACATTCCCAACCACGCTCCACTGGCAGTGCACTGACACAAAAATCAACATGTGCCGATTTTTACGTCCGAGCGCACGTACGCTGTCTACGAAATAGAGCCCAAGGAATGTGTTATTGTAAATCAGTGACACTTTACATCTGATTACCTGCTCTAAATGGAAGCTGGTGAGAGAATTTCTGACTCAAATCTTAATTATTTCACTTGTCTGAGTTGCAAGCCTCTAATATGAGTCACAAGGGAGGTGACATGATGTCAGCGGTGATTCTTGTTAATTGTTGAATCCTAACCAATTAAAGCTATACAGATTTTGCCTTTGGAGTTTCGCGGTTAAAACGTGGACAGCGTCTGCAGTGTCGTCATCCCTTTTTGTCTGAGATTGAATCAGCATAAAGCAGGAAAAATGGATCGTGCCTCTTGATGAGGTGGCAGCTGCACACACACACACACACCACACACTTGCCTGCCCTTAAAAGCAGCTTGCCGTGTGAGCAAATGAGAGAGAGCTCCCAGATTTTCCCATCATTCCTCCCCTGTAATCCCCCCAGACCTCCTTCTGAGGGCTGAATTTGCACGATCGCACTCCTCGGGGGGGTCAAGCACACGCACAGACACACATGCAAACAGACACACATGCACGCTTGCAGGCTTGACAGTTTGTTTTGTAGATGGCTCTTCCGAACGTGTCCTTAATTTTTTTTTTTTAAACTGAATTGTCTGTTCTAAGAGTTCATGCTATGATGCTAACAAACGCACACTCTGCCAACTGAGCCACAGCCGCTGTGCTCCGTTACGTTTACTTTTGTAATTTTAGGGATAAGTTGTACTTCACATCAGTAGTTTTCATGCGGCATGCATTTTGCTCTTACTTGAATATTTTAAAGAAGAAATGCGATTTTGAATTAAGCTACATTCTGTCCTCTACTTCAATTAGAATCTATTCTTGCTTGCATGATGTATTTGCTTTGTTTTTTTTTTTTAGAGAGACTTGTGCCACTTGTGCTTTTTTTTCCAATCCAATGTAACCACTCCAGGCATTTAACTCCATTTCATCTCACCAATCAAACGGAGCCTGGCAGTCACACGCACAGCGTCTCTGCGGCTCCCACACAGAGAAGCAAAGTTTTCAGAGTGGCGCATTTACGTGAGGCGGGGCAGAAACAATGGAGGGAACAATGGCATGCGACTGACTCACAGTCAGAAAAAGGCAGAACAGCTGGCCACATATTCTATATGTGTACCTAATCGACTAAGAAATAGAACAGGTGTGTCATACGCTGCTTCAAAATGTCCATATTGTAGCCTACAAGAGTTCGTGTGCGTGTGTGTGTGTGGGGGTGTGTGGGTGTGGGTGAGGTGGGTAGACTGACGTGATTAACCAGAGCCAGCGGAGTGAATAATGTCTTCCCCAACTTGGATGCAGTGGAATTTAGATGCTGCTCTTTGTTATACTTAAGGTCAAGTAGTCCTTTCTGAGATACACACACACACACACACACGAGGACCCTCAACCTCTTCTGCAGGTGCGCCCACAAGGATGCATTACACTGTTGATTCATGATTGAAAAAAAAAAAAAATCTGTGGAATATCCAATTCCAATTTTAATAATAATATGATGCTGACATGCACTTCGAGCATTTTCGGATTTTACTCATCTGAAGTGGACTCAGATGCTTTGCTCATTTTCTTCAGACATGCATGTGACTCAATAACATTTACTGCAACTATTTCAACCCTTGTCTGTGACTTTGTTTTTCTTCTTCTCTCAGCCGTTTCATTTTAACCTGCCACTTGTTCTTTTGCTCCGTTGGCTATGTTTTCCTATTCTTTTGTGTGAAGTTGACTTTCTGAAAGGATCATCCAAAAAAATGGAATATATGTGAATACTATCATGTACATGATGTCGCTTCTTGAAGCCCGTTGCAGTGAAGAAGGAATGTTCATGTTGTTTGGTCTCATGTGGCTATCTTAAGGCATTTTGTGGAGATCACTAATGGTTTTAGAAACAGATGGAAGTTGTATCAAGCGAAGGAATTGGTTATTTACTCCTAGGGGCATTTGCTATTTGAGCCTCGTTTCAAATGTTGCTATTGACCTGATGGCACATTGTTCCTCCCATCACAGCACATTTGATCTCATAAAACTTTTTGCGCGGTTGTTATCTACAGCAGAGGTCCCCCAACCACGAGTCCACAGACCGGTGACCGGTCCTCGGACGATTTGGGCCGTGCAGAGAAAGACCTGCGAGCAAATTTACTCCATCAGACGTGGCGGAAATGTGCGTGACTCGAGCCAAGACAGAATGAGGATTCCAAAAAGGGAGAAACAGATCAAGACACAAACTCGTCTCAACTGGTCCGTGACACAAAAAAAGCTTGCGGACCACTGACCTACGGTACCTCCATTAATTTTAAGTCAGTAATTTGCACTGCACAATCTTTTTAAGAATAGGACGTGAATGGATTGAAGTATTTATTTAAACTAGTGACAAGTGTCTCGTCGTTGCAAAGATGGAGAAGGTACAATTAACATCCACCAGCTGTTACGATTCACACGACATAATTCTAACTTTGTGTCCACATTACATTATGGTTTCATATCCCCACTACGAGTGAAAATTGAACCCACATAAAGAGTGGGAATAAAAAGCAGAGCAAACACCGCGAGTTGGGACCATTTGTTTTGATGTGGAAACATAATTACCGTGCATCCGCATAAAACATCCAAATGTGTACTGCTCTCACTTGACTTCCAATTGACCTTGATTCAGCTGCACAAACACATTTGGCCCCACAGACAGCAGACTCTGTCATCAAATATTTCAGGCAAGGTGATCAAAGGCAAACTAAACACATTTGTCAGATCGAGAAAAACAAGTGGCGCGGTCCTATTTGTGTCATCATCGCTGACATGAAAAGCATATAAAGTGGATGCCAGCCAGGGGGCCGTTTATTGCGCCCAGTTATTTAATTTGGGTTTCTTGACCTACACCCGTGGAACAGGAAGTGGTCACTCGGGTACCTTATTTGAACACACCCAGCAGCTGTGTACATACAGTACACACGTACACAAACACACACGCACGCACACACTCACGAGACAGGGAGGAAATAAACACACGGAGCCCGACCGTGCTGCTCACACGCACATTCTCCCCTATAATGAGGAAGTGTTGTTTTCTCATTTGATGTGACTCACGCAAACGGAGCCTTTTTAAATGGTGTCACAAAACCTCAAGCATAACACGCGTACATGCGCATGCAAATACTCACACGCCAATTAGTCATTTTCTTTCTTCTTTGACACCCACTCCCGCGATTCTTTTTTGTCACACTTGCACGCATAACATTAAACGTGTAAACTCAGATGAGCAAATGCGCCCAACATCCGTTGACGAAGGAAGAGGTTAGCTTGGTTTGGACGAGGGCTACAGTCTGACATTTGCCTCTACAAAGATCATGATACTCGGTTTTGATTGGGGCTGTCAAATGGTAGCCAATAAAGTCCACGATGATTGTTCCAAAGCATTTTTAACAAGGCCTGTCACTTATCATTTTCAAATTTATAAGAAGCTAAAAAAGTTAGGCCACCATCCTATTGTTGTGTTTGCTTTGGTGTCATCCTGTTAAATCATTCTGTTTATAAAAGTAAAAAACTGTCTGTTGCATTTAAATGTACAGTTAAACCTCGGTTTTCGAACGGCTCGGTTCTCGACCAATTCGGTTTTCGGCCAAAGATTTCGAGTTTTTTATGCCTCGGATGATGAACAAATTGCGGTTCTCGAACAAACTGAGCGCACTTGAATGCACCATTTGACTCCTCTCGCCTTCCTTACACGAGCATGTGACGCTTTCTCGTGTTGCTTTCTATTGTGAGCAGATGTGTTCAGTAAACATTTTTATTTTAAAAAGAGCATGGTTTCGGTTTTCGTCCAGAATCCGTTCCAGAAGGCTGTTCGAAAACCGAAATTGTTCGAAAACCGAAACCACGCTCTTTTTAAAATAAAAATGTTTACTGAGCACGTCTGTTCACAATGGAAAGCAACACGAGGAAGCGTCACTTCCTGGTGTAAGGAAGGCGAGAGGAGTCAAATGGTGCATTCAAGTGCGCTCAGTTTGTTCAAGAACCGAAATGTGTTCGTCATCCGAGGCATAAAAAACTCGAAATTTCTGGTCGAAAACCGAATTGGACGAGAACCGAGACGTTCCAAAACCAAGGTTTGACTGTATCTGGATGAGATTATATTATTTAGTGCAATCACTGGATGAAATCAAATGGAATCAATTCCACACACCAATTTTTTTTTTCTCAAGCGTACGCTCCCACAAAGCCAAGAGGCACAATGGGTAGCTGTGTGAAAGCATCTCTTTGCCGAACGCAATGAAAACATGTTGCTGAATGATCATCACGCGTTACACACTGCTGGCCTGCCATTCGCGTGTGCGGACGCACCGGCAGCTGCAGTTAAGCTTTTATTGTCGCATACTTGACTGCAGACGTGGAAAAAGGACACAGACCAGAATGCGCAGCGTCTGCAGGAGGAGAGAGAGCAGCTTGACAAGGCGGCAGAGCTACGCAACAACCGGCTGTTACTCTGACAGGACCAGCGGGACGGCACAACGCAAGAATAAAATCAACCAAATCAATCTCGTCATCGAATGTAAATGGAAGAATTGGAATTTAACTCATTCACTCCCAAAGACGTTTTTAAACGTCTTTTCAGACTTGGTCGAGAATTGGCTGGTACTGAATTCATAGTGTTGTGTCTTGTTGTGACTGCACGTTGTCAGTTGCAATGCAGTTGCCATGCGGCCTGATGTTATCACCTTTTTTTGTGTCGTATAAAACTGGGCGTGGCCTGATGTCTCCCTGCATTTAACTCATTCAGTACCAGCCAATTCTAGACCAAGTCTGAAAAGACGTTTAAAAACGTCTTTGGGAGTGAATGAGTTAAACTCGAGTGGGCTCAGCGAGGCGTGGTGAGAACGTCAAGCTACCTCGCATGGCGACCGCATCCAGCGCTGCTCTCGATTGTTTCTTTGCATTTTTTTGTAATGCATCCAGCCCTGATTTCTGTTGTTACTTTGCATTTTTTGTATGTCAAGATTTTAACTCATCCACTTCCATCTGCTCTCTGCATCTGCCCCTCGCATGACGAACGGCGTCCATTTCCCCAATGTAATCTTGAATTCAAAATTAATTTTGAGACAGACAGCACTTGTTTAATTTTTTGAACATCTTTTGGCATTCAATGACTTTAGAACAGATGGATCCCATGTTCAGTGCTTGGCTGATCAGTAATGTCCTGGTGTGATGCGTATTTGTACAATAAATGTTCCACTGCGTCAATAGAATGCCCGACAATAAAGGCACGCCGCCATTGTGTTTGTACCAAGGGAATAACGTGGAAGAAGGATGCAGGAAAAGACAGAAGGTTGAGCCACAAAATGAAACCTTGGAAAGTGGAACGAAAACTAAGAACAATGAAGCAAAGCATCCCCAAAAACATTGCGAGGAAATATGCGGTTTGTTGTACTCTTCTGGCAGTCAATTGAAGTACATGAGGGGAAATAACTGAATAGTCTCAATAGAAAAGGATGCCATTCATCAGACAGTCTCTAACCGGCCCGTTCTTACCCCTACATGGAAGTGGATGCGTATACGATACAAGCATCTGTCCACATGCGCCGATGAGGTTGTGCGACCACGGTTTGGCATGCGTTTGTGCGCCGCCGCCGGAATGTGTTTTACAGTGTTGAATGAAAAACAGTCTGGGTGTGATTTCCATGTAATAGCCTTGTAATCCCGCTCTCGCTAAGGTGCCCCTAATGATGGCTGTCCCTTCCTTGCAGCTCGACTGGCGCGCACGAGATCACACACGTAGCACACGGCTAGCTAGGCAGGAAGGAGAATATACCCGGCAGCCAAGTGCGAGTGTACAAAATGAGGCATGTACACCTTAAAGTGTGACACATGGCTTTTGTGGCATAAAAAGCTCCACATATGCGGAAAATTACCGGCCTGTTAAGTAAACCAGGCGAAGAGAATGAGAGTCATATAGCGCGTCGTGTTTCACCGCATGATCGGGATTCCCCTCGAACCAAGCAGCAGATGTTGACATGGTCAAGTCCATATGCTCTAATGACACTAACATACTGCATGTATGCATACACGAATCCGGCTGATTTACGAGGAAGACACTGTGCCATGTGCGATCTGTGATTTGTCATGATAGATGAAGGAAAATGGATTTTTGCAACCAACTGGATATTCCAACTCAGTCAAGTTGGGTTTTTTGGAGGTTTTTTTTTACAGCATAGAATAAAGCAATGAACAACACTCAAGACCGGGGGTCGGCAACACGCGGCTCCAGAGTCTTTAGCGACATCTAGTGGCTCCCTGGAGCTTTATAAAAAATGTTTGAAAATGGAAAAAGATTTTGATAGTAGGCTAATATAGCTCAAATAGATCTAGATACATGTTGCAGCTCCGAAAAAGGATAGCTGTGGTGGGGTTTTTTTGCAGTAATTATCCCAAAATTGGACATTTCGGACGATTTTGGTCTGTTGGACAAATGGACACCACAGACAAAACAGTGAAAAATAACTCCACGAAGCTGAAATTTTGCATAGGATGTATATCTATGTCTTGGCCAATTCCCACTGAATATTTTGAGGGGTTGAAAGTGAAAAAAAATTAAAAGTGAAAAAAGTTGTTGCACATTGGAAGAGGGATATTTTTGGGACGTAATACCGCTTAAAAATACTGCATGAGGGTTAAACGTACACTTTATTCTGTGCTTTTAACAGTCTCAACAAACACAGACACGTCTGCGTCCGTCTCCGTGCCTTCTCTCTTCTCGTTCGACTCGAGAGGCGTTCAAAGACACCCTCCGAAAAACGGAAATTAATGATCACTTCACTGACACGAAGAAAAACGAAAATAAAGCGCCAAAACAAAAAAAAAATCAAGCAAGGAAATCACAAAATAAATTCTATGGGGGCGTTTGTGAACACACAACAAAAGAATGAATAACATAAACAATTCTGAGACAGTCCAGTCTCCTACATACATAGAGCATGTGTTTCCTTCATCGGTATAAATACGTTTTATAGAAGCCTTTTTTTTTTTTTTGCGGCTCCAGACATATTTGTTTTTTGTTAGTTTTTTTGTCCTATATGGCTCTTTCAACATTTTGGGTTGCCGACCTCTGCTCAAGACCAAACGACAATATTGACCTCTCAGACAGTCAGCGCGGGGTTGCCATTGTAAGGAGACCCTCTTCTCCGTATTCCACACACCGGTGTAAGAAACAATTGTTACATTCTGGCCTTAAGAACGCATGCAGTACCGTCGGCCTTATTGGCAAGAGCATGTCACATGTTTGTAATTACCACGAAACAAGCCAGTAAACAACGTTTATGGTCGTGGCCCATATTGGTTTGAAACACATGTCGAGAAAAATATGACGTGTAGCAACATTGAGATTTCTGACAAGCTGTCACACGATGAGTTCTACTATGTAATCACACTTGATTTAGTGACAGAAACGGGGTGACTCCCACTTTTAAGATGTAAACAAAATGGTGTTTTGTTTTTTGTTTTTTTCCCCAAATTGATTCCTTGTTGCCAAGCCAGTGCAATTGTGGCGAGAGTTAGTTATACACCCACACGGTTCACTGGTGACCTTGTGAAAGGTTTCCACGAAATCGTGGACGAGCGTGTTCTGTCAGTATGTTTGAAAAAACATTTTGCATTACCTCACTTTGATAGTGTATAATGTGCATACAGCACGTGACAATAACTAGGTCAAAGTCTCTGCTTTTATCCAGTTAGATATTAATGTTCATTTTGGGATTTTATGACAAACACCATTTAATCCTTGACACTCACCGGAAATGTGTCGATATGCTTTCAACCTGTTTGCTTCATTATCTCTCCGGTGCAGTTGTTGAACATTCACTGCTCACACTTTTATTTTTGATCTGTTCTCGCTTAGCACTGACTGACTGATTTGAAATTGTATTTCCTAGCAAAAATGTCCTCTGCACTTCACCGGGCACACTTTTCAACCAAGTGTCAAGATTTCAGAAATGATTTCTCTATGATGAAGTAGCCAAGGGATGGCTTTTGTGTGTGTGTGTGTGTGTGTGTGTGTGTGTGTGTGTGTGTGTGTGTGTGTGTTTAAACCGCAGGGTGAGTGTGTGACTGATCCATTATGAACACATTTAACCCCCATGCAGTAATTATCCCAAAATTGGACATTTCGGACACTTTGGACGATTTTGGAGTGTTGGACAAATGGACACCACAGACAAAACAGTGACAAATAACTCCACGAAGCTGAAATTTTGCATAGGATGTATATCTATGTCTTGGCCAATTCCCACTGAACATTTTGAGTGGTTGAAAGTGAAAATAAATTAAAAGTGAAAAAAGTTGTTGCACATTGGAAGAGGGACATTTTTGGGACGTAATACCCTTCATGCAGCCGCTTAAAAATACTGCATGAGGGTTAAACACCATTTTTTTTCCTGTTGCATTGGCATGCAAGTGGCCCTGTTTGGATCTCCTTCATATCTTGCTCACCACACACACAAACACACACGCGACAGGGAGTGGTGTGCGTGTGTATGTACAACTAAGCTCTTGTTCGTCATAGGGTGTCCCTGAACGCCTTCATCCCGCGTCGTTATGGTCATGCCGGAATTTTGCCATCCCATAAGCCCTCCCACACACCATAATTAAAGTCACCCGGGCAACGGGAGAAAGAATGCTCAGTATTCTTGTCGTTGTGGTAACTGCGTGAGTGCGAGAGCGGGGAGGTGCTGGTCGTAGGTGTTGGTTAATGATGGAGACAATGAGGCCTCAGTCTGCCACCTCATGCGGTGTGCTAATGAAAACGATAAAACAAGCGCGTGTGCGTGTGTGTGTGTGTGTGTGTTATTCCATAACTTTTGTGTGATTGGGGCCATTGTACAATTGTGTCAAAAAGACCCAATTATGTACATCAAAGGAAGATCCAACTGATACTACCCCTGCAGGATTACAACCACCCAACGCCTCGCCTCAATTGTCTGCTGGTTGTTTTAAGCGTACACAGTCACATAACTGTGATGGCAACATGCAAAAAAAAATAGCTTCATGTTTTATCATATTTTATCTAGATTGTGTTTTTGACACCAAAAAAATGTGTAACTGTACTGGATGTTTTTATGCAACTCAATGTGGAGTGGAATGGGGGTGTGGGGTGTGTGGGCTGTTTGGTCATTCAGTTGCTTGTTCGAGGTGAAACTGTTAGCCAAGCCTTTTATTTTCTATAGCAATTGTCCTCAATAATGTCACGGGTGAGATGGAGCCTTTCCCAGCTGACGTTGGGCAAGTAACGGGACACACCCTGGAATGGTTGTAATCAATCACACGGCACATACAGTATAGACAATTATAGACAAGTTATGGAATCTATGCTCAACCTAGCATGCATTGGATTGAGAAAAAAAAAAAGAGAAACCCCACGTAAACGCAGAGGAAGTCGAGATTCGAACTCACGACTTTAGGGGCAGACGTGACAAACCACGTTTGAACCTGTAACTAATATTGTGAATTCAATAATTATTAAATGCTACAATGCATGACATGTTGGGTCGTACTTCCCTCTGCTGTTTGTCCAGAACTACTGCAACGCATCGGGCTGAACAATGTTTAGAATTGTACTTTATTGAGCATGCCACCCCGCTAAAATCATAACAATTAAACATTTTATCAGATAATTTGACTATAGATGCGCAATAGTGTTGTATTTAAAGTATGATGACGAAGCTATTATAATAAAGATAAAATATCGCATTAGATGTCGCATTTTGAAAAAATGAAGATCATCTAAATGTCTATAAACCGTTTCGTAAGTCTTTATATTATGACAGCGTGCGTGTGTGTGTGTGCGTGTGTGCGTGTGTGTGTGTGTGTGTGTGTGTGTGTGTGTGTGTGCGCGTGTGTGCGTGCGTGTGTGGGTGTGGGCGTGTGTCTGCGCGCCAACGTGAGAGAACATATAGGCGGATGGATATGTACCAGAGCTAAGAGTAAAAAGTCTCTAATTTCCCGTAATTTACGTCATTTGAGCAGAAGGGACTTCCACTTCCCTCGGGTTAAATTTGAATGTTACCTGCGCGGCGAATACTGTATGTCGTTTTCTTACGGCTTCGCTGACCATTGTCTGAGCGCAAAACGATTGCTTAAAGTGTTGCGTGTGTGTGTGTGTGTGTGTGGTGCTGCACAGAAATTCATGTTGTCGTCTACACGCATTGCGGACTTAATTTGGGCGCGTTCAGAAATACAGTAATACAGAAGCGGGTTGCGGGCATACCAGGGGGGGAAAAAACACGAAACTCTTGCTAAAACGTGAAAATGGTCATGTAAAAACATGTAGATTATTACATAAAAACCTGAAAAGTACTAACTATGATAACGACGACCTCACGGAGGACTCCCCAATTTCTGTCGCGACCTTAGTCCCGTCCTGGAACAGGACGCACAGGCACGTGCTTCCGAATGCAATGGCACTAAAAACTGAATTTGCCGAGCTTGTCACGAAATCGCGGTGTCCCAGAAGATTTCCTCATGCATAGAGCAAAAACATAAGTAAGTGTATGTTTACGTTGCCCGTTGTTGACAAGTTTTTGCGTGATAATATCACGTTTTTACATTATAATTTTCACGTTTTTACATGACAGTTTCCGTGCTTTCACACTATCTCCCTTTTCACCGAAAACCCTCTTGATTTTTTTTCCTGTGAGAGGTCAAATTTAGTTTTTGGTCAAAACAGCCATCCATCAATCCATCCATTATCTGATCTACTTATCATCATAAGGGTCGCGGGGCATGCTTGAGCCTCTCCCAGCTGTCTTGGGGCAGTAGGCTGGTTACACCCTCCACCCAATCGCAGGGCACACATAAGCAAACAACAATTTACCCTCACAATCACACCTGAGGACATTTTAGAGTGTTGAATTAACCTACCGTGCATGTTTTTAGAATATTGGAGGAAAGCGGTTATAAATTGGCTTCAGGTCGAATCATACTTTTCCAAACATTTAAAAAAATTATTGAGATATGCTGTCATAGCAGAGGGCTTTGTGCATGCACTCTCATTTAAAACATAAATAGTTTCCTTTGGGTTACAAAATAACATCTCTCTCTCTCTCTCTGTCTCTCTGTCTCTCTCTCTCTCTCTCTCTCTCTCTCTCTCTCTGTCTCTCTGTCTCTCTCTCTCTCTCTCTCACTCTCTCACACACACACACACACACACACACACAAATCAAATTCATTTATTTTATTAAACAAAAGCCCTGTTTCGTTTTGGGCTATGTGGTAGCTCTTTGGTGAGCGTAAATGCTATCGGTTGCTTTACCGTACAATAACTTGTACTGTACGTACTTATAATTTAAAATACGAGCGTCGCGAAACTACTTTTCGTCTCGGATGTACACTAACGTCTGCGCCCCCAACAGCTTTGTGACGTCATCCTCTCAGTCCGGCATCCTGTTCCGTTTGGTAGCTGACTGATAGCCTCCGCCGCCGTCGTTATTTCCCGAAAGAAGATGGCCGCAGGTCCCCTTTCGGTTTCTTCAACCGCATCGACTACCAACGATGGCATCCTCATTGGTGACAAAGTTTACGCCGAAGTTTACCTTACGATCGACAACTCTCTTATCCCCGAGGACAGGCTCTCTCCGACGCCGTCAATGCTCGACGGCCTCGACCTCTTCACCGAGACCGACCTTCGCATCCTGGGATGTGAGCTGATTCAGTCGGCGGGCATCCTTCTCCGTTTGCCTCAGGTTAGTAGCCTCAAGTCGTTTGAAAGCCATATCGCGTTTCTGAGATCCATGGTAGTTGGCAAACAAATGGGCGACGGCCTGTTAGCTGTTAGCTGCTAGCTTGCTATGTTGCTGGCGTGGTGGAGTCAAAATGGCGTCGGCCCATTGTGCTCTTTCCACGGGAAAGTTTAAAAATAAACGTATTTTATGTTTTCAACAGGTGGCGATGGCAACGGGGCAGGTGCTTTTTCATCGTTTCTTTTATTCCAAGTCCTTCGTCAAGCATAGTTTTGAGGTAAGTTTCCAGGCTTTTGGTGTGGTCTCATGCTAGTGTGTCGTTGGTGGAACGTTGGCGGGCGCCATGTTGGACACTTTCAAACGCTGCCTAATCTTCCCTTATCTGTTCCAACAATTCCCACAACCTCTTTAAGAAATGACCACTATCAATTATTAGCTTTTAAAATCCACGGCACCGTTGTGCCGTTTTTGTCTTTGATTATATTTGTGGTGTTTTTGTGTCGATTTCTACGACCCCTTTCTTGCAACCTTGTGCTTCATTTTGTATTTAGATTGTTGCAATGGCATGTATTAACTTGGCCTCCAAGATTGAAGAAGCACCCAGACGAATAAGAGATGTCATCAACGTTTTTCATCACCTCAAGCAGATTAGAGTGAAAAAGTAAGTATCTGCGCTTTTGACACTTCCCTCTTGTTAAAAATCTCTCTCTCCTGGTTGGAACATGATTCAGTCTAGGGCTGGACGATTATGGGGAAAATAATGATTATTGTGATTGAGAACGAAATCACTCTTACTAAAATTATTATTCAATGATTTCAAATTTAGTATTTATTCAACTTCTAAAACTCAACTTCTCCAAACTATTATAGCCACCGGTCCATTCGCTGAACACTGTCTTCTTTTTGTCAAGTATAAAACGACTTTGTCAGCATCATATAAAATTCAAACCTCTTGCATTTTCATTCTGCTACCTTCACACCGTTGGTACCTTGATCACTCCATATTTAAAAAAAAAAAGCTTGGAATAAGCGCTACCCATATTTCTAACCATATTTATTCAGCAGTACTTATTTTGCCATGACTGGAAACTCTAATGAGTAAAAATAGCATTATTTTTGCTGGTTGTACAATAAGTTAGCAGTAAATTGGTTATTTTAGTGTGATACATAGGCTGCCATGTTACGGTTCAACTGGCTTCCATAATGGTAGAAGTTTTTTCAGTTCTAACCCCAACCTCTTTGTAAAGTAAGTTTTCCCTCTTATTAGCACCCCCCCCCCCCCCCCTCACACACACACACACACACACCTTTTCTTATTGTAACCATCACATTTTATTAGTGTTGGGGCCTGAATCATGTTCAAGTTTATGGAAATTTCGTCAGTACTAGCGATGTTTTAAAATGAAGCATGTTTTGTCTTTATACAATGTGCGTAGGATAATTCTTTTTGATACATGTGTAATTTTACAGTAAACTCCCAACTGGGGTGTCGTTAAACAGCTTAAAGCACTTGCTATGGTAGGAGTATGGTGCATTCAGGGCACTTTGACAACATAAGAAACTTGTAATGTCGTTCTGCACATTCATGTTTTTTTTTCTTACTAGAAAGTTAAAAAAATGAGTAGCCAAAATCGAAATCAGGATTTAAATTTTGATTGATCGTCCAGCCCTATTTCAGTTACTTTTCACGAGGAATTGTGATTTATTTTTTATTTTTTTTGTGCAAGTCAACAAAAGTGCCCTTCTGTTTATCCTTGTATTTTTAAACAATGTTTAAACCTATCACTTTTCCCCTCACAAGTGTACATTTGCAGATGTAACACTTATGTTTTGACTGCCACTTAAATTTGTGTCTCACAAACCCTGAAGAGCCTCATAGGTCATAGCACCACTGCTTTGGCGGTGTGAGCATTTAGTTTTGATTAGAAGTGTGTTCATGGCAGCACTATAAGACCTCGGCATTAACTTGGCTTCTTTTTTCCCTTGCAACCAACTAACAGCGACCAGCTACATTTACCAAACCCTGGGTGATGTGGAATGGTACGTAAGATGAAGCAGTCGGCATGACAACCATGATCCAAGGGGGCCTATCTCCTCGCCCAGGCCCCTTCCTGTGGGAGACGCCCGTGGTCTGCGCCACCTCGGGGCACTGGGATCGGGGATGACAGGTTGGCCGGAGGTCCTTGGCCCCCTGGGCACCTTGAAGACTCCTGTGGTTCAGTCTTAAGCTTTGAGTATCTGTCCGGCAATCTGCAGACTGCTGGGTAACGTAGTTCTCTCTTGACTACTGCCTACCATGCATTTTGATTGTGTGATTAGTGCAAAAGCCCATTCACTCCCTGTCGCCTGCGACTGTTTTCGAAATGTCACCATGTTCGTTGCCAAAAATGAGCCAAGTTTTTGTGGTGTAGGTACGAACGTAACTTTGATTACATACCTACGTATGTATCGTTAGCGTTTTTGTTTGTGGTCTTTTTTTTATTTTTTTATGTAGAATTGTACCGTTGGCCTAAGCATGAGAGTTTTTGAAATGACATTCAGTCTAGCATCTATACGATTTGTTATTATACTTCACTTGAAGTTGGAATTCCACAGTCTGAAGTGGTACGTGCACTTATACACGTGTCGTTTTGGGACTCAATAGTTTGCGTTTGAATTAACCCATCTCTAACATTCCAATGGCATTGCTAAAATCATTTTCTAATGTGTCTTCACCCCAAGTCTGTTTATTTTACTCGTTTGGTTAACCTGCGGATTTAATGTTAACGTTACGCGCCCGAAGCATCTTGACGTGTATCAAGAGTCAGTCAGAGACTGCTAGAACTGGGAGAATCCAGTCACTTCTTAAAGGAAAATCTTTTCCCACCTTGAAAAATACATTAACCCGAAATAATTTCAAGTTTTTGTTTTCTCACATATGCCCCCCTGCCGCTGCTCGGTCCAAAGTGGCCCTCGGCCAGAGTGGTTGGGCACCACTGTTACGTGTCCTACCTAAATATTTTCTTGTTATCCCTTTGGCCATTTGAAGCAAGAGCCATCCAACCTACAGACGATTTTTTAAGATGTTCGGTGTCATAGGGAACGCGTGGTTTTAGATGTTGTGTGCAACGACCATGGATGATATTGCAATGGTATGACAGGCTGTGACTGAGTTTGACAGCGACAGATCCTCGAGACTTACAGAACCACAGGAGTCCTCAAACCCCAGCAGACAGTGAGGCATGCAGTCAATAAATCTGCTGAGTTGGTTGGAATAGAAAAAAGAACACTAGAGTACATTGAAACAGAAGGGTTCTTTCCTGTTTTGGGTGGTTTTGAGGTTCTCAAAGGAAGGGAACGATCTTTTATTTTGATTCCATTGTAAAATAGGACTCCAAGTTCATTGATTCTTGATCAGAACTACATAAACACCAAAAATCAAGTCATCAAAGCTGAGCGGCGTATACTCAAGGAGCTGGGCTTCTGTGTGCATGTCAAGCATCCGCACAAGGTGAGGTTACACCCTACACGGGAGTCGTCAACTTACCAGTCTCGTTTTGCACTCCTCCCCCCATCTATAACAAATTGCGAAACTTTTTTTTTTCTTGTCCAGATAATTGTCATGTACTTGCAAGTCCTGGAGTGTGAAAAGAACCAAACGCTGGTCCAGACTGCCTGGTAAGTTTCGCCTTTTGTTTTCCACCTCACCTTCAGCTACTTCCTCTCTTGTGTCAGAGACAAGTTTCAGCAGACACAGACCTGGGCTAAAGATGAACCGTTGAAATGCTTAAAAGGCCACCCGATTATGTCCAGGGACATCCTTAAAGCTTGTTTGGGTGAAAAGCTGTGCAAATTAAGCATCCTCGTAAAACCGTTTGCCCGGGTCTACTCCCATTTGATCCAGTTCACGTATTGCTGCGCTTTGCATTATTGCACCCATGTGACGTCTCCTCACACGCGTGCCCTTGCTGTAAATTGTTAATGGTGTCAGGGAGCGTGATTTAACTTTGTCCTTTCTCTCTACTCTTTGATTAAAGGGTAGTCCGTGCTGGTAAGTCACATAAAGAACCTCTGAACTCTGCCTCCTCCAACCACATGACCTCAGGAAGCCTCCCCCCCTTTGGCTGGCAGCCAGTCCCAATGCTGAGACTCGTTGCTGGGGGTGCTCGGGCCTTTCCCAACAGCCTACATCGTCTTATTTTCTCTTGGCTCTTCACAAGGATTTGTATTTTTTTTTAAATATTTTTTTTTTTGTGCCAAGGCTTTCAGGATCACATTGTTCAATTTTATTTTATTTTTTTTACCACTTTCTAGTTTACTTTTTAAGCATTGACCACAATTACTTTTTTTGGAGCAGGTAAAAATTGAACAGTATTAGTGTGTCATGTCCCCAACTGACGTGTTGTCCAGACATGTCTGTTTTGCAGGCGGATCCAGTTCTCGGGTTTTGCCTCCCAGGACCCTTCTTGCTCGACATCAGACACAATTCAAGTTGGCATGTTGTCTTGCTGGCATAGTTTTTTTTTTTTTTTTTCACGCTGAGCCATTAAAGTATCTTGTGGCTCATTCAATGATCCGTAACCCCGGAGCCTGCGAAATAACGGCGTTAATTAAACGAGTAAACCACACGTTGAATGTATACTGGAGAAGCATTGCAAAGAATGTTTTTTTCTTTGTATTTTTGCCTGGCCAAGCATTCAAATGTTGTGGGGGTTGGTTTTCAGGTTCTTTTGAGTTGCTTTTTACCATGTGGATCCTCTTAGACTCCCTCTTTTTTTTATTTTCAACTTTTTTTTTCTGCTTGCCTCCCAATGACATTGATTACTCACGTCCTTGCCCAATATACATCCCATTTTTGAATGTCACCGCATTTAGTTTATCCTTTTGAAAAATTTAATGTGCAGGCTTATTTTTTTTGCACAGCAATTTCAGTCAACCAAGGCGGAAATCCTTAGACCATAGTCTGGTGGATAATACGTTACGGTGACAGTTTGGCCTCGCGAGCTTGCACACTGCTGGCTTCCCCAAAACGGGCTGGCTTCTGTGCATGTCAACCTTAAATGCTTTATTTTTGCTTCCATGCCCCTTCAGATCTAAAAATCTGAATGTGGCAACTGTGGTGTAGGTACTTTTTTTAAACCATCTCAATGTGTGCATGTTCCCCATGGCATGTCATCATTACCTCGACTGCTCATGGCAAGGTGTAGTGTAGGGCTGGCAGGCCTTCAGACGGAAGTTGTGACAAGCAATACTCCCAAGGATACCCAGAGAGAAATGGACAAAGTTAAACATGACGTATATTACAAAAGCCTCACTTACATCCCATCTAGTGGGGGGATTGCTAGCTTTAATTCAGCTCCTGCTATACAATGGTACCTCAAATTTGACTTTCTGAACATTTCTCATAAAGATTTATAGAAACGTTTATTCCAGAGTGAACACCATTAAACCTTTAAATGTACTAGCAACATCTCGTGCAATTCTAATAATTTGTAACGCAAGTAAGAGGTCGAAGCGTCTGATAGGGACATTTTGGAGAAAAATACAATGAGGTCATTGGCAACTGGCATGAAAATCTCAATATTTTCGTCATCTTTATCCGCAGTCGATGCTTGGCACAATAGCCAAATCACATGCCGCTGTTCACAAAAAAACAAACCGAAGCTTCAGCAAGCCAGTGGAAGCAAATGTACAAAGTCAAAACCACAAAATAACCATGCCCAACTCATTCAGTACCAGACAATTCTCGACCAAGTCTGAAAAGACGTTTAAAAATGTCTTTGGGAGTTAATGAGTTAACTTGACATAAAATATTTCTGATCAGTCGTCCATGACTGCTGATGTTGAATATCATGACGCCTACCTCCTCCTTGAAGCCGAATGTTTGACTTGCGCGCACGCACGCAATCCCAGTTCCTTGTCAAAAATCGGGAATTCGACCCTGCTGATGTGAAATGCCTGCCCTAAATTTCCAATAATTTAAAGCCTATTTTACGCAGGCACCTGAACTAGCTTGATAGAGTTTCCCCTTTGAGGTACCACTGTAGTCTGCAGCAGTTCGGTTAATGCCGAGTCAATGTCTATCTTTAAAACCGTGAGGACCAAAGTGGCTTTGTTTAGAGAAGATGCTATGTTTTGGTTTGCTCTTCTTTGTCTTTCAAGGAATTACATGAACGACAGCTTGAGGACAAACGTGTTTGTACGGTTCCAAGCAGAGACCATCGCCTGTGCCTGCATATTCCTTGCTGCCCGAGCTCTACAGGTGAGAGAATTTAAAAAGGAACATTGTGCTTCGAAATATTTGGTAAACTGGGTATGGATGAGCAATCTGACCGCATTTTAATCAAATGTACCCCAAGTTTAGCATGTCGGAACAGAAGTGTACGCGAAGAAAAGCGTAATGCTGCCCATAAGTCACACTCAAAACGTTGACGTATTTGTCCTGGCGGTTACAGCATGTGCCATTGCTGAACAACGAACCTGTAGAATTTTGAAGTAGCTCCCATTTTCTGTCCCAGATCCCCCTGCCCTCCAGACCTCAGTGGTACATGCTGTTCGGAGCAAGCGATGATGACATTAAGGATGTCTGCATCACCACCCTTAAACTCTACACAAGGAAGAAGGTATAACATTAAACACGGTATAACTTTTAAACACGTACATTTACTGCATTGAACCACCAATAGCTGTGTTGAAGAAATGTGAAGCAGTGAAAGATTCAAACTGTGTATACGCGATGCGCAATCTGTTGACTTGACATCACAACTTGTTCCGCAGCCCAACTATGAGCAGCTGGAGAAGGAAGTGGACCGGAGGAAGATGTCCTTGGCCGAAGCGAAGCTAAAGGCCAAGGGCCTGAATCCAGACGGCACGCCAGCACTGACCAGTATGGGGGGCTTCTCGCCTGCTTCAAAACCCTCTTCCCCAAATGTGGTCAAAGTGGAAGAGAAGTCCCCCAACAGCCAAGCGGTCAAAACGGTTAAGAAGGAGCCAGAGAGCCGCACGCAGATGACAAAAAGTCCCCACAACGGGTGAGAAATGCTGCCGTGACACATTATTGCTGTAAATTTAATTTGGGGGTGAACAGTGTAGGTAGGGGTTATAAGATTGGGTGTTTGAGAGGGCTGCACAATACAGTATACAGTCAAACCTCGGTTTTCGAACGTCTCAGTTCTCGACTAATTCGGTTTTCGCCCAAAAATGTCGAGTTTTTTATGCCTCGGATGACGAACACATTTCGGTTCTCGAACAAACTGAGCGCACTTGAATGCACCATTTGACTCCTCTCGCCTTCCTTACACGAGGAAGTGACGCTTCCCCGTGTTGCTTTCCATTGTGAGTAGACGTGTTCAGTAAACAGCGTGGTTTCGGTTTTTGAACAATTTCGGTTTTCGAACAGCCTTCTGCAACGGATTATGGACGAAAACAGAGGTTTGACTGTATCAGGGGGGAAAATATTGTCATTGCGATAATCGCCCGAGCAATATGCATATCGCCAAGACGTCCAATAATTAAAATCTGGAATTGTATGCTTTTCTGTCTTTGACCAATCAAATGCATAAGTTGAATGCTCATCACCATCCAATAGGTGAACAGTATCTAGGGGAATTCCGAACAATTTTTAATGTTGCTAGCATAGATCAACAATGATACATTTTAGTAAATTTCTTAACGCTTTCTTTTTTTCTCCCTCTTTGGGTCAGAATGAGGAAGGAGGCAAAGATCGGGAGGAATAGCCGGAGCGGCAGCCGTTCACGATCCAGAACGCGTTCCCGTTCCAGAACGCGTTCCCCTCGCAGACAGTAAGTCCAATACGTTGGTAACGTGCACCGTGGTGAGCGCTGTGTTGCTCACCTCCCTTTTCTTGTCATTCCTCTTCCAGTTACAACAGCCGGCGCAGTCGCTCTGGGACATACAGTTCTCGCTCACGCTCGCGATCCCACAGCCGGAGCCCCTCGCCTCGGAGACAACCCCCCTCGCCTCTCCTCCCTCACCTCAAATCCAAGGCAGCCCACCACAGCAACAGCGACTCCAAGACCGGCGGACGTCACAACAACAACAACAACGGCGGCGGCGGCCACCACAAGAGAAAACGCTCACGTTCTCGGACCCGCTCTCGCACGCCACTCAAAACCGAAAGGGAGCGGGACCGAGAGCGGGACCGGGACAGAGATCGCGGCGCCTTTGACACGTCCTCGAAGAAGCACAAACACGAGCGCAGCGCCGGACATCGAGGAGACAGACGAGACGGGGAGAGGTCGCGGTCATACGACAGGGACAGAGAGCGCGAGCGTGCTCACAAGGGCAAACATCACAGCAGCAGTAGCGGACATTCGGGGCACGGAAGACACA
The DNA here is from genome assembly GCA_018466805.1 of Hippocampus abdominalis. Classification (NCBI taxonomy): domain Eukaryota; kingdom Metazoa; phylum Chordata; class Actinopteri; order Syngnathiformes; family Syngnathidae; genus Hippocampus; species Hippocampus abdominalis. The sequence continues at coordinate 4,589,137 of CM031703.1, forward strand.
GACGCTGACACTCGCTTCGGCGACGAGGCTTTTCCAAAATGTAAATAATTTCAGGAGTGCACAAGACAGCGTTGACGTTTGGGATTCCTGCTTTGTTTTCCGGGTTTCCCCAAACGCATCTTTCATTTGACTCAAAAGACGTCTTTAACAGGAATGCTCACTTTCATACCTTTGTGGTAGCAGACAGAAATGTGTTTTGTTGCCAGAAGCCGCCCCCATCCGGTGTGTCACGTCCTCTGTTAATGTCGCACACCTGCTAACATTTAGCTTCGATGTGGACTGTGCGAGGACCCACCAACCGTGGCTTGGCGAAATGTCTCGTCACGGTTACATCACGTACCCTGCCTGCCCGAGCTGATCGATTCAAGTAGCAAAGCATCTATTTACAGTGTAAAGTTGGATCGATGTCCACTGGTATAAATGTCAATGCTTTAATTTTTTAAAGCGATCTGCACAGTGGATAGCTTGGATGAAAATGTCAAAAGCATTCAGTAAAGCGCAGAATTTTACAGGCGGGTCTGTTGTCCTTTTTTTTGTCTTTTTATTTTTTTTTTTTAAGACCAGTTATTCTTTACATATTGTGATGCAGACTTAATTTAAAGAACAAATTGGGGCTGTCAACTGGTTACACTGGTTTTAGTATACACAAATATTCATGTCTAATTTTTATTCAATAAATAAGTTGAAGCACTAAATTGTTTTTGTTTTTTTCTGCTGAGCTACCACTATGAATAGACACTGCATGCATCACCAGTTTTAAGAGGCAAACCCCCTTGAATAGATTTGAGTGGCGATGCGGATATTAGTGTGCCACGCAAAAACGTAATAAGTGAAATGCACGCCAGGGGGTGCAATCGGTTCTCGTGTTTGGGGTGAATTTCCGGCATCACTTCACTAGTAACTCGGAATACAAAAATACGCGACATGGTCGATTTGCCTCGCGTTTAACGAATGGTGCTGGATTACAACCAACTCCTTTAAAATGAGCCCACAATAGGCTGGACCTGGTGATGGAGGCAAGGGGAAAAAAATTGGTGTCAATACATATATGACTATGGTCTCATTTCAGTAGCATTATAAATTGGTGGATGCTTATTCGACATACTGGCATTTTCACTTATCATGTAAAGATAATCTTATCCTATGCAGTTGCTGCCCCGGTCTCGTGTGGTAAATGTGCTTCTTGAAGTGATTGGATTTGCCTTGAAAGGAGACAAACAGTAGTTTGACGGAGGACGGCATGTTCACAATTTGAGATGTGTTGTGCTCCATTTTGCATTTTCAAATGGTTCCGGTTTTTGATTTGAGGACCGTGACCACACCGTTGGACGTTGAGCACATTATCTGTGCGGTTAAAAAAACAAACGTTTTTGTTGCAGACATTAATTTTGCTTTCAAAGATTTATTGATGAACTGCTGAGAAAAGGCAACATTCACACATGCAGCGGATCAATCCGTAATAGTTTAAAGTCACATTAAAATGAAGAGCAGGAAGACAATTTCGGTTTTTTCAGCACTACATGATTGAGTCATACAAAATAAATAGCACATTTTTTGACGTATCAAAATGCCATTTTGTACTTGTTCTGTTAAAATTATTAAATGGGATGTTAAAATGGCTCTCCAAAAATGGTGCCTTGGAAATTTGCCTCAGAGTTCTGCAATTTGAGGTTTCGGATCTTAGCTCTGACCTTCCTGTGTGGCGTTTTTGTGCTTGTTTGGGTTTCATTTATTGTCCATAGGGACGAAGGTGATTGAATGGTTGTTTATGTGTGCTCTGTGACTCACTGGCAAACAGTCCAGGATGTACTGCTCCTTTCGCCCAAAGATTGAAGTCACCTGGAATAGGCCCCAGCAACCTCCCCTGGAATAAGCAGCGTTGAAAATGGGTGGATGGATGAACGTTAGGCATCGCCACCCATCTTTAAAGCTCCATTTTATTCTTTGGCTTTTGACTCCGCATGAGACTTATTTTAGTTTTCACGTTTTTGTGAAATGAGTTTGGTGTGAAAGAACGGATGTGATCGTTTGAGATGAACGAGAGCAGAGCTTGTCTAACATCGGGGACGTCTGACAAACCCAGGTCCATACATTTTTCCATTTTTATCCATAATGTATGTCCCAATACTCCACATAAGAAGTGGGGGGTTGATAGGAAACGGGCAACGTGGGTAATTTGAGCCAATGTTATGTCTGCAGCTAGCAGGGTTGCAGCTGTTGCACAAAGATTTCAAGTGGAGATATTTACATGCAGTTGAAAATCTCCAAGGTGGAACGCCCACACAGAAAGGCTGGAGGCAAGACTTGAACCCACAACCTCCGCAATGTGAGACAAACTTGCTGCTAGTTGCCTTACCTAAAATGTACAACAGAGTCTATACAGTTGTTCAATGTTTTATGATGGTGACATGCGTTATGTTAATAAAAAAAACCAAAAAACGCTTGAGTCAACCAGCACCAAACAACAGATTCTGTTTGACTTTGGAGGATTAACTGTACAAACAAGATCTTTTTAAAATTGGTTGACAGTAATCACCCCGATAAATCACAATTCACCAATTGCAGTTTTGTCGATAGTGAATTTTGACAACTTCATTATTTTTCATGTACAGTGAAACTCCTCTACAACGAAATCATGTTTGCAGCAAGAAATTTTTCACAACAGGGGGTTTTTCACTGTAGCAAATTTGAAACAGGAAAGTGGGAATGGTGTTAATGCATGAAGATTTTTTTCACACTAGGGGGTATTTTCACCCATGTAGGAGCCCGGAGTATATTCCATGTCACGTGCGACCCACTCCGTTCATTAAACACGAGGATGATCAAGAATCCCGTAATAAATCTTGCATTAATTTTTTTGTTGCTCCCCCTAAAATTTTTTTTTTTTTTAAATGTAATCTCGTCATTAATATCGTCAAATAATTGCTTAATTGCGATTGTAAAGAATAAAAATGTAACTCATATACAAAAAGGGTTTTGTTTATTTTTGAAAGAACTGGTTTATAAAATTCCTATTTCAACATGCGCACACCAGAACACACACACACACACACAAAATCATTTTGATATTCACTATCACAGGATACAATGACGCTAGCATAGCCGCTTGTTTGGTCTGCTTCTATCCAATCGGGGTCGTCATTTCAATCGAAACGGAGACACGGTTCAAGTTGCTCGCCACAGTTGTCCGTCCGTGGCAACAGATTATTCGACAGCCAGTCCTCCATTGCTGGTATAATATGAAGATCATTTCTCGGAAATTACACTGCATACCGTCCGAGAGTCAAAAGAGATCAACCAAACGTATCTGGACTAAATGGCCTACCGTATTTTCCACACTAAAAGGTGCACTGGATTATGAGGCGCACCTTCAACGAATGGCCTATTTTGTCATTTTTTTCATATATTGGATGCACCGCGTTATAAGACGCAATCTACAATGCATCCACTAGATGGAGCTACGCTTAAGGAAATGCCAACAGAACGATCAGATGTCAGTGAAACGTATTTAATAAAGCAGCGACACAGCTCACTTAACCAACAACAAGTTATAACATTGACTCGATAACGTTGAACTCTCTTGCCGCTGCTCTATTCCGTGTTCAACTGTGTAACCCGATCGCCTTAAGTTTGAACTCTGCAGCAAGGAGCCATTTTGGGGGCGAAATATTACCATAATGACCATAAACAAGGCGCATCGGATTTTAAGGTGCGCTGTGAGCTTTTAAGAAAATTTTTAGGTGCACCGTTTAGTATGGAAAATACGGTAGTTTGCATCCCCTAAAATCACACTTCCAACCTTTTGATTAATGAGGCCCAATGGGTGTTTCCGCTGAAGATGAAGGCGGCGCGGTAAGATCACAGGTAGGTGGTGGCCTCTGTGTTCTCCCGCTCTCTGGCCTGAGCCACGGCCACGTTGATGCACTGCAGCCACTCTTCGGCGTGCTTTTCGTCCTCGGCCTTCAGCACGTACGTCTTATTGTCCGTGAAGATCTCGAAGGCTCGCGGGAGGCCTCGATCTCGCCGCTTCTTGGCCACCACCTGAGGGACAAATAGGTCAGCCTTAAAAAGTGGATTTCGGGGGCGCGCCGATGAAAGAGAAGAAAGGGGGGTGCCTGGTTGCTGCTGAGACTTTACCTTGACGCTTTGTACTTTGGTCAGCTCAATGGGAATGTCGTCCAGCTCGTCCTTCTGCAAGGGAGTACGAGTGGAAAAAATGAACAATGGCATCGTCGTCATTTCCGCGTCGCGCTGACGCATCGCTGAACTGCTTCCCGTACGTTTCACCACGCACCGAATGATTTTACCGACTGAATGTTGAAATTTGTTTGTTGTGCGGCGCAATGTGACAAATATGCGTCTGGAATTGTCGGGGCGGCAGATGCGCACTGTCTTTTCTTGGGAAACCCAAAGTTATGTGGCGATAACCACATAACTCGACATTGTCTTTGTTGACTAGTGCTGTTGTCACCACACTGGAGGTCTTCTCGGTATTTTCCAAAACGTACGTTCAAGTACCCATTCATTATTGACTTCGTGGAACAGACGCGGCAGTGAATCGTCAACAATTACTCATTGGCCACAACATTAGGTACAGCATGATAATCAAAGGCAGTGCTTTTCAAAGCGTGCCCCAACGGGCCCCCCCTCAGAGGCCCAAAGGCAAGGCTCGGTCGGTAGATACAGAAAAAAAAAAGAAGGTACAGTCAAACCTCGGTTTTTGAACGTCTCGATTCTCAACCAATTCGGTTTTCGACCAAAAATGTCGAATTTTTTTATGCCTCGGATGACGAACAAATTTCGGTTCTCGAACAAACTGAGCGCACTTGAATGCACCATTTGACTCCTCTCGCCTTCCTTACTCGAGGAAGTGAGGCTTCCTCGTGTTGCTTTCCATTGTGAGCAGACGTGTTCGGTAAACATTTTTATTTTGAAAAGAGCGTGGTTTCGGTTTTCGAACAATTTCGGTTTTCGAACAGCCTTCTGGAACGGATTATGGACGAGAACGTCTCTGTTCTCGACCAAATCGTTTTTCGACCAAAAATTTAGAGTTTTTTTATGCCTCGGATACGACAGAAAATCGGTTCTCGAACAAACTGAGCGCACTTGAATGCATCATTTGACTCCTCGCGCCTTCCTTACACAAGGAAGTGACGCTTCCTCGGGTAGACGAGGAAGAGACGCTTCCTCGTGTTGCTTTCCATTGTTAGCAGACGTGTTCAGTAAACATTTTTATTTTAAAAAGAGCGTGGTTTCGGTTTTCCAACAGCCTTCTGGAACGGATTATGGACAAAAAAACGAGGTTTGATTGTATTTCCAAATACGGTAACCTAACTTACGGGCTAAACGGATTGATATTTAGCATCGTGACAGAAAAATCACACATTTTCAAACTCGCTAAGCTCCAGCTATGCTACAGCAAAATTAGTGGCTTTTTAGGTCTAACATGAAAAATAGATGACAAGCTATTCTCAAACTGGATAACATCCACAATGAACATGTTTTTTGCTGCAACACAAAGAGAGCCAGATATTTAAAAACAAAAACAACAAAAAACTTGTGAGTGGAACCAACGAGACCCCCACGAGACACTGATGATAGATGCCGATGGAAATGGAGCAACATAAAATAACATTTTGTGGAATCTCAGCCCCCCCACCACCACCACCACTCGTGTGGAAAGTGGTTTCTCAACACACCGGCAAGACCTGACAACGATGAAGTGAGAGCTGAGAACAAAGCTGGAAAACCTTTTCCCATTTGTGGCTGCTGAAAAACAAAGATGGCGTCGCCGTTTTGGAATCGAAACAAGAAAGCTTCACTCTTGGATATTTTTAGAAAATCTTGCCGTGGGACAGAAACTCAACACTGATTAGTGTGAGGAACACGGGGGAGGTTCACTTCTCCCCTTGGAGAAGAATAGTGTCATATTTGACAACAAGAGATGTTAAGAGAAGAAAATACATCGGAGGTTTCATAAAAGTGACAGGTTACATGCGATATCACCCTCAGAAGACTGGCAAAAGCAGACTGTTCTGGCAAGGCCACAACGCTCTGTTAAAATTCAGCAATCTCCAAGTGGACCATCCAGGAATGGTCTCTCGGAAAGAAAACATGAGAGCCATCCATCCATCCATTTTCCGATCCGCTTTATCCTCACAAGGGTCATGGGGAGGGTGCTGGAGCCAATCCCAGCTGTCTTCGGGCAGTAGGCGGGGGGACACCCTGAACCTGTTGCCAGCCAATCGCAGGGCACACAACAACCATTCTTGCGCACACCTGGGGACAATTTAGAGTGTTCAATCAGCCTGCCATGCTTGTTTTTGGAATGTGGGAGGAAACCAGAGTACCCGGAGAAAACCCACACGGGCCCAACGGGAAACTAGCAAACTCCACACAGGAAGGCCGGAGCCGGAATCGAACCCTGCACCTCTGCACTGTGAGGTCGACGCGCTAACCACTGGACCACCAGGCCGCCAAAACATGAGATTAAAAGGCAAAATGTCTTGCTTGTATGTTCATTTTCCCTTTGATAAACACTATCCTGACGATTTGCTACTTAGTCCCGAAGATATCTGCTCGCAGTTACGCTGGATGTGAGAGTGACTCATATTGTTGCATCATCGCAACTTGGCCTCTGCATTTCCCCTCCGGACCGAGTCCCAAGGCCAAGATGTGTTACAGTTGACTTCAGCAGCTTCCCCCACGGGGACAACCGAGCTGATCACGGGTGGAAATTTCCACTCTTGCATACAGGTTGGCCGGCCGTGAATGACATGGATGCAGAACACTGAATCTGTGTGTGTGTGTGTGTGTGTGCGTGCGTCATTTTCATCATGAGCGTACCGATTTGCCTCTCCGGAAGAGCAGCTGGTTTCCCGCCAAGGTGAAGTAGCGAGTCTTCCAGCGCTTGATAAACCTCCAGCGGACCTGTTTCTCCTTCAGCTTCCCTTCGATGAGAGGCTGACCTTCCTGATTCACACCTGCAGAGAAACATCAAACGAGACCAGGAAGACGTGAGCTCTTTGCTTCACGCAACCATAGCAGAATATCACCATGGGATTTCTGTTTGTTGATTCTTCTTTGGCTTTTGTGCATTTTTCCTAGGGTGGTAATCCATCCATCCATCCATTTTCTGATCCGCTTTATCGTCACAAGGGTCGCAGGGCGTGCTGGAGCCTATCCCAGCTGTTTTTGGGCAGGAGGCGGGGGACACCCTGAACCGGTTGCCAGCCAATCGCAGGGCACACAGAGACGAACAACCATCGGCGCTCTCACTCACACTTAGGGACAATTTTGAGTGTTCAATCAGCCTGCCATGCATGTTTTTGGAATGTGTAAGGAAACCGGAGTACCCGGAGAAAACCCACGCAGGCACCCGGAGAACATGCAAACTCCACACAGGAAGGCCGGAGCTGGAATCGAACCCAGTACCTCTGCACTGTGAGGTTGACGTGCTAACCACTGGACCACCGGTGTGGTAATCCACCCATGTATTTTCTTTCGAGCTTGTTTTTATTTGGGTGGCACCTTTGTGTAAGAGGCAGGGTACACCCTGGCCTCACCTTTACCCTGGCTTTCAACTCAGCATGAGACTTTGCCCTTCGGTTTAACTGTTTTATTTTTCACATGTTCAACTTTTATTTATGTGCAGCACTGTATTTAGCTGTGGTTGGGGTTTTTTTTTTTTCACCTAAGTGCTCTATAAATAAAATGGAGTTGGACTGAACACCAGCCAGTTGCAGATCGCATGGAGACAAGCAACCATTAACACTGATGATTGATTTACTGTCTCCAATTAACCTAATGAGCGTGTTTTGAGGATGTGGGAGGAAGCCAGCGCACTCCAAGAAGATCCACACCCCGAGAATGGGAAGAACACGCGGACCTCAAAAAGGCAAGGCTGGAGGATTCAAACTGCCGCTGGATTCAAACTGCCAACCCCAGAGGTCTGAAGCAGAGACGTTAAGCGATTTTTTGAATTTTTTTCCCCCCTAACAACAGGCTCTGATTGCAGTCATGAAGAACACTGGTCTTCATTTACTCACACTTCTTTTGAACATATTTTAAGAGGAAGTGTCATTCTGAATAACAATTTGCACACACAATGGGATGACTCATGCAACACTCGGGGAGGTGTCCTGCTCAGGAACAAAGCAGCCACATTAGAAACTACTATTAAACAAAAGGCTGCGGGCTTGTCCAGGATTTGAACCCAGGACCCGTCACACCACAAGTGAGAATCACACCCATCAACCGGTAAGCAAAGTACCGCAACGATTACACGAGTCATATGGCAACAATTGCATTCACACAAGTTGGAACAAAAGTCACGCCTCCTGGCTGGAAGCCAAAGAAGCAAGTTTGGCACCTGCCTGAAATTTGTTTCCGTGTTAACAAACATCAACCCGGTGGCCACATTTATGAAAGGTAAACGATTACCGTATTTTCCGCACTATAACGCGCACCTAAAAGCATTCAATTTTCTCAAAAGCCGACTGTGCGCTTTATAATCCGATGCGCCTTATATATGGATCAATATTCTGATTTCTTGGACATAGTATCTTAATGTCCTGTAAAGCGCTTTGTGACAGCTGCAGCGGTTGTGAATGCGCTATGAAAGCTGTATTGTATTGTATTCCCTCTAGCATACCACCATCTAGTGAATGCATAACACAAACTCAACCAATATTGTAGCTTCTGTTCTATGCGCCTTATAACGTGGTGCACCCTATATATGAAAACTGTTTCCAAGGTCAAGATCATCTATTTAAAATAGGCCACGAACTTATACGCGGTGTGTTTTTTGCGGTTTTTCGCAGTTCGTTTTTCACGGTTCGTTTTTCGCGTTTTTTTGCGGTTCGTTTTTCAATGTTTTTCGCGGTTCGTTTTTTGCGGTTCGTTTTTTGTCCAAATGACTTCCTTCGAAGCTTTAATTAAAACAAAGTCCACTGAAAGCTGAACGGACCTGACAACTCAAAGACAGATTTGCATTCCAACGGCTCATTCGGTCAAACAACCATCTCTAATGTTGGGTTCCACAAATAACCTGTGGAAGTCTTTGTACTTGTACAACTAGGGATGCAATGGGAAAATATTGAACCGTATGGTCTGCTCTGAACGGAACAATACACTCTTACGGAATGTGGGGTTTTTTTCATTTTGCAATATTAACGCTGTGTGTGTGTGTGAGTGTTTTATCGCTACATTTGACCAACTGTGACCAACAAAGAAAACATTTTCTTTTTGTAGTATCATTGCAAACGAATGCTTTCGAATTGCATCGGAATCACACATGAAACCGATTTGTTCCAACAACTCAAGTAGAACCTACAAACTAGAAGTTGTTTTGGGAACAAAATGCCTCAAATAATCTCCATCATATGTGCCGTCACGGGAGACTTCAACTCAGTGATCATCTAAAGGGTAACTTCCACTCCAAGTGTGCTTTACTTACATGTTATTGAGACATACAGGAAAGCGGTACATTGTGTGTGTCTCGATGTAAGTTGTTTGACTTTTTTTTTTTTTGAGAAACACGAAAGCATATTTTTATTATTTAAGCGTCTGCTTACATTTTTCTAGCTGGATTTCTACGCACCCCCAAAAAAAGAAAGATGTTTTTAAATGTGAGTTTCTTTTTGAGTCATGGAAATTTAACGTAAGACCTGTCACGATCAATTATATTAATACGCCACCGTCACACCAAAAGTTGGACACTGTTCACTTGGATGACTGACACGTGACACAGTTGATGGTGGGGCTATTTTTTTGCAAATATTGATGTTTCATATATTTATAAGATGGAGACGTTTTGTGTTATTCTTAACTTGTGAATGGAGTCCAATATCTCCTGGCATGAAAAGAGGCGCTGCAAGTGAATTCTAAACCCTGCGAAATTATTGCTGTGTGTTTTGACTTTGATTCCAACAAAGCTCGCCTTGTTTCCTGTCAGCTTCACTCAACACATTTAAACTAATCCCTGTAATACAATGGTCGATAAATATTGTTTTTATTGCATCAAAGTTCTGCGATAGACTGGCCAAAATCTGCAGAGTGTACTCTTGTCCAAAGCCTGCCGCGGATAGCTCCAGCTCACCTGTGACCCAGATTGAGACAAACACGATAGAATATGGATGGGCGGACGCATTGATGACCATTTAAAGCACAGGTATCAAAGTCAAGGCCCGGGGGCCAGATCTGGCCCGCCATGTCATTTTATGTGGCCCGCGAAAGCAAATCATCCGTGTCAACTTAGTTTATCCTTGATTAACCCCCATGCAGTAATTATCCCAAAATTGGACATTTCGGACACTTTGGATGATTTTGGACTGTTGGGCAAATGGACACCACAGACAAAACAGTGAAAAATAACTCCACGAAGCTGAAATTTTGCATAGGATGTATATCTATGTCTTGGCCAATTCCCACTGAACATTTTGAGGGGTTGAAAGTGAAAAAGAAATTAAAAGTGAGAAAAGTTGTTGCGCATTGGAAGAGGTACATTTTTGGGACAATCCTCGAGGACGTAATACCCTTCATGCAGCCGCTTAAAAATACTGCATGAGGGTTAAATCTGTACCAAAATCTCAAATTATCCTACGTAATAAATAACGGTGACATTTTGCAATAATTTTGTTACCGTTTGTATTCGCGTGAGCAATAATTGTACAAATACTAGTGAGCCCTAATTTTTTTTGCGTACAAGTACTAATACGACGTGACGTTCAAACATGTATTCGGTTTCACTGTCTTAACGGCCCTCCGAGGGAAGACGTAATTCCAAAGTGGCCTGCGACAAGAATGAGTTTGACACCACTGATTTAAAAAAAATCATCGTCATCGTTAACTATTCTGTAGTGGAATAAAGCGATAAGAGGATGTTTGGAGGCCAATGAAGCATTAGTCAGGTTTGACTGATACGAAAACGGTCAGCCTGATGGTTTGGGACGAATGTTGTGGAGGGGCACCAATAGTCTCCTTCTATCCAACAACTGCTGCTCAAAGTGCTTACAAGACGTCGTCTTCCAACTGAAAACAGAAATTGGTGAAACTAAATCATCTCCCGCCTGCTTGCACGCAACCCCCCCACCCCCCACCAAGATCACATGGAGTACTTCCAGAGTGAAAAAGACAAAACGTTCAACATGTTTGACATGAATACAATGTGTATATTAAAAACAATTATGCCTTTGACATGACTTGCATGTGTACCATCTGCTCTCACTTTTCATACAAAAGCCTTTTGGTGAAGCAGAGTCGCTCGAGGACACATGTGGACCTGTAGTCATTTGTGCATGCACACGCACTGGCAAGAAAAATGCCAAGCGGCAGATTCTCGAAGCCCCACTCATGCAAATATATCAATACACGAGAGATAGATTAAATTTATTAATAGATCGTTGTAATGATTCATCACTTGATCTTATTCGGATTAAAATTTTTTGAATTTTTTTTTGGTGGGTCCACTGGCTTGTATCTACAACTGCAATGGTTGAGCATGTAACAAATTCAAACATGACTTGTGTTCTGAAAAAAGCTCTTTGCCATATGCGGATAGAAGAATCCAATGTATAACTTGGTCTGTCTCACACACACACACACGCGCGCGCGCACACACACACGCACACACACACACTCACACACGCACACACGAGCAGTCATCTTAATGCGACTCAGGGATGGAAACATGACATCATCGGGGCTAAGTGCTCTTCGAAAACGGGTCACTGGTCCAAAGTCAACTAATCAGAGCTGATTGACTGACGAAATGGATCCTTCACAAAGAACACGGCGAGTATTTTCGTCACTTGGAATATTCTGGGAATACATTATTATGTTTCAAGGGACTCGGGGGTCACCACCACACAGTTCATTGGAATCTTTTCAACGGTGCGGTCCAAAGAAACTGACTGCAATTGAGATGGCGTATAGATATCTCTTGCAAGAAATTATCCTTTGTGTGTGTGTGTGTGTGTGTACCTGTGGCCTTCTCGGGGTTGTTGCACATGAAGCATAACCAGCCTCCCTCTTCTTCACTGTAGCCAAACAGGTCAAAGAAGCGAACCTCTTCCAGCTGCGTCTGGAGACTGTCCAGGTCCTGAAGAAGCGCGGCAGCACAAACAGAAAATGACAATTGGACTGACAGCGCCTCTATTTTATTTCCAACATCCAACAGCGTGGATCAACTGGTCACAGTGACAACAATGATTATCATAATTCAAATCAACTTTCACCAACATGAATATTTTTTTTTATTTTATGCAATATTCGTGTTGTTGTAACATGAGTTTGTACACGTGCAACCAATATCCATACTTTTCTTTTTTTTTTTTGTAAACCTAACAGGCCCTTTAGTTCAGCGTAGCTAACAGGTATAACTGATTACGGAGGAGCGGAACTTGTAAGAAAGCAAAATTAATAAAAAAATAAGATGAGAACATAACATTAACAAAATGACAGCTCACAAAACATGAGTCTATCTTTCGGAGATTCCCGTTTCTCAACATCCCACATTTACACCTTAAGAATTGTTTAAGGATCAATAGCTAAAAATCTCAGCTAGAAAGTAACAGGTACAAGTCCAAAGACAATAAAAGTCCTAGAAAGCAAACATGGGAACCGATAAATTACCTTGCATAGCATCATGAGAAATAAATAGTCACTAATCAACCACATGTGTTTTTGCTTCGACGGTGCATTGATGTCAGTGCGTGTGTGTGAGTGTGTGTGTGTGTGTGTGTGTGTGTGCCAGGCTGACACACAGCTGGATGGCCTTGATGCACCAGATGAAGGTCCCCCCCTAGGCACGCTTGAACGACGATTTTAGACGAGAGGAACTTATTTGCAGTGAGACAACAGGATGTGGCTCAGAAGATTGTTTGGCTGCTGGATATCCTCACTTCACCCCATTTGGCATCTCAAGACCACCCCTGCTTTTTGCTGCACGTCCTCCTTGTTTTACTAGTTTTTGATCAGGATGATGATTGGATGCGGTGTGCAATAAAGACCGCGCATGTGGACCAAGACACTACTTGAGATATAAAATCTAAAGTCCTTCTAATATTGCGATTCCACTTATTCATGAAAAGACCCTCCTACGAATGTATCCAACTGTTATTTTAGCACTCTTTCTCATTAGGATCACGGGCGAGAGGCAAGACACGGAAACACATTTATGAACACTCACATTCACCCGGGGGAAATATAGAATCTTCAATTAACCTGAAATGCATGCCTTTGGAATGTGGGTGGAAACCGGAGTTCCTGATAAAAACACACGCATGCAAACTTCATGTGTAAGAGGAGATCCATGACCCGAGGCCAGGACCTTTGGCTACAAGTCAAACGTGCAAAGCGCTCTCTTTCTGACAAAACATTGTTATCTCAAGTGCCGCTCCACTCTTCCTCATCTTCCATCCTGTCCCCACCATCTTCAGCCTTCCTCGCATCTCCTCCTCCTTCCTCCTCTACCCAACTTGATCAACAGAGCAGCTATATCAACAACAATCTCCACTCGGGACACAGGGGGGTGGGTGGAAAGGTGAAACAATAATCGTTAATTGTCCCAGACCTCCACTCAGATCAACTTCCCTGCCGTCATGCTTTCTTTCCTCTTCCTCGACTCTCCTTTTGAAATGACTCAAGAGACTGCATGGGGGGAAAATAACACCCACTCGCGCCTAACGTTACCCCAATTTCAAACTGCCATTTGTCCCCTTTTTCACATTTAACTAATCTATCTTCCCTCCCGCAGAAGTTTTCAATTTTGTCGTAAAACTGCCGAGCTGACTCATAAAAGGCAGAACTTCAATTTAAGAGGCCTGAAAATCCCCAAAAAGTCTCTGCTTCAAATCTCGCTGTCGATAATCCTATTCCTGTCGCACGGGATGCCGTTGCTCACTTTTCCTCCCTCCCCTCTCTCTCTCTCTCTCTCTCTCTCTTGATATGTTTTACATTTTGAAAAAACAGCTGAAGATTTATTTTTCCCACCCCACACATAGATAGGAACACTTCACACAACAAACATGCATGTTCCCACGGGATTTCATGGACACACAGTACTTTCCTTGAGTACGTGAGCAAAAACAATGTGCTGTGTCATGAACATTTGGAAAGAAACTGTACAAAAAGTTAAAGTTCAGCATCACAAATGGCGTATAGCCAAACCACCGTAGCACACTCCAAAACTAAGGCCGACCCCCCCAAAATAAATACCGTAATTTCCGGACTATAAGCCGCGATTTTTGTCACACGCTTTCAACTCTGCGGCTTATTTAATGAAGCGGCCTATATAAAGACTTTTTTAACGGCCGCCTGTGTACCGTCTTTCTTTGTAAATATCTCATGTAACAATATGGGCACCTGCGGCTTATAGACAGGTGCGGCTTATGTGTGTACAAAATGTTTTTTTCCTTTAAAAATTTTGTGGTGCGGCTTATAATCAGGTGCGGTCTATAGTCCAAAAATTACGGTAATTAAAAAACAAAAAAACTTCAAATTAATATCAGTCAAAATTATGCCGGATGTGAGGACAATGAGCAGGGGAAAAAAAGGCAGAATTTTGTCCTAACTCCACCATGTTTTGCGTAGGCACGGCCCACTCAAGAAGCCGAAAAAAAAGAGCCACCTAAAAAAATGATGCCCACACTACTTTGGTTGGCCACAACATTAAGGTCATTTCAGCGCACTCATCCAATTCGGCAAAGACGTCTGAAAATAAATCCTCTCCTCTTCCACTTATTTATGCTTTGCTTTCCTATTCAGCACGTGTTGTGTCAGCCAGTATGATGAAAATATCAACCAAACAGTTTTTGTGGCGTCCATCCTTGGGGCGTAGTAAAGAAGCAATAAATATCTCTGTGCTCATTTTATCTGGATTTTCACCCCAAAAAATAAAATGGGTTCATCTTTGGGCAAATTTCCCAACCTTCCACAATTTTGCATGAATTAGCTGTGTAGTTCTTGTGCAATCATGTGGAAAAAAAACAAACTAACTAACGGACAAAACGCTACTGAGTGCCTCGAATGTCATTTCGCCACCCAAGTGGAAGATTCTGAAAGACCCCACACGCAAGTCATCTGTTTTTGTAAAAAGTTAAGGAAGCAGAAAAATCCTAAAAAGTTATGTTTCGGCTGATCCAATGTAATTAAGGCAAAAGCTACTTCAACACTTGTTGTTCAAAGCAGGTTTGAATTAGTTCCGATCCATGTTTTGTTTACATCATAACATATATATTGGCTCATATGTGTGTGTGTGTGTGTGTGTGTGTGTGTGTGTGTGTGTATGTGTGTGTGAGTATATATGAAGAATTGAATTTGTGTAGTCACATCCAAGTGTGTGTTTGGGCTCCATATGGTAACCGCGGCAGCCGAGAAGAAAATAACTGCTGTAATATTTTTCCGAGCAACCGCTTAACTTGACACTTCAGGACGACACAGCATGGCGCCGACACATTTGAAACTTGTGTCCACACTTGGAAAAAAAAAACAAAAAAAAAACACGTGTTTGAAAAGTGTCAAATGATGAATGGGGATTTAGCAGCTGACCTCATCGCCGCTGTCGGGGCCACCAGAATTCAGCACGATTCATCATAACCGAAAGGTATAATTAGGATAAAACGGACCCATTTTTCTCAACACGTGCAAAAAAAGGTCTCTTTCTTTGTGGCGTGTGCTGCCGCCAGACTCGCCATAAATCGTGCTCAAATACCTTTCTGTGCGGAGTGGCGTGTTGCGTCATTGCCATGTGGAAGCTGTGAGCTCCTTTGAGTTGAGTCTTGCCCCAAAGAGAAGCCAGCCTCTGAACGCATTCATCTCCAGAACTTAGCGGAACTTTGGACTTGCTCTGCAAGAGACAAACATTACAAGGAATGACGTAGATGTCGGGCAGAATTTGAACCGAGGTATATAGATGCAGGTGGGAGAGTTGTAGCTTGACGAATGTGTTCTTATTGAGGCGTTTCGGTGCACCTGGAGATGGAGCAGCATGATGTGTATCCAAAGATGAGGCCGGCGGCTGCTCAGGCAAAAACTGGACTTTGTGTACAGGCAGTAATGACCCTTCAGGGGACAGGAGAACGACAGCTTGGCCACACAGCCTCTGTTTGATTCTGTCATAAAATAATATGCAATGCCATTAGTCGCGTCTTAGTGAGAAGAAGACGCATTCAACATCACAGATGTCCATCAGGGCTTCTCGATCGTGAAAGAAAATATTAATCACGATTCTAGACATTTTAGGTCATTCTGCGTGGACAAAAGCCCTTGCCGTGGATCCATATGATTATTTTTCAATGACACAGCAATGATAGAATGCACAACAAGGCCCGTGGAGCTAATACTGTTGAAAAGTGCACTAAACCCCTTTGTACCAAAATAAAAACATAAAACTTTACATAACACAAGATGTTGCATGACAAAGTGGAAAACATCAAAAGTGAGTTTTTCATTTCAGATTTTTTTTTCTCACATGAACTATAGACCTCTTTATGCTTCTAAACAAAGTGACCTGCCAGGAGTAGAGTTTAAAAGCACATTCCACATTAATATGACACCCCATTGTCCTTAACACGCATTTTAGTAGTTTAAGTTCCATGAGAATGAAATATATGCTGCAAAAATAAAAATAAAAATAAAAATCCCCCCCGTAGTTCTCACATGGGAGCTTGTCATAAAAGGCGAGCCATTCATCCGGTATGCAAACAGTACCTCGGCATGCCCTCTGCAGGCTCACCGCTCAGATTGGGGGCGAGTGATTTAATATTTGCTGAGCTCTGGTGGCTCAGACCCCTTGTTAAAAGCACACATGTTCAAATTAAATTACATCTCAGAAGAGATGAAATCACACATTGATGCCCTCTGGATGGTATTAACATTATTATGAAATAACTTGGAGTAATAAATTGATGTCTGGTTGAAGCTTAAAATTCAATGATGGAATGCTGAGTCCTAAATACTGCTGCATTTTTTATTTTTTTTTTATGCGGGTATGGTCGAGGTAATATTTTTTGGGGACGAATGCAGTGGGTTAACATGGTAAAAAAAATAGAGAATAAGATAAAATATAAAGTTTTTATTCACGCTTCGGGGAGGGGTTGGGGTGTTGTTTTCTACGACTTTTTTTAATTTCTTTTTTTTATGTGATTAAGAATAGATTTGGTTGGGCTATCTGTCTGCTGCTCAGTGTTTTCTTTTGTAAAAATTAAAAAAATAAAAATAAATAAATAACATTGAAAATTTTATTAATTAATGTTTTTAAACTTTATTAATTTTTATATTAAAACCATATTATTATTATTATTAGTCGTAGTAGTAGTAAGATTGGATAAAGGAAAATGGGTGAAAGTCCCTGAATGAACTCTAAAGGGATGCATGTATGTACAGTATTAAGATGAAATATGTACATCACCGGTCATCTTACCTTCTATTACGCATTGCTCTGGTATGGGGATCTGTTGGACCATGCCCTTACAAAACTCTCGGATCATCTCAAGATTGTCTCTTAAGTGGATGAAGAGTCTGTCCGCTACCTCCGCCACCACCTCCTTGTTCTTCTGCCCGCTCCAAGCTCTGTCTGCCTCTTTGATCCCATTGTCTGGCGCAGGGGCTGCGGTGGATGTGGGTGCATTGTCTGTCAGTGTCTTGGCAAGAGGTGGTGTCGCTTCCCGTTGTGCCGCTGAAGGCTGGCAGGACAACGTGCTGGTGAATGTCATGTTGTCTGAACTCAGCTCCACTCCTTCTCCGTCGTCCCCGCCATCCGAATTGATGGATCGCAAGCGCACAACATGGAGAGCCAGGCTCTTGGACCTGTGAGAGACCACAGTGCCATCACAAGAATGCAATTTCAATGCAAAAACAACCATAAATAATGTTCCACTTGATCCTTGATGCAAATAAATACAACACAAAGTGGGTAAGACACAGTGTTGATAATGTCACAGAAAGGTGCCGCCGGCAGATCTGAAAGAAGGTAGTCTGTGCTAATGTGGGAGTGATCACAGCCAACTTCAACCGTTTTTTTAACATGTGCAAATCAAACACATGGTGTTCCAAATCATCTGCAAAGTGGGCTCTAGGACACCAACTCCCCAACCACCATCCTTCAAACTCCACAAGTGAAGGCTAAATCACAGATCCTTATGTAACCATATTACATTGTGCGGTCCTCAAAAACAAAATGAAAAGGCTTTCAGTCAATCTGCGCCGATGATCACATTCTCTCCCACCTGTTGAATCTCATCTCTCGTTGCTCATCTCTCACCGCTTGATTCAGGCTGTATCGCCGCTGGGGGGCAGGAGAGTCCTCCTGCGCCTCCGACTCACCCCCCGCCTTCACCGGCTTCCTCGGCTCAGACCCACCTCCGCCGACTCCTCCTCCTTCGCACTGAAGCGATGCGTTGGGAGATGGCGAGCAATGCCCGTTCTCGCTGGGAAACACACGCACACGCACACGCACACACACACGCACATACAAACAAAAGGGGACATTTATTGAGGACATAAGATGAAACTGATATTGATGTGTGTAGTTGCCTTCCCTCACATTCTGTGTATTTCTCAAATTCTCACACTGGCTGGGTCTAGTTCTCTTTCTGTCACCTTGTACTCCCCCTTTTTCATCAGCGCCATTCTGCCCCAGCTTTTTTTATGGTTCTTTTTATGAACTGCCAAGTATTGCCTCGATCTTGTTCTTTGTTCGCGTCTCGGTTTCTCCTGCCAAAGTAGTTTATAATAATTGCTATGGCACTCAATAGAAAGCAGACTTCATTTAAAGTTGAACTGTTAACATGACTGGTATGAAATCCAATTTAGGTGAGGTTGTTCATATTTGTGGTTGTTTGTCTGTATGCTAGCTAGCAGGCTACTTTCCGGTTCATCGTGAAAGACTTGATTGAAGTATGATGACATGGACATGAGGCTACCTTTTGCATTCTAGAAAGACAAGTCAATTAAGACAGATTTGCCCAAAATATAATCAGTGTAGATATATTATAAATACTGTTTATAGATGTATTTCATGGTTTTTCAGCACTGGGGGGGGCCACCCCTCGAAAAAGTTAGATGGGAATCAGTTACGTCGATTTTGCAGTCAGGGAAACCAAAACAATACGTCCTGCTTTCACACTTGCCAGGGGTTAAAAACAACAACAGTTTTCCTTTGTCTCTCTGACGAGTTATTCTTACCACCCCGTTTGACCGTCATGAGCGGAGAAGACCCCAAGAAAAGCCCTCAATCCTGCACACAATGCGTTTCATCCTTCCACATGCAAGTGGAAACACAAACACATGCTGTCATTTATACATGCTTTTATTATGTGACATTTTGTGTGTCAGTGGGGAGCGCTCAATATATCGCAATTTTTCACTCGATACAATGTTGACAGAGAGCATCCCAGAACGTGGGAAAACACAAATAAGAAGAAAGAGTAGTACTGTACAGTGAAACTCCTCTACAACGAAATCATGTTTGCAGCAAGAATTTTTTCACAACGGGGGGTTTTTCACTGTAGCAAATTTGAAACAGGAAAGTGGGAATGGTGTTAATGCATGAAGATTCTTTTCACACTAGGGGGTATTTTCATCCATGTAGATTTCATTGTAGAGGAGTTTCACTGTAGTAGGAAAATAAATAGAAGACGATGTTAGGCTAAGCTAACTACGTTGCAGTTGCAAACTTTTCTACTTGTCATTTTTCATTGTGATGAATGATTAGGGACACGTGACACGAAAACTCAGCACCGATAATTGCTCCTCTATTTGTGTTCGGCAGCTGCACAAGCGAGATCATTTTGTTTCATGTCACAATGACATAGCCCATGGCTCAGCCAAAGTGAGCACAGGTATCAGGATGTACATTCGGAACTATTGAACAGGAGAAAGAAAATCTTAACGCACTCCAAATGAAGAACATACCTTTGTTTCCGAAGAACAAAGGATGAGTGCGCCTCCTCTTCCGACTTGCGGCATGCGGTGGCAGTCTCCTCCAGTCGCCTCCCCAGCAGTCTGGCGATGGCTGTGAAGGAGTTGCTCAGTCTGTAGAGGTCTTTCCCATAGCCTCCGAGCACAGACGGGTAACGGTCTGTCAGAGCTCGGATCTCCAGTAGCAGTGTGTGGTGAAAAGTGTGGTCCATGTTGCCCAGAAGAGACACCAGGTATACTAAAGAATTGTGTGCATGTGCCTGAGAATAATAAAGCACATGTTACAATTATAGAGTGTGTTTTTTTAATACGTTAAAATCCAGTCATAAAACCTTTGAGCTGAGGGTCAACTTTTTCTCTGCAATTACAAAGTCTACATGAAGACACTAGTGACTTTGCTTCGATTCATCCATCCACCCATCCATTTTCCGATCCGCTTATCCTCACAAGGGTCACAGGGGGTGCTGGAGCCTATCCCAGCTTTAATCAGGCAGAAGGCGGGGCATCACCTGAATTGGTTGCCAGCCAATCGCAGGGCACACTGAGACGAATAACCATCCACGCTCACACTCACACCTATGGACAATTTTGAGTGTTCAATCAGCCTGCCATGCATGTTTTTGGGATGTTGGAGGAAACCAGAGCACCCGGAGAAAACCCACGCAGGCCCGGGAGAACATGCAAACTCCACACAGGGAGGCCAGAGCTGGAATTGAACCCATGACCTCTGCACTGTTTCAATTCATCCATCCATCCATCCATTATCCGAACCGCTTCATCCTCACTAGGGTCGCGGGGGGTGCTGGAGCCTATCCCAGCAGTCTTCGGGCAGTAGGCGGGGGACACCCTGAATTGGTTGCCAGTCAATCGCAGGGCACACAGAGACAAACAACCATCCACGCTCACACTCACACCTAGGGACAATTTAGAGTGCCCAACGAGCCTGCCATGCATGTTTTTGGAATGTGGGAGGAAACCGGAGCACCCGGAGAAAACCCACGCAAGCCCGGGGAGAACATGCAAACTCCACACAGGGAGGCCGGAGCTGGGATCGAACCCGGTACCTCTGCACCGTGAAGCCGACGTGCTAACCACTGGACTACCGGGCCGCCCTGTTTCAATTCATTTTAAATGCAAATATTTGACCCACGGAAAAGCCTCTATATTCTAAAGTTTCCCACTGGTCTAGTTAATACTTCTGGTTTAAAAAAATATACAAAGTGATATATTATCCAACAACAGATCAAACAGGCTAGTCACTTTTGGCACACAATCGTAACTACGAGCTAGATTGACATCTTTGGATGCTGTGTGTTCTATTCTGGCAGTAGGAAAAACTCGTATGTGCCGGCAGTCATGCTGCATGATTACCCCCCTGTGCTGGATCTAATAACAGTGTGAGTGGAGAAAAAGAGCTCGGATTCAATGTCAGCACTCTTGCCATTTTAAATACAAACAACCCCATTAGTTGATAAAAAGTGGACAAAATAAGAAAAAACCCCCGGAGGTTTCTAAGATCGCTGCTTTGGCTGGGCTGCATCCTTTAGTTTCCCCGAGAGACAAAACATGAGTGATTGATGGGACGAATGATGTTGCTGCATAATTTGGGCACGTTTCAAACTTTTGATAATAACCTCATGTGTGAATGTGAAAGAGTGGGAGTAGTGGGCTTCCACCCAACATACTAAGGTAGTTAGGAGGCTCTAAGGCACAGCGCAACAATAAAACGGAAGCTCGTTGGGGGTGAAGATTGAAGCGATAAAGATAGAATTGCACAATTATTATTGCATCACAGTGCTGGCTTTATTGACTTGTTATTTTACGTTCTAAAAGGCTACGGTGCTTACAAGCTTACATCCAAAGCAGATCTTACATAACAATACGGATCATGCTGGACTCTCCAATCAATTGACAGCATTTTTTCAACAAATGCTAATCCGGCTAATTGAAGCCCCACTGAGAGGACGCACTAGCAGTTTCACAGTTGCCGTAGAGTCTACGGCGTAGACGAAAACGGAGCCCTAAGACTTAAGACACTTGAATCTCTTCGGCTTCTTTTGTACAATGCCTTGTTTTCTATTTTTAAGGTCTCACTGTGAAGACGAATTCAATTGACGTGTTCGGACCAAACAAACAACAGAGATGGTCATTCAATACAGATGAAGCGCTTCCGAAGCGAAAGGAAGCCAGAAACTAGTTGTGCAACCAGTAAAGGGGGTGATGTGTGTGTGTGTGTGTGTGTGTTTGGGTTGTGTGTGTGGGGGGTTCGGGGTTGGGGGGGGCAACACAAACTTACAGGAGGCATTGCCATCACTAGGAGGTCTATGCAGAGTCATTTCCCAGAAAATCAGGCCTTATTTTCCAAATAGCTCCAGTGTGAAGAAATACAGGACATTAGGAGCCAAATGACCTGCAACTATGTGTGTTACTAAAGATGAACAAATACACAAAAACACACACACACACACACACACACACGCACGTGAAATGCTACACTTGAAAGGCGCTTATAAATAAAATGTATTATTATTATTATTATTATTATTATTATTTGCCTGACTTCAATGCAGCCAGCGCGGGATCAGTCTCGACTGTATGAATGTGAGAGAGTGGATGCTTGTCTGCCCCTACTGGCGATCAGTCCAGCCTTTCACCCAAAGTCAGCTGGGAAAGGTTCCAGCTCCCTAAGCAGTATAGAAAATGGACCCGTGGATACTTCATTGGATTCTTTGTTGTGTGCTTTTGTTTAGTCACGTTATTGAACTGAAGTTGGTTAAGTGGAATCATTGCAACTCAGTATGAAAGAATGCAGCCAGGCCAACAATTCAGCTCACTAGTTGGTACTCCCATTCCTCACGAATCAGTTGTCCATTGTGTGTGCGTGCGTGTGTGCGTGTACCTCACTGATGATGCCCACAGCACCATGGATTTTGGCCACGTGACCCAAGAGAGCAGGCCATTGTTGTCCCGTAGTCCTGAGCTTTGGCAGACAGCTGACCAGTGAGGAGGGGCTGGCGAGAGACACATCCACCAGAGTGCCTAAAATGGCCTCAATTAGAGACTGGTTGCCTAGGTAACTGACCAGGGCAGGCACCTGAGGGCTCAACATCTGAAAAATAGAGTTGTATTTTTATTAATTAGACTTTTACATTGACTCCAGCAACATAAGGAGACTTCTGTGGCATGCGGCAAGAACAGGAATGTATCTCTAAGAGTTGAACAGTGAGGTGACTGACGATAAACAAAGACGCGACTGTAGGACCGTCTGGAAACACTCTGGTAATTAACTGTTCCTCCTTATTATCCCCTGCTAGACAGAACTGGATCAGACGATCGCAGACCAAACCTGCTGCTTCAATGGTATTTACGTTCAAACAGTACCAAATACCCCGAACTTCTTTTTTAATGTTTTCATCTGCACAATTGAATCTCACCAGCGGATGCTGCTCAGCCACCATTTGAAGCAGTCTGATCAGGTGTTGTTGTTCTGCGGAATCCAACTGTGACAGTACAGCAGTGAGCTTGCAAAGGTGACGGTGTATGACATCAGGTTGTCTGGGGTAGACTGAGGGGAGCACGCGGAGGAGCATGTGGTTGCCTGCGGACGGACAGTGACGCCACATCATTTTATGGATGCAAAGAATAATACGGGTCACCTTTTTATTTGATTTTGATTCATGTTGAACTGTTCTGAATTGAATCGGGCATTAAATGGATATGTTAAAATCATCTCATGACACAGCAACGTTCATCCATGTGCATCAAATGCAATGATCCACATGGATGGCACAAAGGAAGAAGATTGCTTGATGATTGCGAATGAGGAACACGGACCCGATGTACATTTTCACCCAACATGCCACTGAATTATTCGACATAAACAGAAGCACGACGATCCCTGAAATTTGGGAGGGAACACATACAAATAGAGTAGCATGAGGTAACCTAGAGGATCTTTTTGATATTTGATTCTGAAAATGTCGACAACACACGTGCTGCCAATTGTAATTGTAGTTATAAAACTAGGGCGGCCCGGTAGTCCAGTGGTTAGCACGTCGGCTTCACAGTGCAGAGGTACCGGGTTCGAATCCAGCTCCGGCCTCCCTGTGTGGAGTTTGCATGTTCTCCCCGGGCCTGCGTGGGTTTTCTCCGGGTGCTCCGGTTTCCTCCCACGTTCCAAAAACATGCATGGCAGGCTGATTGTGCACTCTAAATTGTCCCTAGGTGTGAGTGTGAGCGTGGATGGTTGTTCGTCTTTGTGTGCCCTGCGATTGGCTGGCAACCAATTCAGGGTGTCCCCCGCCTACTGCCCGAAGCCAGCTGGGATAGGCTCCGGCACCCCCCGCGACCCTAGTGAGGATGAAGCGGTTCGGAAAATGGATGGATGGATGGAGTTATAAAACTATTCATGTCCCAGAAAAAAAAAAAAAACTGTGGGAAGTTGAACCATAGCTATAAAAGGATGCATAGGTCATAGTCATGGTGTCTATTTTTCCCTGCAATATGCTAAAGACCCAGTTGATCATAAAACTAGACACATATTGCACAGGGCGTGTACAGAGGCAAAGTTTTTCATAGCCATTAGGCTGAAGCTGAAGCATTTCCGGGATTCTTCTGAGGAATTTTTAAGGGTTTGCGCAGAAATACGCTGTGGGGGGACTTCAGGAGTTACACAACTCGACCCTCTGTCATGCGCAAATCTAAACACATGGACAGCATGTGGGATAATAATATAGACAGTGCGAAAACTTCCAGCATTCCCCTTTTAAGATCTGCATACACTTTATTATTCCAGATGTGTTGTCTTTAAATCCCAGTTCACGCCAGTAAGAGTAACTCTCCTGTAATGGAAAAATGTCAAGAGATCACGGCGTATGGTTGCTGTAGACGGCACTAGGGTGCCGTGAAGCTGTAAAATAAATCAATCAATAAATAAATCTCCTCGGTTGCATGCGAAACAACAATAATGGCTAACCCCAAAGCATTGTTATTTCTAAACATGTAAAAACAAAAACAAAAACAAACAAAAAAATGTTTGATGCCCACAATAATCTACTTTGAAATATTTGTCTGCAGCTCCGACAACAAATTTTAACATAAAAAAAAGGGTGTCAAAAATATAGACATATCTATAGCTGGGATAGTCTCCAGCACGCCCAGAGAGAGAGAGAAAGAGAGAGAGAGATTAGCGGAGATGTAATTTTAATGGCCACTTCCAATTTTGTTTCCTAATTCGAACAATAAATACGAATCAAGAGAGACCAACAGCATTTCTATACAGCTTGTCATCATTAGAGTGCCTTAGGGCTCAAGGTGAGCTGGAGCCTATCCCGGCTGACTTTGGGTGAGAACTCTGGGCTGGTCGCCAGCCAAACTGACAACACAAAGGTGACATATTTTGATAATTACATAATGGGAAAGAAAACACTGAAAATGATTGCGGTAACAAAACCACTAAATGACAAAGTCATTCCGTTAAAATTGTGCATACAAATTATGACAGCTGTCATAAAAGTTGGATTTATGAAGACATGCGCTGTATGTGAACGCCACATGTGTTCTTCTCTCCGGCCACAGCTGCATGTTTGCGTTTCTCCGCTTATTTTTGAAATATTAAAAAGAAACACTGTCTGGCAGTTAATATATAACATCTCCTCTAGCTTGTCTCCAAGTTGGCCATGAATTAGGATTGCTCGCCCCCTTTCTCTGCCATTTTGCAGAAATGTTATCTGATATATACATTTTAAAGCCAACCCATTGTTGGTTGTGTAAATAACATGAGCAGAGAATAAAAAACATCGAGGAAGTCACATAATTCAAGGGGATATTTAAAGTCTTAAGGCTCCAGCAACATCACTTGTTTGTACGTCAGGTCGATATTTTTGTCGTATGACACCTAAAAAAAAATCAGTTCCAGTAAAATACTGCCTCCACACTAAAAGGTTTCAGGACTTTCAAATAAAACAGTCAATGTTTATTGGAGTTGTCCTCATGTTCATGAAATTAAAGCCAAATTTGTAAAATTAACCACATGCAGCAAACCAAAAACAATTTTGCTTAACAATAAAAAAATATTCATCCATCTATCCATCCATTTTTTGATCCGCTTTATCCTCACAAGGGTCGTGGGGCGTGCTGGAGCCTATCCCAGCTGTCTTCGGGCAGTAGGCGGGGGGCACCCTGAGCCGGTTGCCAGCCAGATTTGGTAGGTTTGAGTTTAGGTCTGGCGCTGGCTGTTTGTTGCGTGTTTTGCTTCAGTATGTCAACATAAATGTTGGCAATTATAGTTCCCTCAATAAACTGCAGCGTTAGTACTCGCAGCGCTCACGCATACCCAGACCATGACACTTCTACTACCATACTTGACTCGAGGCAAGACGCACGTCTTCATGTTTCTACCTCTCCCTTCTGGTTGCCGCCAAACACACTGGGCACCATTTGAATCAAATACGTTTTTTTTCTTTGGCTCATTCGACCACAGGAGATGGTTCCACTGATCCATGTCCTAAATCAGCTCAAGATGTACTCAGCACTTAAGAGGCTAATGCCTGTGTCAGGAGTTATTTTCAGGAAGAAATGTACACCGGTATGCATGCGTTACACTGACTACATTGGAGCAAAGTGCCATTTTTTCTGCGTTGTCTCATGAAGGGATCTAAAAAGTATTTACAAGGATGTGAGTGTGTACTCACTTTGATGGGATACTGTACTGTATTGATACAAGAGATACAAGAGGCAAAGTAGAGGAACATCCTGTTTATATTACAATATACCCTTTCCCTTTCACCTACAAACCGTTCACTTCCGTTGTTGTTGTTTTTTTTTTTTAAGTAGGAAGCTTTTATTGAATGAAGTTTTGGGTACAAACTGTGATGCAGCACACTGGGTCAGATGGGGTCAGCATTTCATACTGCTGAGTCAGCGGTGACTGAACATGGAACCATTTTTTTTCGTGCCACTATCCATCATTTCGGCATGAGTCAACTATTGTCAGGAAGTAAAGGAAACCCCCTCAAGCTTTACGTTTCCAACATCTAATTTTTACACATCCATCGGAAGGGTGACGTGCTGTGACTTGTTTCTATTGCTGCTTCTGAGCGTGACTCAGTGAGCAGCCAAACAATTGATGGTAAATCTAAAATCGGGCCAAAGAGAAGCGTGGGTAATACAGTACAGTAGGTCGCTAGTGCTAACACTTTAGACATACCCAATCTTGTCGATTGTTTAAACGTTTCTAAATTGTATAATATTATCCATCCATCCATCCATTTTCTAATCCGCTTATCACGGGCGTGCTTGAGCCTATCCCAGCCGTCTTCGGGCAGTAGGCGGGGGACACCCTGAACTGGTTGCCAGCCAATCGCAGGGCACACAGAGACAAACAACAAGTCCGCAAAGACACACCGCGAATAAAAACACATAAAAAGGCTGCGCAGAAAATCCAAATCCTCAAATCCCATGAAGAAGTTATTAAAAGTCCCACAAAAGGAAACATGTGTATATCTACACTGTCCACACACAACCAACAGCATAAAAGCATTAGCTGAGGCGTACAAATAAGGGTGCAGAAAATTCTGAAGCCATTTAAAAATCCATTCGGAAAACGCTCTGTCTTTCATACATGCACACACAAACTCTGCATGGGGCAAAAATCAATCTCTCTCTCTCTCCTCTCCCATTACCTGTCCCCCCCCCCCCCCCCTTTTTCCTTGTGAGTGAGTTGCTGCATCGGCAGTAATATCTGATTACGACATACAGGCTACCTCCAACGACGCATTACTCAATACTTTGCCGTATTTGCTCTCAGGCTGGGGCACTGCTCACATTTCAACGACACAAAGAGCTTTTTTAAAGGCAGTTTTTGACCCAGCCCACACTATGCAAAAACCTGTTGAACGCTTATAAAATCCCCCCAAATCATCCATCCATCCATTTTCCGATCCGCTTGATCCTAACAAGGGTCGTGGGGGGGGGGGGGGGGGGGGGGTTGGAGCCTACCCCAGCTGTCTCCGGGCAGTAGGCGGGGTACACCCTGAACCTGTTACCAGCCAATCGCAGGGCACAAAGAGACAAACAAACAAACAAAGCTACTCAGGCCAATAAAGTGCTCTGAAGTCTTGCGTGACTTCTCCAAATGATTTTGCTGGAATTATAATTTCAAGATCTCGGCAGAATTTGTTGAGTCATTACTTGCAATTTTGGCCAGAAATCAAGTCGAATTTACAATTTCTCTTCTCTACTGACTATTTCGCAATCATAAAAATTCTCATCATATTTAAAAAACACACACACACACAAACAAACAAAAACAACCCCTAATAGCTTTATGGTTTGTGCTCTCAAAAACAGAGCTGTGCAAGACAGCATTCAAATATGCTGCTCCCTTTTCATGGAAACAAAGTATTTGAACTTACCAGAACTTATTACTCTGGGAGAACTCAAATTTATTGTGACGGAATGTGAAACGAATGCTACTGGATAATGTGACTGCTTTTAAAATTGGTAAAATTGATGTTGAATTATTATGTATTGACATACTAAAGTGTTTATGGTGGATGATTGTTGCTGGGTTTTTTTTGGGGGGTGGTGGCGGTGTAACTATGTCTTTGCTACCCCACATGGCTTGGTCACCTTTGGAAAAGAGACTTTTTATCTCAAGGAGTTTTTGCCTGGTTATATATAAAGGAAAATGAACTATCAGTAGTAGTGAAGATAATGGGAGCTAAAGTGATGACCATATCATCTCCAAAGGTAAAGACAATGGTAAAAGGTGTGGGTGGGGGTCAACAATTTATCTGGACAAAACGAGTTAAGTCAATTGGTCGCTTTACTAAAAAGTGCAGTTCACTAATTGAATTTTTAAAAAAGCAAGTTGCGCATGAGTTGAATCCAACAAGCCCCCTTAAACTCTGTATTTGGCTGGGGTAGACTACACTGAACGGCTTCCTGCCAAGGATTGCTCAGCATTTAACAAGAAAGAATGGGAGCGGTAAAGAGGAGGAGGGGGAGGATGTGGAGAGGGAGGGAACAAATGTTGCATGAGGTGTTGGGGAGGGAGCGCTTTCAAAACGAGAGTGGTAGACCGGAGAACGTCAGAAACCGGAGGGGACCACAGTGACTGACAGAGCATTTCCTCACATGCGCGCAGACACAGAGAGAAGGAGGACAAGGAGGCAAGCCGCACATCTGTTTTCTTCTCCCACCTGTGCACACTCACTCACCTCTCGGCATACACGCACAGCAGAGCAGCAATGTTGTACCGGAGACTCCCCCTGGCAGTGGGTGCGTGGTCTATTTGTGTGTGTCTGACTCTGACCTACGACGACGATATCGAAGTCAACTATGCCGACACCTACTACAACGAAATCACAGAGGAGGAAACACCAGAGCGTAAGTGTCACACACACTTTGACCTATGAAGTCCAGATTTTAATGCTTCCTAATTAGGGGCCCCGTTTGATTTTGGTTCCTCATATTCAGATTTAATCACTGTTTTGTTACAGTTAAAGCCATGTATTTTCCTTGTACATCTAGCAAAACTGAGGATAAGAGGGTTATGTAGCATGATATTATTGCTGGTTGATTTGTAGTTTGAATAAGGTGAACGGTCGGAAAATGGAAAAACATAAACATCATGCGTGCCGAAGTTCCACCAAAATGTTTGGTAGAAGTAAGCCTCAAAAGTCAAACAAGGCTTGGGGTTCAAACCACATCAAGCATGAAGTCACAGGACTTTAGCTCAGTGAGCATCTCAAGGTTAAAATCTTTAACTTTGGCTTTTTGTGTTTTTGTGATGCCATCACAGAATGGGTCAAGCGGTGGTAAAGACGAAAAGTGTAATGTTAACCATGAATCGGGAATTGGACTTCTACCTCATACCTAGCAACGTCAATTAGTTCTTATGATAAGACAAATGCACACTTAATCAATTCTGGCAATACCCATAAACTGCCACTGAGAGGCAGTATTGCTTGTCAAACACCTCTTTGTTGCCGCTTCCATTCCCTTTTTGACAGGAGTCTTCTAAGGGTGAGTAGTTTTACTTCATTTTCATTGTATTATACAGAGCTCGCACCTAATATTTATCTTATACTTGACTGTTAGGAGCGTTAAAATTTCACATGAAAAAAAAATGCACATTTGATTGAGCCGGAAACAAATTAACTCAACAAATTAATTGAATTGAGCCAGACACAAATTAATGAGAAAACGTGTGTCTGTGTATGTGTGTGTGTGTGTGTGTGTGTGTGTGTGTGTGTGTGTGTGTGTGTGTGTGTGTGTGTGTGTGTGTGTGTGTGTGTGTGTGTGGCAGCTTGCATTTTGCATGTTTGTTGATTTTAACCTAGCAGGAGGTCTTGTTGCACCGCCAACATTTAAACAGCAACAACCTAGTTTCGATAAAACTTGACTGCAGATTTTTTCGATGACTATGAGACGACGAGTACTCTGTGTAACGATAAGAAAAATTGGTCATGCTAAAAGAAAAGTACACTTTTCACACTCAAGTGTGTGCCCGTTTGAAGTTAATGCTGATATTCTTGCTAGCCAAAAGTTAGCGAACTAATCTGGCTGTATTTCTGCTTAGCTTTAGCTTTGACCTGATAGTGTTTCCGTGTAGTCAGTTCATCACATGAAAATGGCATAACCTCGCCGAGCCGAACGGTATTATGTAAATTAGTTGGGTGTGTAATTTTACACTGACTTAAAGTGTGGGCAGGCCCCTCTGTAACTCTTACAGTGGTGTGGCTTCCAGATGCTTTCTGTAGTCATGATGACACTGTTTCAAGTAGCTTTTATAGTTCTGCTCAACGGACTTCAACCACACAGAGTTTGCAAATCAAGCTCTTCAATCTGCCTGGGTGCACCCCAGGGATTGGATGGTCATCCGAATTCCTTTCAACCAAACAAAACTTGTCAACGGTTAAGAGGCCCTTGATGTCAGGCAATGTACTTTAGTCATTCGCAACATCAAAGTGCGTTGGTACCCGGCTGTAGAAAAGTGACTCACATAGTCTCATTTCATTATATGAGCCATATTTGTCCTTCACTCTTTTGTTGTTGCAAAAAGACATTTCACCCCCCCACCCCCAAAAAAAAACAGCAAGAGGAAATTGTCTTCTTCACTAAGTGGTTCTTTCTCCTTCCGTTATCTGTTTCTAGCCACACCGAGCGCTACCCCCTGTAGTTCTCCAGACCTCACTAAGTGGGACAAAATCTTCTCAATGTTGGAGAATAGCCAGATGCGGGAGAACATGCTTCTCCAGTATGCCGATGACATTGTCAAAGTGGAGATGGGGTCTCTGCGTGGGGAAATACTCAGGTCAGTTGGATGACTGAATGAATTGTGCATTGTGCAACAATGATCAGGTTGACAACAAGTACCCAAGTCCCATCGGGTCACATCCGATATTTTACACTTTCCAAAGATGGATGATGACTTGGGTCATCCAGAAGTTATGACGTTATTATACTTGAGGTTACGCCATCTTGATCCTTGATGTTGATTTTGTTGATTAGGTTTGTATCTCAGTATGGAGGTTCATGCGGGGCTGCGGTGGAAACAGCGGGAAGGAGGATGGCTTTGCAGCTGGAAGGCCGACTAAGGGAATCCCTTGAACGATTGAAATTTGGAGATTACATTCCCACCGCCGATGGTAATTCTGTTGGGAGTACAAATAACCTGGAGGCAATGCTACAACAGCTTCTCTCCGCCACACGAAGCCAAGCGACCCGACTTGGCAAGCTCGAAACCAGCTGCTTCAGCAACCCGGGAGGTGTGAAAGCAACATCGCCGCTTCCACACGGTGGAAGAGTTGGCCACAGAGAGCAGGAGGTCACATCCCACCAAGTAGCTTTGGAAGCAGCCTCGGCTGTGCTGCAGCAGACAAGAATGGAGATCCAGGAGGTACTCAGTTCATCACGGCGCAGACGCCTGCCTGCAGGTAAACTGTCACTTGGCTCATCGTTCTTCTATTGAACCCCACAAAGTCTTCTCTTCGTTCACTTTGGGTTCGTCTTCCTTTTTTTAACTTGCCATCCTAATTTAAACCAACTTTGTTGACACATTTAGGTCATTCTCAAATCCAGGAATGAGACTCCCCTCGTTTCTCAGCAGTCAGTGACTAATCTCATGTCTTGTCCTGAATAACTTATTTTCAGTCTCTAGGCAATATAAGACTCTTCCTTTCTATCTGTTGACAGTACTGTCACTTGATATAGTAAAGTGAACCTTTCGAAGGTTCATCTTTACATCACTCAACTTATTTATCACATCTAAACATGGAGCAGATTGCATATTATATTCAAAGGGCAAACTCCATCCCGAAAACATCGCCCAACAATCGGAAATAACCCAACACCCAAAAATGCCTTCCAAATGGTTTGAGTCCCAACTCTTGTTGACACCATTATGCCCTGGTATTATTCAATTTGAATAAATGAAAGTAGTTGAGAGCACCAGCATACATCAACTTAAATATATGCAGCGGTAGATGCAATCCCAGTACAATCATCATAAACCCACACCACAAACTCTGGGGATAAACAAAACCAGATGGGATCCATCACGAGAACACCCAGTGTGTCTCCTTTCACCAATATGAAATGAGTGTAAGAAAACTGGGAGAGAAGGCACATCTCAATAAAGATATTAGTTAAAAATAAGCCTTCCAATTGATAGAGGGATAAAAAGAATTCACAGTTATATATTTTCCCCCAAAATGTCTATCTCTTCTGTTGGCAAAAAGTTTTCTACCTGTGACAATTTATGTCAAAATCCATCCCATACGGCTGAGGGTAGAAATTTAACTTGAACTTGTTTTACACGGTGTTCTGCAGAGTTCAATCTCAGCTCCCATTTCTTTTCTGTGAACACCAAAGTAGAATTATCAAAATGTATGGTATAATCAAATGCTTCAAGAAATGGTGCCCTCATCCAGTGAGTGATTTTACCTCTTTACCTGTTCAGCTTTTAATTATCTGTTTAATTTTATTTCTATCTAACGTTGTGCCTTTACTGCATGTGAGGATCAGTCTTACGAGGATAAGTCAGAGACCTCCTCAGCATCAGTCATCTTCATAGACTCGGTCATTCTGCACTCAGCCCTTTTCAAATGTAATCAAGTACAACATGAATATGATTGAATGGCATCAGATGATTGATTCATTCTTTGGCAATCTCCATTACACAGGCAATGAGATGGCAATCCTCTTCCCAATGCGTTCCCGTCGCATCTACACATCTGTGATACCCGATGTCCCTCTTTCACTGTCCTCCTTCACTGTCTGCCTTTGGGTGAAGCCAGTCACAGTCTCCAACAAAACAGTTCTGTTCTCCTATGGCAACCGCCGCAACCCCTATGAGATCCAACTCTTGCTCAGCCACACATCAGCCCTGTTCACCATAGGAGGAGAGACTCACCTGGTGGAGGCACGGGGTGTAGTCGACCCAAAGGGTCCTACAGAATGGCTCCACCTATGCGGGTCTTGGTCCTCTGAGCAGGGCCTGGCATCCTTGTGGGCAGGTGGGAAAAAGGTTGCTTCCACACCCGGAGTGGCAGAAGGACACATCCTGCCAGACGGAGGCTCACTCCAGCTAGGACAGGAAAGGAATGGTTGCTGCCCTCTGACCCCAAGCAGCAGTGGGAACGGGGTGCCGGGGTTTGAGGCAGGGTTCGATCCCAAGCTGGCGTTCGCGGGCACAATGACGGGAGTGAACATGTGGGATAAAATGCTACCGGAGGAGGAGATTTCCCTGCTGGCCTTGAAAGAGGGCCAGCAGGGCTGCGAGCAGAGGGGGAACATCGTGGCGTGGGGTGTGACAGAGATGGTGCCACATGGAGGCGCTCTATTCATCAACTAAAATAGACTCTGTGAACTCCATCAGCATTGTCCTTGCCTTTCACAAACTTTTGAATCGCTTTCATCCTAAAACTGAGGAAACGTCACCTCTGCGCAAATACAGTATTTCAATGTTTATTTTTCTACCACAATCACTTCAATTGAGGCCATATCTCACACTCGCTGCTCGCTGCAACACGCAAACACTGTCGAGCATTCATCTTGGGAAAACGTGTGTTGCAGCAGGAAACGCGCTGCAAGCGATGTTTACCAAAGACCTAATTAGGGTGAAAGAAAGAGTCCATTGTGAAAATGAGCAAGTTCTGAGCCAATAAATGAAATAACTGAGCAGACACAAGAGAGGGTAACCAGAGGTCAAAAATAATTGAAATGTTTGAATCGTAACGCCATTTATTTCCTTTTATTTGGAGTCATTTTTGTCTGTCTAGTTTTGTCATACACAGCAAAAATCCATCTTTTGGCAAGTCAAACCTGGTATTTGCAGGGGACTAATCTGAGAATTAGTCCCCTGTCGGACAACTTTACATTGCAGAAGCTGTCAGCGTTTTCTTTCACTTTTCGCCTCACCGAGTCCCTTGTGTTGCTTTGTACTCATCAACATTTTTACATTCATATTAGTCATTCTATGTCTGCTTTGTCAGCTGTATTTTACACATGGTGTAATCCATGTATTTTTTTGGAATGCAGTTACATTATATATATACAGATATATATATATATATATATATATATATATATATATGCACACACACACACACACACACGCACGCACACGCAGTGAGGGCAATGTTTACATGGTCTGGTCTTTAGTGAGTTAACTTGTTTTATAGAATACTGTACAGGTATGTTAACTGAATTTGGTTTCCTTGGTAATGGAACTGAGTGAAAATGAATGTATTTTGTACATAAATGTATTTTGAAAGGAGAATGTGATATGAATAAAGATATAACAGTGTGTTTGTTTAACAAAGTGTTTGATTGCTGAGAGAAATGTTTCCCTTTGCCGCAAAAAGATGAATTTTCAGGAGATTTAGATAAAAACTCAGGAAGCACAGGAAAAACAAGGGTTAAATAGTGGGGGGGGGGGGGGGGGGAGATCTGTACATCTACTTAGAATTCCAGACGGCTCATATAAGCAAATAGGATGGATGAAGACCATTCAGAGCTATAAACCCGATAAATGTCAATCAAACGAAAGCTCAAAGGGCTTTCGAACCGCCTGCTCTTGGCCCCTCAAGACAAAGCAGGATAGATGCATGTTTCTTAGCTGGGCAGAACAAGAAGACTTGCTGCTCGATAGATGACATTTTAAAAATTTAACTGCGAAACACGCTCATGTAACCAAGATATCACAAAGTCCATCATCCACCTCGCCCATGACATCACCCATAATTCTTTCACAAATTACTGCTAGGGACACGTACGTGTGAAGAAGTCATCTGTTTTGCTTCGATGAGCTGTATGCGTAAGCGCATCTTTTGCATGTTTCTATTCCTGTGTATACCGCCATTTCCAAGGTATGGCTAGCTCATTAAGAACCAACGCGGGGTGAAATACATCAGAGCAGAGTTTAGGCACCGCAATGGCACAAAAAAAAAAAAACATTCTTCAGAGTTTGTATTTCAAAGGTCTCAAAGTTCATCATTTGTCTACCGTGTGGTTATGTCATCATCTGGCTTGAAAAAGGACCACCATCAGACCGTCACCCCTGGTGAGCTGCGCCAGTGGGTTTTGTGCAATTTTATCGATAAGATCAGTTTATCTCATTCATTTCGAACACAGTTTTCTCACAGCTTCAAGCATTAGCCAGTTATCCCAGGATGAAGAATTTTAGCACTACCACATTGCAGCTGACAAAGCATGCGTTTGGTCGAGCACAACTAAAATGTAAATAGCATACATTAAAATGTAAGCCATTACCACATCGCACTTTCTCTATTTCTTTTTTTTTCGGATAACGACTGACTTCGGCCAACCGGTGCATGCAGTGGGGCCACAAAAGGCAAGTATACAATACCTGAGGGTATTTTCAATTAAACAGAATATCCAAGACTGTTTTACTTTAGAATGCTCACAATGTATGACTCAACATACAGTCAAATCTCGGTTTTCGTTCCGTTCCAGAAGGTTGTTCGAAAAACGAAATTGTTCGAAAATCGAAACCACGCTCTTTTTAAAATAAAATTTTTTACTGAACACGTCTGCTCACAATGGAAAGCAACACGAGGAAGCGTCACTTCCTCGTCTAAAGAAGGCGAGAGGAGTCAAATGGTGCATTCAAGTGCGCTCAGTTTGTTCGAGAACCGAAATTTGTTCGTCATCCGAGGCATGAAAAACTCGAAATTTTTAGTCGAAAACCGAATTGGACGAGAACCGAGACGTCCGAAAACCGAGGTTTGACTGTATTTCATCAACATTACCTCCACTGACAGGCTGGGCAAAATCACATGGTAGCACAGTGAGGCGAGATTTGTCAATTTCGAATCAAAGTGAAGATACCAAGGTTGTATTTTCCTCACAAAGGGCTATATGGGGCATTGTGAACGTGACATTATTTGAATGGTACACGACCTTGTAATTAGGGGAAGTTGCAACCTGGTCACTTTCAGTAGTCTGCAAATCTGTTTAGATCTCCGACTCAGAGGATACAGTCTTGTGTAATTCTTGATGTGTGTACCTTTCCTAAAATTCTTCACTTTATACTGTCAGGATTCTGCTATGAAAATTGCTGTGCTGTGCTGTCGTATAATTTGTATTTCCCACACCTACATACCGACAATAATCAAAGAATGGGTGAGTGTCATTTTACCCAATGCAGCTAGCAAGGACCTTTTATGAGTATAATACTGGGAGTATTGTCCAACCTGCAAGCACGCTGAGCGTTATGGCCTCCGTATGTTCAGCCAGTAGATCGACCTCGACTATAGCAGCCAGCGAGAGATAACTGGACATGTTCCTGCTCAGCTCTCTGTTCCCTCTATGGAGGAAGCGCACCGCCACCGGGACAGCCAACACCATGACTGACGGACAACTGTAATTCTGTGGAAGAAAAAGAGAGAGGGGGATGAGGGAACAAGCAAGCGAATATAGACAACAAAAGTTTTAAATTTGGCAAAAACATGAGCCATGCACGAGAGACCTCCACTGCAGACCTCCACTGAGACACTGTCGCCTAGCAATTTGTGTGAATTGTGAAAACATTTATTGTGATGAGAAAAAAATACAAAGGTGAACATGAAATAAGTAAAAATACAAAAATAAATAATAATAATAATTACGTATATGGGCATAGGCATAAAGATTTTTTTTTGTTTTACAGTCAAACCTCGGTTTTCGTCCATAATCCGTTCCAGAAGGCTGTTCGAAAACCGAAATTGTTCGAAAACCGAAACCACGCTCTTTTTAAAATATAAATGTTTACTGAACACGTCTGCTCACAATGGAAAGCAACACGAGGAAGCGTCACTTCCTTGCTTAAGGAGGGCGAGAGGAGTCAAATGGTGCATTCAAGTGCGCTCAGTTTGTTCGAAAACCGAAATGTGTTCGTCATCCGAGGGATAAAAAACGCGAAATTTTTGGTCGAAAACCGAATTGGACAAGAACCGAGACGTTCGAAAACTGAAGTTTGACTGTAATTTGTTTCTATTATGTTCTGTTTACTGCTTCTTCTTTCATTTATTGGCGGATTCTGTTTA
The DNA here is from genome assembly GCA_018466805.1 of Hippocampus abdominalis. Classification (NCBI taxonomy): domain Eukaryota; kingdom Metazoa; phylum Chordata; class Actinopteri; order Syngnathiformes; family Syngnathidae; genus Hippocampus; species Hippocampus abdominalis. The sequence continues at coordinate 4,626,612 of CM031703.1, forward strand.
ATTCAATTTGCAAAACAATGTTAGAATGGAGACTCCGATTGGCCAGAGTCGCGCACATTTCTGCCACGTTTGATGGGGGAAATTTGCTCACAGCTTGCAGGTCCGTCCCTGTGCGGCCCGGTCCCACATGGGCCGAGGCCCTGTACCGGTCCGCTTACCTGCGATTGGGTATCCCTGCCGAAAGCAACCAACGGCACTGCATTATCCATACCGTTAAATACAGAAAGAGGATGTTGCATTTTAGAGAGCGGGTGTAAATTAGTGCTACAAAGCTAGAGGGCGACACGAAGCAGCTGCATTCACGGACTGTCTCTGTTTCTCCACAGCGGAGACAGCAAAAGGACCTTCACTTCTTTGTCATGACCTACAATTACAAGTATACCTCATCTTTTGTAAGCAATGTTTAATACTACAGTATAACAGTAAATACAATCTGAGGCAACAGCAACAGTCATGATCCATGAGTCGACAGAAAGCAGACTTGTCGAGTGCTCCCCAGCAAACCAGGCAGCAGGTGGACAAAGGTGTACTGGCGCCCTCAACTGGTGAAACGGACCTGAGTGCATACATTTGTGATGATCAAGAAGGTTAACGGAGATTTCTGCCAATCCCGTCACTGATGCATAAGCATACTTGGTGACATGATATAGAAAAATATGTTATATGTGAGCATTAATCATGCAGAAAAAAAACATTAAACAAGATTTTGGAGAGTGATGAATGTCTTGTTCGTTTGTCCAGAGAGGGCCAGATTCAACATCTGTGGCCATTTTTTTTTGTGCATATGCATTTTGCATCACAGGGATTCTATGATTGGCTGATGACCACTGCAGGGTGTACCACACTCAGTGAAACATGTAACTCATGGTGTGTTTTCAATTAACTTTCACTGAGTAGCTAACTCCTGGAGGTCGGAAACTGCTGACAATGACACAGTAGATCACACATCACTTTGTGCGAGGACAGCATATGGAGGATAACACCTATAACTATACCGTGTGTGTGTGTGTGTGTGTGTGTGTGTGTGTGTGTGTGTGTCTGTATGTGTGCACGCATGTGTGATATGCATGTTATAACCTGCTGTGCTATCATTCCCTGACTGAATGTTCAGTGTTTAGTTGTCCACCTCTCGTGAATCAAACGACAGGAAGTCAAAGTGAGAACAGAAGGACAAAAGAGAAGAGACAGATGGTCAGAGGGTAAAGAAAATCAAAGAGCAGCTGAAACTGAAGAGATCCCATCGCCGTTGGGAGGTCGGGCAATGAAACCGGGAGCTGCTGTCAAATGTGTGTGTGTGTGTGTGCGCGCACGCGTGTGCATGTGTTTAAGTCCTTAAGACACCGCCTCATTACAAGGCTATTAAGCACATTCCTATTCCAACAGCGAATATGAGGAGGAAGAACAGAGGAGAATGTGACTGACTTGACATCATGTCGCTGTGGAGATCTGGTGTGGGAATGCACAGGCCAGGTTGTGAGGTTTTATATTGAATATTTAAATAACTGTTGTTGGTTTGTGTGTCCACCCAGCATAGGTGTCAAATTCAAGGCTCGGGGGCAAGATCTGGCCCGCTACATCAATCTATGTGTCCCGCGAAAGCAAATCAAACGTGTCACTTTCCACGATCCTTGCTAAAATCTATACCAAAATTTCAAATTTTCAAATGTATTAAATAACAGTGATACTCGAGGCATTTTCTTGTTACCAAATCCCTCATTAGCGTAATTTAAACAATAGTTGAAGAAAGCATTATTCTTGACTTCTTCATATGGTGTCACAGTCATAACGGCCCTCCAAGGGAAACGGTAATTACAATATGGCCCGCGACAAAAAGGAGTTTGACACTTTTACTTTAAAACAATGCAGTTGGAGGAAATCCCAAATTGAGTAGCACATCTGGACAGTGTTACTACTACAGTTTTCCTGCTAAGTACTGTACACAGTCATTTTCGTAGAGTACATTTTACTTGACTGAAAAAAATGAATGCTGGATATTTTCTTCTTTTTTTTCAAGTAAACATCGCTCCAATTTTTTATCTGTGTAAAAATGAATGCTGGATATTTTACTCTGTTTAGACTAATACCAAATACAGTCTTTTTAGAATAAAATGTACTCCAAAAAATTTACCGCGTAGCATACCTGTGTAGCAAAGTATGACGTAAGATTAATTTCAGATAATTTACTGATGAAATCATGTCATTTCACACTGTCAGCAAGAAAACGCAAACATCTCACCATGACAAATTTAGTTGAGGGAGCAAGGCAATACACACTGCATATTTAAGCAGGCAAGTTCATGTTTGTATAGCTGTGTGATTTACTGTGGAAAGATGTGTGTTTGTGAGTGTGTGTGTGTGTGTGTGTGTGTGTGTGTGTGTGCGTGCGTACCTGCAGGATGCAGCTGGTAATGTCGGAGGCTATCTTGGTGTGCGGCGTGTCCTCGGTGTTGTCACCTTGAGGCGTGAGGTTATGTTCCAGACACGACTCCCACAGCCCCACCAGGGCCGTGCTGTGCCTCTCGATGGAGCCGGTCTCTCTGATGGCGCTGGTGATACGCGTGATACAAATCTCTACCACTGCCTGGTCGTTGTCGTTGGTCAAATAATCCTGTATCAGACGCATGTATTTAAATTGACTCGTGAAGACAGAAGTATTAATTACAGAAGAGGCTGATCAAGTCATGATGAGGAGAGATTTGGATTGAAGGTATCCAACATGTCACGTTACCATCAACTGACTTTTTTTTCATCAATGGATTTTGAATTTCCCGGAAATGTTTGGTTATATTTCCAATTTTACAGTCATGTGCGAATTCATTTTTAAAGTGTAGACTCCATCAAAGTTTATGAATTGTAGCAGACTTGTCATGTTTCGGTTTGTGACCAACAGGTGGCACTGTGGGGCTTTTCCCTGCAGCTGCACACCTGTTGGTCGTTAGGCAATTATGGCTTTAAAATGACTCCCAGACCGACTACTCATTGTCGGGTCATTGTTTGCTTGTTAGCTGCTGTCCGGTTTGTCATGTTCAGGTCATGTTTGTTCCGGTCATGTTTTGTTTAGTGATAGTTTTTGCTTCAGTCATGGTTTTGTTTGATACTTTGGATATGTTTTGGTTGTTAGCACTTTGTTTGTTTTGGATTCAGTTTTCTCTGTATTTTATTAAATACAATTTGTCAAGTTCACCCTGCTCCTCCCTCCTGCCTGCTTTTTGGGGTCCACCACCACCTCGCAACGTGACATGACTGTTAAATGTCCATTTAATCTACAGAGCTACTTTTTGGCATGCCTACTAACCGGTGAGCAAGAGATGGACTTGATCTGGTCCAGAGCCTGTGACAAGCAGTCTTCGATCGCAGCATCCTCCAGAGAAAACAGATCTCCTGCTCTGGATAAATCCCTCTGGCCCAGCACCTGACTGAAGAGCTGGTGCATCCTGGTCCTTGTAGAGAATGACTGTATGACCAGTTGGTCAGCAAAAGTTTAAAAGTGCCCAATATGGAATGAGTATATCCCCAACATACTGTAATTGTTGAGAGATGATTCAAATCTGATGAAATTCCAATATGCAGCTATTATTAACTCTTGGATTCAGGGGAGAATTCAGGCAGTTCCACAGCATGATTCCAAGAGAAAAGACAATAAAGTACAAGTACCTTAAAAATATATTTTTTTAAATCACAGTTGGGTTTTTTGCCATCATTCGGCGTAGTGGAAACCGCGGGGATATTTCGTTGTTTCTATTCCAATTTTCATCCCCTGTGTCCAGGATCAGGTATGTTGGAAAAAAGGATCAACTTGGCTTGATATTTTTCTGGGTCTGCATGCGGCCTGTTACCATGGAGACAAAGCAGATTCCAGAGGATGTCTGCGTGTCACAACAGAGTCCTGATAGAGAGAGGGAGGAAACAATCACTATAGCTCATATAGATATAGATACATGTTGCAGCTCCGAAAAAGGAGAGCTGTGGTGTTGTTTTTTTAAAAAACGTACACCTTATATATGCTTTTAACAATCTTGACTCTGTGCCTTCTCTCTTTTCGCTCAACTCGAGAGGCGTTCAAAGACAGCCTCAGAAAAACGGAAATTAATGTAGCACCTCAATGACACTAAGAAAAGCGTAAATAAGGTACCAAAACAAAAAAAAATCAAGCAAGGAAATTACAAAATAAATTCAATGGGGGCGTTTGTGAACACACAACAAAGGAATGAATAACAAACAATTCTGAGACAGTCCAATCTCTTACACATATACAGCATGTGTTTCATTGTAAGTTTTATAGAAGGCTTTTTATTTTTTTGCGGCTCCAGACATATTTGTTTTTTTTGTCCTATGTGGCTCTTTCAACATTTTGGGTTGCCACCCCCTGCATTAGGGAAAGAAATATAATATATAATACAATTTTTTAAAAACACTCTAAACTATTCAACCTCCAAAATGCATTTCCGCTGCATTTACAATGAAAAAATATTGAGGAAAAATTGGTACATCCCCGAATCAACTATCGAGGCAATATGTGAGAACAAAAAACAACATGCCAACGGAAACACAATCTCCTCAGCGTGTGTCCTATACAGACTACATCTTGCAGAGTCTTCTGATGTCGAGACGGAATCACACTCTCACACACTTGAAGTTTTTCTGAAAAGAAGCAACCCCAGTGTGCCTTTTATTTGTGATCATGAACGAGTTTGCTTTGAGCTCAACTCCTCAGCTCTAAGCATATGTATCTGTGCCACAGCCAGCAATCTGCACTTGCTTCCCTTCCCTCTCCAGGCAAAACTATCTCTCATCTCGTCCAACTGATGAAAGACCAAAGAAAGGCACAAAGAAGGGCACTTTGGATAGCTTTCTGCTGGAGTTTGCCAATGGAACCCTGCCCGTGTTTCCTCGGTACCCACATCAGGAATCTTTGCTGGTCTGTCAGCCCAGTGATACCGAAACAGTCATGAAAGCAGATGCGAGGGAGATCACTGGAAGATACACAGTTTATTGGCAGTGTAATATAGTCCGCATGTATGGTGCGATTAGTTACGTGAAATAGTAAACATTACGTAACACAACCCTCAAAACCAGTTTCTGCATGAATTTATAGTTTACTGGGTTCCAAGTTCAAACGTAACCAAAGACAGAAAACTGCATCCATCTATCTATCCATTTTCCGATCCCCTTTATCCTAACGAGGGTCGCGGGGCATGCTGGAGCCGATCCCAGCTGTCTTCGGGTAGTTGGCGAGCGTCCACCCTGAACTGGTTGCCAGCCAATCGCAGGGCACACAGAGACGACCAACCATTCCCGCTCACAATCAGACCTCTGGACAACTTCGAGTGTTCAAAAAAACTGCATCTCCTTGCAGAATCATTGCTTGTATTCTTAGTGCAAGGAGATTAGAAAAATTATCATCAAATGTATTTTATCGTGTCTATAAAAAAATGCTGTATCATATTTGTACAGACAATATTTTCTCAACCCATCCTTTTTTTTTTTTTTTTAATCTCACTTGTCTTCATTGAAGTCACGGCAACGTTTTTATTTTTGCGATTCAAAATTAACTTAAGCGGAATAATGTCCATTTTGAAACTATTTAAACTATCCTCCTGGAACTACTAATCACCCGGCTCCAGCTGAGCGAGCGCAGGAATGCAACCTTTAAACACACACAAATTCCAGTGGGACAATCACCTTTGGACACCTTAACAGTTCACAAATAACTTGATCATCTTTGTTTTTTTGTTTTGTTTTTTTACACTGGGTCATGTTTAAGCACTGGAGCTATGCAATCGACATCTTGCAGTCAAATGAATATTGTATTAAACTGACGAGCAATGAATGGGGCCTTAGGTGAGGAGGGGTGAGAGTGATGGGTGGTGAATGCTGGGGGACCCTGCGAGAGTGAGGGGGGTATGCGAGGGCAATTCGACGTAAGGCTCTCTTGCTCTCTTTCTGTTCATGTGGCCCAACGGCTTTCCTACTGTCTTCGGCGCACTGCTCGAGGGAGAACACTGGCTCTTTTGTAGCGCCTAAAAGACAGAGAGCCCTCCCTCCTTCGCCACCCCGTGTCTGCACGTCTCACTGTTTCATTCAGCCCCGTCCAACTGTGAAATTTGCACCTGCATTGCCTGTGAGACGTCTCCCACACATATAAAAAAAATACTTTCAGGATGACGTTAGGTGTACACATCATCATTATTATTTGGGACAATTTATATCGCATTTACAAACCAAAGATGAGAGTGAACATCCGGTAGTATCTGTGGCACGTGAAATCTCTGGGTGGACATGATGGAATGTAAGAAGTGTACTTCATAACCTATTGCCTGAAACGGCTCACTTGCCAAGGTCAGAGAGGTATTCATGTCAATAAATTAAAAATGTTTTGGTTTTTTGGGGGGGGTGGGGGTGTATAGAACTGCAACGTGCAATTGTGTGTAATAGTTTGACATAAAAAAAAATTTTTGTTTTTTGTTTTTTTACTGTAGATTAGAAATAACTCGGATGTGCCACTGGAAACTACAAGCAAAATACAGTCAAACCTTGGTTTTCGAAAGTCTTGGTTCTCAACCAATTCGGGTTTCGGCCAAAAATTTCGAGTTTTTTATGCCTCGGATGATGAACAAATTTCGGTTCTCGAACAAACTGAGCGCACTTGAATGCACCATTTGACTCCTCTCGCCTTCCTTACACGAGGAAGTGACGCTTCCTCGGGTAGACGAGGAAGGGACGCTTCCTCGTGTTGCTTTCCATTGTGAGCAGACGTGTTCAGTAAACATTTTATTTTTAAGAGCGTGGTTTCGGTTTTTTGAACAATTTCGGTTTTCGAACAGCCTTCTGGAACGGATTATGGACGAAAACCGAGGTTTTACTGTAAATGATCAACATTTCAATGAACATATTTTATGCATACCTCTCTGAAGCTATTCATAAAACATTTTGGAGGGTTGGGATCTGGGAAGAACCTGATTAACTAGCGGTACTCCGACCATGTTGAAACTTCTCTTCAAATCAGTTTCTACACAGCTTTTCTAGGTCTCAATTACAGGGCATGTGTCAAGCCAGACAACCATTGACACTCAAATTCATGAAGTCACTGAGCAGGAACTGAACAAGTCACCACAACATCTACGTATTCATCTGGAACTAGCAAGATTCATTTTTCTCCGCAATAATCCTTTAAAAAAAAATTGCACATGAGATGGAAATGTTGGCGGCACGCTAGCCGATTGGCTAACAAAGAGGTTGTGGGTTCAAATCCGGGCTCTGGCCTTCCTAGCCTTCCCCATGTCATTGTTGTTTCACACTGTACAGTACACGCTAAAGTACGGACACCTGAAGTCAAACATTATAGCGCGTGTTGTTGATTATTGGAAAGTTGGAGGCCGAAGAGAGAAACATGCCTCCGTTCTTGGTTAATAAAAAAGTGAATCTGTTACAGAGCCGCTTCCTTTGCTGTTCATGCAATCTTCTACAAAAGCGTAGCGTTTCTAATAGAATTCACAGTGTGAAATGAGTAGTCCAATACAACACAGCAGTGGCATAAAGACAAAAGTCAGTTTGCCAAATTATATTTGCACACAAGTTTAGATATTCTTTTATCTCACCGATGGATGAATACGACATTAGTTTGCACTGTCTGTACGACAATCCTACAAATTCAAATTTCAAGCACTTTTAGTGAACTGTAGTCAAGTGGACCACACTTCAGGTTATTAGTACAGAATCACATGGCCATCTGAGCTGAGCAGCTCGCATATTTGGATTAGAACGGCTCTCAGTAGGTCACAAACACCCACCAGGACCAAACAATAGCAGGATTCTGGATCAAGATTATCCTCCTTTATCAATTGTATCCTATTTTGATGTTATCTTTATCCACCTGCAAAAATTCTCGGATGACACCGCAAAGGTGGGGTGTATTAAGTCACAACTGACGTAAATCGAGGTGCGCAAATACACCAACATGCATGTTTAGGACATTTGTAATCAAAACATACATAATTTGTCCATGCTGAACACGTGTTTCAAAATACACATTGTAAGGTGAATAATATGTGAAGGGCCTGGCGCTAAAACTGGGCGAATGTATGCAGTGGATTACAAGAACGGATATATGCAAAAAGTCACAAACGTCTGCCTTCAAGACCCCTCAATAGGAGTCTGTCTGTGTGTGACTTGGGACAAAAGGGAAAGTTCTCCATTATTGTGTGTCTGTGAATAGTTGTGAATTATACGCTTACAAGAGCGGCAGAAAATAGCCTCATTAAAACTAGACCGAGCATAAGGGAAATAAATTGGGGAATAGTTGCCTTTCCCTCGCTAGGATAAGATAAAGACCTATTTTTATTCGAACAATTTGTACCCTCCTGGGATTCATCTTTGTGACCACATGCGCTCCACGTGCACCCAACATTGACTGGATTATCACTGAACAAAAATAAAACAGTTTAAAATAAAACAAAGTTTCAAATGAAACTGAATCACGGCAGTTTGTTTTTTTCCTACGGGCAAACCAAAAGCCAACAATTAGTACTCTAGGATCTTCGTATGCCAATGCGAGTGCAGCGTAATCAGACAGATTGAATGTATCCTTGTCAATGCAAACTTGACACTGATTGCTGACATATATGGGCCCAAGTGGCCACGTTTGTCCAAACAACTCAAATAAACACATACGAAACACCAGATTTAAATCTAAACTACAGACAAAGCATGAACCATTTAATATCATGTAAATATGTTTTTGTGTGTTATTCATTAAATAATAAAAATAATTACAGAGAATGGCCAAAGAAGTAATGGCGTGGGGGTTACCATTGTCAAAATTAATGGGAGGAAGGGTCTGTCCAGGTCAAAAACTGTAAATGTCATGTATTTAGGCATTACTGTTTACGTCTCTGCTGTCACTGCCCACGTTTGTCGTTCGTAGCGTTACTTCATGCAATTTGGGCATCCGCAGGTTGTTCCATGAAAGCAAACAAAGCCACGGTGGATGTAAATAGACAATTTTACAGAAAATTGGATATAGGCATTAAATCAGAATTGGGCTCCTGAACTTGATAATAGAAAAAAAAATCTACAACTGGCATCAGTTGGGCCAATACTCCACTCAACTGAATATCACCATTTCTGGATACGGCACTTGGATTGTCTCTTATTAGATTGTGCTGATGTATCTAATAAAGTGACCGATGTGCGCACATGAACAAGTGAATGAAGCAACTAACATTAACTAGATGAGATAGAACGGGGGGGGGGGGGGGGGGGGGGGGGGAACAAAGAAAGTTTCAAAGTCAATATGGGTGAACACTATTAATAAACGAATAGAATATGAACACAATACACCATTGGTTCTACAATCTCACAAGTCTTTGACCTTGAAAAGTGTCCCCCTCGATTCCTTTCTGCCTTCACACAGTCGGACCTCATCATGAACGAGCGGTGGGGGGGCTGAAAAATGTGAGTAATGCGACTGAACTGGCCTCTAAACTCCAAACACATTCCATTGGATTTAGGCGCCGAGAGGGCGACGACTGGATGGAGGCAAAGCAGGTGGAGTACAACAGTATACCGTCGTTTTCCATAACAAGTTACAGTACTCTCATTGCCCCTTGACTATATACGACTGCTTACAATTGTATCCTACGTCGCCGCCCTTGCCCAACCAATGCCTCAATATGCGGCCAACTTTCCCGAAATCAAGGAACGACGGCGACGTTCACGCCGATTGCCACCGCGTCTCGAATGTCAGCGAGCTGAGCAACATGACAACCTGATTCGCCCTTTCCGAACCCCCCACAGCGTCGTGCCGCTTACCTGCGGAAGAACACGCAGCCCGCGGAAGAATTAGCAGTTCATGTCAGCCCCAGCGGCTCCCATGCAAGATATGTAACACATAACAAGACATTTTTTTTTTTTATCCGGACGAGCCCTTCGTACAAGCTTCAAGTTCCCCCCACAGTCTGAAGCCCATTCCATCTCCACCGGCTATTATTGGAAAGCGCGCCCTCGTGCGGTGAGAAATGGTACAGCCCGCAACAGGTGGACGGGTGGTTGACAGGCTTGGATGCTGACTTCAAGGACGCCTGAAAGTCACAGAAACAAACCAATTGGCAGTACAGTATATTTGTGGAAAACAAAATACTGTTAAAATTAGAAGTGCTGATTCAGTTACTGTACTTGCGATGCATACAAAAAGTCTCCACACCCCTGTTCAAATGGCAGGTTTTTGAGATAGATAGATAGATAGATAGATAGATAGATAGATAGATAGATAGATAGATAGATAGATAGATAGATAGATAGATAGATAGATAGATAGATAGATAGATAGATAGATAGATCAGTCGCAGGGCACAAATAGAGACAAACAACCATTCACTCCCACATCTACACCATCAAGGATTAGGCGTATTGCCATTAAGTTCATTTAATAATGCGTGTTTCAATACATGAGCTCATTCGGAAAGTGGCTGGCTTTAACCAAATGTGAGCTGACCTGAGTTGTTTAACTCGTCTGGGTGTAAATACCGTCAAATAAAAGCTGGAATTCTGAACTTTTGTGTGATATTAATTTTGTGATCAGAATCCTAAATGGCTTAAGGAAACAACAAAAACAAAGGAATTGATCTTGCCGTTCCAATACTTTCAGAGGGGACTGTATGTATGACAGCTTTGAGCCTTAAGTCATGGGTCATTTCACAGTGAAGAGAGAAAAAAAAACTTTATGAGAGAACCCGTTTTCTACTGCCATTTCTACAAAACAGTTAACCGTTTCACAGTAAATAGTCAAACTGAAAAGTGGGGGGACAGGTTTGGAAGGCTTCAAATCGTCCCTGACATTTGTTGTATTTGTTTGGTAAAACATTTATGCAGGAGACCATTGGATGGCAGTATTCCCCCAGGTATCGTTTAGACCAGTGGGACTGCAACAAGCGCAGAGTGTCCGCTAGGTGACACTTTCTGACTTAAAATTAAGATAAAAGGTACCTGATGGAAACCTTCCCTTCCAATTAGATAATAAACGAGTAAGTCAATACATTCTATATATCAAATTGGTAAAATAATCCTTATCCAAACACAGTTTTTCATATAATGGGCATTATCATAATACAGTAATCAAAACGAGTAAATTGATTCTGGCTGTGAGGACGACAATGAACATGTAATAAAAATAATAATAATAATAATTATTATTATTATTATTATTATTGGTTACCAGCCATTTACAGGGCACACATAGGCAACCAACAACCACTCACAACCACACCTATGGACAAAGTGTGTTCAATTAACCGACCATGTATGCTTATGGACTGTGGGAGAAAACTCGAATACCCGGAAAAAAACCACTCAGGCACGGGAAGAACATGCAAACTCCACACAGGAAGGCCGGAACCCGGAATCCAACCCTAGACTATGTCGGGTCACTGTGCCACGGAGTTTGAATATTTACTTTGTATTTGATCTTTTCTCACAGAAAAAGTGGTTGTGTGCATGATCATGTCTGCAGTCTGAGAAAACGGCTTTATTTAAATTGGAATTGACAGGCAACTTCTTGAATATACTTCATGTGGAATATAATGACAAATTGTACTAATCAAATAGGTCTACAGTACCTGTGCTTTTAAAAACAAATGCACACTTTTTCATAAGTAATGGTTTATAATTGTTTGTCTAATGGTTGTTTGTCTGTACAGTATGCACAATGCAATTGACTGGCATTCACTTGAGAGTGTACCCCTCCTACTGCCTGAACACAATTGGCAAGGCCTCCTGTCCGTTTCTATTTTCAACACTTTACCTATTTGATAATGTAGTGCGAAATTTTTATAGTTCATCATTTTCTTCAGGCTTTCATTTAAAAAAAAAAAGTCAAATAAAACTCAAGAACATTGTCTGCAAAACACAACACTGACCACAGCGTACGGTACCTGACTTCTTCATTTTATCCAACTCCATCACGGGCTTCTTTTGAGTGACATCTCTTTCTACCAATAGGTGGATGGTATTTTTTTCGGGGGACGGAAGGGGGGCGTGAGTATGTATTTTTTTTCGTTGCGGGGCGGGACTTCCTGTTCAGTTGCGGTTGGATGGCAGGGATCTACCGGGTTGACACGTAAACTCAAGTTAAAGGTGCCATGCAGGCCTCTTGGGCGATTTCGGACCTAACTTTTTTCGCACAACTTTTTTTAGGGTGCATTGAATAAAGAAAAAACTCTGCAACGAAGAGAAAGGAGTGAGTTTCGTGTTTCGCTACAGTGGGCGAACCCCGAATCATCTGGTGAAAATCTGCGCGGTCACTTTGAAGGCAAGCGAAAAAGCCTGCTGCGAGGTGTCCCGTGCGAAAGTAATGTTTACGTCAACTCGCCTGGCCTGCTTGGAAATGTTTCTGGAGTAAAGGAGTGAAGGGGGTGAGGCTGCGAATCGACTCGGAAAGTTTCCAGCAGCAGAAACGGAGGTGGCTCGCTCAGGCGGCGGGGACGGGCGCGGGTCCAACATGGGAAACGGGGTGTGCTCGCGGAGGCAACGGAGGATTTTCCAGGTTCTCCTGCTAGTCACCGTGGTCTGCGGAATGATGTACGGCGGCATGGTGTCCTACGAGATGAACAAGGAGTTGAAGAGGACACAAGCCACGGCAATGAAGTACCAGCAGCACCAAGAGTCTCTGTCGGCTCAGCTCCAAGGTAAACAGTGACGCTGTCGTGATTGACTCCGTTTTGCGCGTGACATGTTGCACCGCGCTGGGTTAAACAAGTCCTTTAAGAAATTTGTAGGCTATTTGTCAATTGTGGGTTTGTGAAACCCTCGGAGACTTCGATGTGGTTCAGGGCTAAACAGTTGTTAACCTGACTTGACTTTGTGCCTGACATCTCTTAGCTGATAAAACACAGTTTCAAACTGAAGAATGAAGACCAACTTTATTTCAGTTTACTTACACTACAAACCAGAAATAAGTTTGTCACGTTTTCTTTTACCTGTCCTTATCTACAACGACGACAGCAAAAACTAGAGGCTTACAAAGCGGACTGCAGAAACCCATGACGAGAAACAAATTGTCGCCACAATGAAGTCAATTGAGTAGGAAAGCAACACATCTGGATGCGTTTGCCTTTTTTTTTGTAGTGCTGCGTGCCTGTCAACCAACATCTGTCAAAACACAATTTGGAACTTTGAAATAATCGCAAACTCTTGTTCAATATGGCATGAAGCACTACATGGCACTTATACTGCAAACCTGAAAACGTTGTCCAACTTCCTCTTACCCATCTTCCTATTACACTAGCAACGAACTATATAGTGGACCAACAATATACATCAAGTACATGATTAGTGATCACACTTTTTTGGCACTTGAGTCAGTCTTTGGTTTTTAAGGAACTGCCAAGACCGAGTCCCAATCCGATACCTAGCAATCCATAAAATAATGCGCATACACTCTCAAAGTATGTTAACATCGAGCACAAGACGTATAAATGTGCAGGACGCTTTTGCAAAAATGTATTTTAATGTAGGCCTCATAAGTGTGGACATTAATGAAGAATGAAGGATTCCTCTGTTTGATTGATCATTTAATTAAATCATTATCTATTGGCTAAAACGATGAGTCCATACAGTTACGTAGTTGGTGGGCACGTGCGTGACTTCTCTCAACTCTAATCAACAATATTGATTTGAGGCCTTGTTAAATGCAACAGTGGCGAACAAGCTTGCAAATGATTGACACTTGTTAAACTTCTATTTGACGTTTCATCGTTTGGATGAGTCGCAGTTCCTAACCTGCCCGTTGCTCCCTCCGCTCTTATGCCGCTCGTTGAGGCAGCTTTATAGCAGGGATGGCAGAAGTATCTTTTGCCTTGCGTCGTTTTTTTTTTTTTTTGTCGTCGTTGCTCCAATTTCCTACTGCTGCAGCGCGGAGGAGACCCCTGTGTACACACAGATGTGCCTCTGTGTGTGCGCGCGTGCTTGTGTGGCTTTGCTGCCATTTCGACTGTTACCTCCCCAAAAATACTAACGTTGTGTCATGTAAACTTAAGCTATTACTCCTCCGTTTGACAAAGTATTTATAGTTTTGACTATTTAGTTCCTGTGTGACCTGTACAACTTCAGAAAATGAAGAAAAACAATCTTCTTGCCCCGATCCCCAGATCAGCTGAAAACCACAGTATCCGACCCCAATTCTGATCACGTGATCGGATTGGGACCCAAATAGCAGGCATAGGGAGGTTGGCGCGACTCAGCTGTAAGTATAGTGTACTATAGGCTGATGGTTGTTCACTGAAAGACAGGGTGCTGTTTAATCTTCTGACTGACCGGGCTTGGATTTAGCAAAGAGCTCAACTACCAGCTAAGTGGATTGTCTCTTTCTTACCCTCAGAGGTAGTGGGGTTTAATGCTTAATACAGGACACACACACACACACACACACACACACACACACACACACACACACACACACACACACACTTGGGTGTCGTTCATACTACACAGTGCTATATGTTGAAGTCGCAAGCTGAGCCGAAACATCTGCTACTGTTTGCCTTAAAGCAGAAGGAGCGACGTGGTCTAAAGAAGATCCATCCATCCATCCATTTTCTGAACCGCTTTATCCTCACAAGGGTCGCGGGGGGGTGCTGGAGCCTATCCCAGCTGTCTTCAGGCAGTAGGCGGGGGACACCCTGAACCGGTTGCCAGCCAATCGCAGTGCACACAGAGACGAACAACCATTTGTGCTCACAATCATGCCTAGGGACAATTTCGAGTGTTCAATCAGCCCGCCCTGCATGTTTTTGGAATGTGGGGGGGGAACCGGAGTACCCGGAGAAAACCCACGCAGGCCCGGGGAGAACATGCAAACTCCACACAGGGAGGCCGGAGCTGGAATCGAACCCGGTACCTCTGCACCGTGAAGCCGACGTGCTAACCACTGGGCTACCGGGCCGCCTCCTAAAGAAGATCATATTTTGTCATTTTTCACAATTTAAAACAGTTCCTGGGTTTCTGCGGTGAATAGACTTCATGGATCAAGAATTACAGTGCAGCACACCTGATGCGACACATTTCTTATCTTGCTGTCATCTACACATTTTCGGGGACTGGCCCCGTCTCATAGAAGTGAACCCGTCCTCACCCCCTCCCTCTCCTGGGTCAATGTTGAGTCCCGCTTCTCAGTGTGGAAAAGAAGTGAGGATATTTTAAAGACAACAGGCCTCATTCGTTTAACTGCGCCTACGCACAAATGAGTGTGCCTAGCATGCGTACGTACGTTTGACGCACGGGTTTGTGATTCATCAATATCTTTGAACTTTAATTCGTGGGTTATTCCGCAAACAAATTTAGAACATCCTCGGACCATTCAGATGCATCGAGAACAAGGGATCCGCTTTTCAAAAGAAGTCGAGCACACGTTTGCTAACCTAGAAACCGCAGTAGTTTCTCAAATCAATAATGATTTGAACAATAATAAATTAAATTGGGCATTTGGTATTGAATTTACTCATGTCTTAAAGGGGAATTCAAATCAGAAAAGCTCTTTTATAATAATATGTTCTATGGCCCCCAGTGTTCGAAACACGGCAATCTGATGAACATTAACTTTTATGCAGTATGACAATGTTTGTGCGCAATCATTTCTGCACATTTGGTAGTGATTGAGGCCCAATGAAAGCATCTTGTGGCATTGACGCCACACCACACATAAATCATCCCTGAGGCAACCACTATTTTATCCACAGTGTCACTGAGCAAGAGAGTTGACTCCTTGTGTACAAACTTTAAAAAAAAAAGAGTTTTCCAAAATACAGTATGTCCCCTTAACTCATTCAGAACCAGCCAAGTCTAGACCAAGTCTGAAAAGACGTTTAAAAACGTCTTTGGGAGTGAATGAGTTAAAAGCTAAGGCGTATTTTGGAAAGCGTCAATGCACTTTCTTTTTAAACCCTCAAGGGTCTTTTAAACCGGATGAAGTCATACAGGCTAGCTTGATCCTCTATGAGTAGACCTTTTCATCATGTTTGTAAACGATAGAAGCCAGCGCGGACCTGAAATGAAAATGATGGGGTTGGCTGTGCAAGATATACCCCGTCAAAGTTTCATTAGTTGTACAGAGAAGATGGCAAAACTGCCTGCTGGTAGAGAAGAAGATTCCAGTCGTCATTCAAGAACTCGACCGCTTTCTTAATTGCTCTAATTTATTCAAGCGGAAACCGAGGAACACAATTACAATCACTTTTGTTTGAGTGTAATTATTTACCAAACAATACTTGTATTTCTTCAAACGCTTCATCTCAGCCACACACCCAAAAATGTTTCCCTTAATGTGTACTGCAATTAAAATAAAATGGATATGTTGCTTTTTTTTTTGTGTTTTTGTTTCTGAAAGGCCAGCATTGTTTTGAGCTTCGATTCGAAGGTAAAAGCCCATTTCACAGACTCTTTATGGCCTGGCACTGTGCCACAGGTTCTCCGAGTCAGGAAGGCCCTAATAGAAGGCTGCGCCCATTAGGCCAACTCCGGCGGTAGCGTCATTTCATTGATGGTGTGTAAATGGGGGCAGCTAAAGCTAAGGGGGCAGGCAGCTCGTTCACTGGTATCGACCCACTTTTGTTCCATTACGGAATGCGGAATAGCTGTAAAGTAAATACGGGCAAGTCATTTTCAAAGGGTGGCGTGTTGACAAAGTCGTTTTACAAAGATGCCTTTTGAAGTGATGAGGCGGGAGGTGGATTTCATTGTCCGAACATGTTTTTCTTGTTTCCTTTCCGAGACCATAGCACTGCATGATGTCACTTAAACTGGAACAGGCTCGGTTCTTGTGTCACGCGTTTCTATTCACATTGCTTCACACAGAGTTGGTCATTCAGCATTCAGACTGATTGCGTAACTTGATGCCCGTCGATGACTGTTGATTGTTTCCTCTCCTCAATTTTAAGTTTGTAAGTGAGAGAATGTATCAAAGATGTTTTAAAACCGACAGACAGACACAAAAACGCACGCCCGGCATCTTTTGTTTAAACTGCGTGCTGACCTTTTCCCCGCTTTGATTGACAGTATTTGGGCTGTAAACCACCAGCCCACTCAGCAGATCCACTCATCTCCCAATCTAAACCAGCAGACTCATAAAGGTCATCTCCACAGAGTGCTGCCTCGTTTCACACTCGGCTAATGTACTTTCATCAGGCAGTATTGGAAATTGGTCTGAAACCAAGATGGTGGTCGCTGATTCTATCACCGAAAAGATAAGGACTGTGTGCACATGCACGTTTGAGAAGACACTTTATACTAGTGCAGGGGTCGGCAACCCAAAATGTTGAAAGAGCCATATAGGACAAAAAACGCAAAAAAACAAATATGTCTGGAGCCGCAACAAAAATAAAAGCCTTCTATAAAAGTTACATTGAAGGAAACACATGCTGTATGTATGTTGGAGACTGGACTGTCTCAGAATTGTTTGTTCTTCATTCCACTTGTTGTGTGTTCACAAACACCCCCATAGAATTTATTTTGTGCTTTCCTCGCTTGATTTTGTTTGTTTTGGTGCATTATTTTCGCTTTTCTTAGTGTCAGTGAAGTGATCATTAATTTCCGTTTTTCGGAGGCTGTCTTTGAACGCCTCTCGAGTCGAACGAGAAGAGAGAAGGCACGGAGTCGGACGCAGACGTGTCTGTGTTTGTCGAGGCTGTTAAAAGCAGAAATAAAGTGTTTAGTTTAAAAAAACAACAACACCACAGCTCTCCTTTTTCGGAGCTGCAACATGTATCTATATCTATATGAGCTATATTAGCCTACTATCAAAACTTTTTCCATTTTCAAACATTTTTTTTAATAAAGCTCCAGGGAGCCACTAGATGTCGCTAAAGAGCTGCATGTGACCGCCGGGTTAACCCAACTAAAGCCTAAAAAGTCAAATAAATGCACGTCACGGTTGTTTCCATGGCGACTTGCGGCTTCTGTAGTCCAACTCGTATTCTATTTGCCTACCAACCTGTTTATCTGCTGTGATTGAACTACATGGCCTAACTGTTTCGTCACGCAGTACAAAATCGAAACTATTCATGCCCAAACCTTCACCTCGCCAATGTTTCCGTGCAATTCTATACTTCCCCCACATGAAAACATGCATGCTTGTTTGACTTCTTCGAATTGTGGAGGACAGTCTCATCTCCGTCGGTTGGAACTTGGCTTTTGAATTTGAACGCCGCGGGGAAAAAGCGACCACTCCAGCCGGGGAATCAACGGGAGACACAACCATTACATGCCAAGCTCGGAAATTGGCAGATTTCTGGAGGAATTGATTTGTCACAGCGAAACGACCAATAAAATGATCGCTCAAAAACGCCAACTTGAAAGGTCTCAATCGAACGCCTTTGCTTTGTCATCTTATCACAACGTTTCCCTCCTCTTGCTGTCTTCACCTTTCTAGTGGTGTATGAGCATCGCTCAAGACTGGAGAAGTCTCTTCAGAAGGAGAGGTTAGAGCACAAAAAGGCCAAAGAAGGTGATGTGGAATTTCCAAGATTGATGTTCAGTTTGTGGAAGCGTTAAATTTCGCGGTGTTCACTTTTTTTTTTAAACAAGTTTGATGGTCCTTTTTTTTTTCTGTTCCAGATTACCTGGTGTACAAACTGGAATCGCAGCAGTCACTGAATAAGGAGAAGGTACTTTAGTTCCCGTTCAGCATCTAAATCCTTAATTGTTATGAGGAAGTGAAATTATTCTAATGATTATTATGATTGAAATTCTGATCCACATATTTCGTTTTTTAATTTGTCTTCCTCTGCATCCCATCGCTCAGTGTGTGTAATGTGGCCGCCAGTAAGGCTGAACATTTAAGAGACGTGTGATTTTTAAGAACGTGTTGTTTTGTGTGCTCACACAGCAAGACTCCACCAGCAAACTCGGCTCGCTGCAAGTGCAACATCAGATGCTCAAGGTTCGGATTCCCTTCGTCCCGCCGTGGGCTCTCCGACGTTCCTCATGGAAAACGAAGGAATGACCACAACGTTTGCGCTTGTCCCTCAGAACCAGCACGAGGACTTGAAGAAGCAGTATAATGACCTGCAAGAGCAGCATCACATCCAGGGAAATGATCACAATAGACTGCTGGATGAGCACAAAGAGCGCTACGAAAAAATGCAGCAGGTCAAAGAAAGGGAGGTGGCCCAGTTTAAAGGTACTGATTTCGCTCAAGTAAATCGTTGTCGAGAATATGAATTGGACAAGGTCTCTTTTTCCACATGATATTGTTGTTGATGTTGTTATTGTTGAGTCACTCGAGGCGCCTGAGGATGATCCTCAGTAGCGCTAGGGCTAGACTCGAGCGTGGGAGGCTCTGTAGCTCTCCGAAGGAGAATCCCAATTGGCAGTTGTTGAGCATGACGTCGTTGAGCCACTGCTGCAACTCGCGCTTTCAATATCTCTACTTTGTCTCCACCTTCTGACATAATCAGAAACTACATGTCATCAGAACCTATCCGGTTAGTTTTACACAGGCAGCACCGTGGCTAGGGAACACATAGACCAACAACCATTCGTGGTCACACAAACACACACACACACACACACACACACACACACACACACACACACCAAGGACAATTTGGAGTGTGCCATTTGCTTGCCATGGATGTTTCTGGAGGGTGGGAGGAAACGGGAGTAATAATAATAATAATACATTTTATTTATAAGCGCCTTTCAAAATACCCAAGGACACTTTACAATGAAAAAAGAGCAATAAAACCACAGATAAAATTATAAATAAGAAAAAGCGAGGAGTTAAACTATATATATATATATAACTATATAACTATATATATATATATATATATATATATATAGTACAGTCAAACCTCGGTTTTCAAACGTCTCGGTTCTTGTCAAATTCGGTTTTCAACCAAAAATTTCGAGTTTTTTTTATGCCTCGGATGACGAACAAATTTCGGTTCTCGAACAAACTGAGCGCACTTGAATGCACCATTTGACTCTTCTCGCCTTCCTAACACGAGGAAGTGACGCTTCCTCGTGTTGCTTTCCATTGTGAGCAGACGTGTTCAGTAAACATTTTTATTTTCAAAAGAGCGTGGTTTCGGTTTTCGAACAGCCCTCTGGAACGGATTATGGACGAAAACCGAGGTTTGACTGTATATATAAATATACTAAATAGTACCCGGAGAAAACCCACACAGGAAGTCCGGAGCCGGAATCGAACCCTGCAACTCTGCGCTAAGAGGCCGACGTGCTAACAAGTCAACCACCCCGTCGCCCCGCAATATATCATATATCATATATCATATCAAGATATTATTGTCATGTCGGAAATGCAATTTAGTATTCATTTTCCTTGTTCAAGGCTACTTTTTCTCCCCTGCAGACAATGTTTTTAACCTCAGAGAGGAAAATAAGCAGCTGAGGAAAGCCCACCATGACATTCACATGCAACTGCAGGATGCTCAGGTGAAACTTTTTGATCTCCGTCTATCACTTAATGCTTCCTTTTTAATCAGTTGTTAAAAACAGTACGGTATATGGTGTGTTTAGTGAATGCCGTGCTGTGTAATAGATTTTAGGCATTGGGACCTCCAAAGAAATTAAATAGAAAATGGATCAAATTTGTGCCGTTTAATTCAACCTTTTAGGTGAAAATAGGCTTTTTAGGCGGAGTCAATATTACCTTGAGTTCTGTAAATGCAGCACCTTCTCACTCGTGTTTCGTCTGTATTCATGTCGTCTTTTATGGTGAGCCTGTCATGTGGTCACGGCATCGATTGTGTTGCGCTCGTGTGTTCAGGTGAGGCACCAAGACCTCAAGACATCGCACGATCAGATGGTGCTGTCACTCGAAGACCACAAGAATGCGCTAGCGGCAGCTCAGGTAGGCAAGCAGTTTCATGGAGTTCTTCCATCATTAAAAAAAGCACAGTATGGATAGAACGCTTATTTGAGCCCCAAATATTTCTCATGATAGTATGACATTATTCTTGGAACTTTAATCTTGCATTTTCATTCATTTGACCTCCTGTGGTCTTGTGCTTGGTATTGTAGGTACAAGTCAATGAATACAAAGAGCTGAAGGAGACCCTGAACAAGGCACCGAACTTGAGACAGCCCGAGCAAAACTCTGTGCTGCAGCAACCAGATCCCAAATCCCAGACGACCTTTGTCCTGGGGCAGCCAAATGAGGTGCCTGTCGTGAAAGGGGACGACCGTGATACTGCGTCCAGGGTAATGTGATCGGGTTTTTTTCCTCTTTCTCTTGACTCACCCAAAAGAAATTCTGTGTTCACATCAACATTTTGTCTCAGCTGGACCAGCAAGAGAAGGAGACCCATTCTCAGTCGGAGGTCCAGTCTCACCCCGCCCTGTCGGAGCACACGTTGTCAGAGAAAGAGGAGGATGGAGACGCAGAGAGGAAGAGGGAGCTGGCTGAGGAGGAGATGGCCCAAGCGGGACAGCCTCAAAAGCTGGAGGAGGATGACCCGGATCAACAACAGGAGGAGGAGGAGGAAAAAGAGGGAGTGGAAGGCGAGCAAGAACTGGAGCAGCCGGATGAGAACGCCTTGGACAGCCAGATACATCAGCCACATGTCAGAAGGAGGAATTCCGTACTTGTACCTCATACAAAATTATTAAATTAAAATAAATATTCATTTGTTATCCAGCCCCGGCAAGAGGCGAACAGTGAGTTGGAGGGCGCCAAATCCGCTTACGAGCAGCAGCAGGAGCAGCAGCGCCTGGAGGCTCAAAAGGCCGAAAAGCGGCGGTTGATCCAGATGCGACAGGACTCCCTGCAGACCCAGAGAGAAAGGGCGCTGAGGGAGAGGGAGGCCAAGCTGAAGGAAGAGCAGGAGAGGGAAGAGCAGCAGCATCAGGAAACAGACCGACGGGAGAAGCTGCTCAGAGAGGCCCACCAAAGGTCCGATGAAATAAGCACACTGCAATTGAGTGAAGTACCGTATTGGCCCGAATATAAGACGGTGTTTTTTTGCATTGCAATAAGACTGAAAAATTGGGGGGGTCGTCTTATATTCGGGGTCTAGACGTTATACCCATTCACGACACTAGATGGCGCCAGATATCATTGACGCGAATGCTGAATTTGACTCCCCAGGCCAAAGTGAACCCCTGTCACGAAGAATAAAAATAAAAATAGCGGTAGCACGAAGAAGAAAAATAAAAAATAGCGGTAAGAAAGAAAAGAGAAGAAAATAATAGAAGGGATAATAGAAAAATGGAGAAACATAGCAACAATCTGGGGAAAAGTGGGTCGAAGATCGGACAGGTTAACCGGCAGCTGAGGAGAAGTTATGATGGAATTTACATTTCAAAAACCAGAAGCCATTCATTTACGAATGTGATTACACTTTAGTTTACATATTTAAATGTTCAGATATTAAGATTTGAATGAGGCAAAATAACATGCTTTTTCATTCAAATATATTGTTAGAATCATTTTGTTTCAGATGTACTGTAATTATTTTCTGTATAGAAATTAATTTGGTGTTCAAAAAGTATTTTTTCAAACTTGAGTCTTGAATAAGATGGGGTCGTCTTATAATCAGGGCCGTCTTATATTCGGGCCAATACGGTATAGACAGATTCCAAATAAGTTCACGACGACGAACATGTTTTTTCCAGCAAACTCAGTTTTTCATTATAAATGCGCCATACCGAAGACATTTTGGGAGTTGTGAAATGAGCGGCCTCTCGCGTCTTTGTTCTCAGGATGAAGGCCGAATATGAAAACATGGACCATAATCTTGACCATCGGGAAGAACCGCATCACACTGACAGTAAAGAAGGTAAAACCTGGCATTCTTGCCGCCCAGCTTTGTTGTCTTGAGAGCTTGTCAGATGAGCTCATTTACGTCATTCCTTTTTTTCTCCCCCCAGAGAAACATTCTCTCTTGTTCCACGATGACATGAAGCTGCCAAAACATCAGCAGGTGACCCGTTTGTCCTTGTTTTTGCTAGCTCACCACTTAAATCCTTTCACCATAAGCCACATTGACAGTCGACGATCAGACCACCAATGCCTGTGTTGGATTTTTGTTTGTTTGTCGGGCCACTTTCTGGGATGTGCGGAAAGTTTCCATCTAAACTCAAACAGAAAACGGGGAGGAAAAAAAATCAATTCCTCCAACAAAAGTAAAACAATTATGGAGTCCATACAGTATGTTGAAATGCCCTGTTTCAAACTGCTCTGAAGACTTCAAAGTTATTTTCAAAATAATATGTCTCTAGATGTCCATGTTTAGCCACTATGCTCTTTAAGTTAGCACCAGTTTGGTGTTTGTTCCCCAAGATTGAGAGTAGAAAAGTTGAACTGTTTTCCAAAGCACTTCCCTTCATCAGAGTGAGAGCATTTTTCCTAGTTACAGGTCAGTAATATCAATTTTTTTGATGTGTCAGGGTGCCATCGGCGGCCGTGAGCTGGACCCTGAGGATGATCCCAACAACCAAGGAGAGGACGAGTTTGAAGAAGCGGAGGAAGACCAGTCACATCACCGGGTTCCGGAGGATGAGGTGGCGGAGGACGAAGAGGAGGAGGAGGGGGAGGAGCCGGCAGCACGTGCCCAGCACGTAGACTCGCACCACGGCCCCGAGCACCCCGCTATGGAGGACGAGCTGGTGGTGAGTGGACGCGTTGAGAAGAAGAAATGGAATCTATTCAGAGGGGATTGACATGTAGATCGTTTTGTTAACAAGGGCAACACGATGAGGATGACATTGATCCAAGTGGCTCTATGATCTCATGTTAGCTTGCGTGTGCGTGTGTGTGTACGTGTGTGTGTGTGTGTCTCCAGATTGCTGGAAATCCCGATCAGCAGGAAGACGATATAGACGAACAGTACCAGGAGGACGCTGAGGAGGAGGTGTGTGACAACACTATTTTGTTGGTTAAGGTTATGAGAAATTGGCATCGTAGCCTTTTTTTTTTTTGTAGGAATTTGGTCTTTATTTGAATAGAATGTTCAGGGGGTTTTTTTGTTTTGTTTGTGCCTCTCTGACTGTGAAGGCACAGGAGAACATTGCCGGTGGGGAGAAGAAGGACCAAGTGGAGGAGGACGGAGAGGAGACGTACAATGAGGAGAATATAGAACCGGTGGGTTACTTGCTATATAATTTTTGAAATTCAAAGAAGAAAATGCTCACCGTATCATTTTGTTGTATTTTTGTTGAACCAGAAATTAAAAACCCATGGAGACCAAAGTCTCTTTTTTCAAGGGTGATCCAGCCAAGCAAAAAAGTAGTTCTTGGGCATAATGTTGTGGTTTTATAGGCAACTGCAAACTATTTATGGATTTTGCTTTGTGCGGTGAGACAAAAATGATCTACCTCTGTGCTCCAATTAATTTCTGGATACAGTGTCTGCTCGGTTTTCGTCCATAATCCGTTCCAGAAGGCTGTTTGAAAACCGAAATTGTTCGAAAACCGAAACCACGCTCTTTTTTAAAATAAAAATGTTTACTGAACACGTCTGCTCACAATGGAAAGCAACACGAGGAAGCGTCACTTCCTCGTGTAAGGAAGGCTAGAGGAGTCAAATGGTGCATTCAAGTGCGCTCAGTTTGTTCGAGAACCGAAATTTGTTCGTCATCCGAGGCATAAAAAAATCTATATTTTTGGACGAGAACCGAGACGTTCGAAAACCGAGGTTTGACTGGACTGCACATTGAAAAGACACTTCATTATTTTGCTCTCATGGGGGAAAAAAACTAATGACCTCAGTCATCATCAATATCACAAGAACACATCGGCTGCAGAGCAGACATGACCTCCGTAAAGTCTAAGATTGCAGTTGAGTTGAAATAGAAAAGAAAAAAAATTGTAACAAGCAAACACAACCAAAGAGTAGAGTAGAAAAGGATACGGAAAAAAAAAAAATAGCAGAGTTGTGCTCCTCAGTAAGTGACGGCGTCCAGTGTGTCATGTCCATTTGAATACTGTCAATCATTTAAATGCAGTGTCTTGCGCCTGCGACTGGTCCTGTGCATTAAATTCGTGAAACATTCTTATTGTAATGGTAACATTTTTTATTTCACGTCCAATCCTGATGGTGCCCCTAATTTTGTGGAAGGTAAGTAGAGTGTAGCAGTCTGTTACAAATATAGATTATGGACTGGGGACATTGTCCGACTCTGAGTTTAATGCTAAACGGTCTTGAAATGTTCTTTGCTTGTTAAATCATCCGTGACACTGAAGTGTACTTGTACGCAGGGACCGCACAAGGAGGAAGCTCACAGGAAAGACACTGAGGAGGAGAATTACGAGGAAGAGGAAGGCGAGGAAGCGGGGCCCGGTCGAGGGAAGGGAAACATTGGACGGGCGGAGATGTAAATCCGAAATAAACACTGTGAGGTTCTTCTTCCTTCTTCCCAAATAAAGAAGCTAGTAGCCATCCAGTCCAGACTTCAGGAAAGGACCGTTGGGATAGAAAGTCTGGAGACGATGATGGCGAAAGCTTGCGATGGAACTGATCCACTTTCACTGTGCAATTGGAGGACAAAGTGAAATGGGTGGAGATGGTTTTATACTCCATGCTGTACGATGTTGTTGTTTTAATACACCCGTGCGTTCTCCGATTTCAATGCACACATGCAAAGAATGTACTTTCATCAAGATGGCTGTAAAGGAAAAATAAAAAATTAGTTTTCTTTGTATTAAGATATGCATCAGGCATTCCAATCGATCGCTCGTTGTTTTATTTATTGTTGAGTGATTGTGACGCCTTTGACAATCAGGCAAGGTGCAATTTCAAGCTAAGTTTGTCACACCGACGTGTGCCTTTGCTTTCCTATGCCTCCTCTCAGTCTTTTTGCATCTCCAAATGCACAAGAGAGCTCAAAGTTAGCATGTGAACTAACACATTCTGCCTTATCATACAACCGTTCATGAGTCAGCTATTTCAAGTTGTGCGTCCACAAATCTTTTTCAATTTTTAAGTCAATTTACAATAAAATACGTGCTGTTTGTTTGTATATTTTTCACCTGTATTTGAAGTAAACGGATGTCAATGAATCATGTTTTGCCAACTGAATGTTTTGTGTGTAATAAAGAGGATTTCTGTTGTAATGTGGTTTGATCCGCGTAATTGATATGTCGTTATTAGTGTTATTTTCAATAACATTTTACTATAACGGATGCTAAGTTTCTTTTAAATAAATTAATGATCAATTGCCTGCCTATGATATATCAACTGTGACCCTGAATGGGATAAGCAGTGTAATACTGACGGAATGATTAAATAAATCAAAATTATAATTATCATCGCACATTAAGTCACATTTTTAATGGTTTATTCCAGTCACGGTCTAAAAAAAATTACATATTCATGCAAAAACAGGCACGTTTGGTGCAGCCAATGATATGTCATGTAGTCATGATTAGCCTTGTTATCTCCTGAAGATCTTGTCATCGTGTTTCCTTCCACTGCATTCCGTCATTGTCAGTTATACACAATTTAAACGAGACGTGACCATAAACGCTTAAACCTGCAAAAAAAAAAAAAAAAATGCCCACCAGTGTATATTTTAGATATGGTGGTTTTGGCAATAGTTGTGGCACATTTAATGTAAAAAAAAAAAGATTGCGGTGGTTTCTCCTCTGAGTAGATGTGAGTCTGGATAGCACATATCCATTCATATCGAAAATGTCACAAAATGTTGCACATCCTTGCGATAGGTGGGAAGCGAAGTCCAGTGTGGAGATGGTCTTCCGACAGCATCGGGACTCCATCGAGGATCTCAAGATTTGGCAAGCAGGAGAACACACTGCGTGAAAGACAGACAACAGAGGAGTCGGAGAAGAGGCCATGATTGGCGGATGCAGCCTTTACTGGACAACAACCACTGAAAAGGGTATTAGGACTACATACAACTCCAGGAAGTGGAAATTGAAGAATATTTAGTTGATCCCACACTTGTTGCAGAAATAAAGCAAAAAGGACCAATGTTGGCATTTATTACAATGACCTTTGCTACATCTTCTGACACATAAATGTCTTTCATTTGCTTGCCCATGACCCTAACGAAGTCAGCGATAGAAAATAGATCGAAAAGTATATATCCCCCAGGCTACTACAGTATATGAGGTCACACGATACCAGATTCAAAATCTATGTTTTGCTGATCTCCTCACCGTGCACGGTAGTCCTGAGAAAAGGTCACTGGGTTGAGGGTCATGTTTAGGGATCGCAGAGGACTGTTCCTCAATCTGTCCAATCCGCCCAGGGAGCTAATGGCATTCTCGGACAAGCAAAGTTGCTCTACGGCTGGAAGTTTTGGCAACTGGTGCAAAGACACCAGATGGTTCCGGTGCAGATTTAATACTCTGCACCTGAAATTAGCAGAAGGGGTATTTAGTTGTTTTTTTTTTTTTATTACATTTTATTATTTTGCTTTATATGTCTGTCTGTTACTGAGGAAAGGAGGCAATTCATCTCTTTACCTTGGCAGGCGGACTGAACTCAGGTTGCTAAGAGTGTTGTTGACCAGCTGCAGTTGCTCCACGCGGATCAACCTGCGGAGAATGCGGAGGAAGTTTTCTTCTTGGAAGGCGTCGCCCAAATCCTGGTAGGAGAGATTCAGCTCCTTTGGGGAGGAGGCAGCAAATTGGAAGGGGAAAAAAAACGTATCTTTATGCGACCTAAATGGAGTATACCATATTCTAGAAGGCAACGAGTACCCTCAAGTGAAAGGATGAGGAAAACCTATGGAAAATGTTGCAGCTCCGAAGCAAACAGAGCTGTCGTGGTGGTTTTTAGAATATTCACTTTATTAATTTGTTTCACACGGAAGCGAATACAGACACGTCGATGTCGGACTACGCGCCTTCTCAACTGCCGTTCTACAGTACTCGAGAGGCGTTCGAAGACCGCCTCAGAAAAAACGTAAATTAACGATTACTTCAAAGACACTCAGGAAAGCAAAAATAATGCAACAAAACAGAAAATCAAGTGAATAACATAAGCAGTCTCCCACAAAAATGACCTACATCTAGGCTATTAGAGGGCACGCAATCCACTGCAAGTGTCTGGGGAGGCGAGGAGGGTTTTAGCTGGTCTCTACCTGTCACATTTAGTTCTGTCACACATAACACAAAAGTGTCATGACTCACCAGACAGTTTTCCCAATTCTCCTGTCGTCTCTCCTCCCAACTCTGCCCCTCGCTCTCTCTCTTCTTGCGCCGCCATCTCTCCACACACGCTGAATCCGCCTCTCTTTGAAAGAGCTCCTCATCGGATGGCCCTTTGGGTGACAGAAAGCATCTTTTTTTATACAGTGAAACTCCTCTACAACGAAATATTTGCAGCAAGAAATTTTTCACAACAGGGTTTTTTTCACTGTAGCAAATTTGAAACAGGAAAGTGGGAATGGTGTTAATGCATGAAGATCGTTTCACACTAGGGGGTATTTTCACCCATGTAGATTTCGTTGTAGAGGAGTTTCACTGTATTCTCTGACAATATGATTCAAAAAGCAACGACTGTTAGAACAGTTGTCCAATGTCAGCCCATCAACGCTGATTTGGGCAAGAGGTTAGATTGAATCGAATTGCACCAAATGACAAAAGATATAAATGAAACATTTTCTTAGCCATCATTCAAGTTAATGGCACACGATGTAAAAATCGACTTTTTTAGATACGCCTTTAAAATATAAATAATGATCTAAGTATGACTCACTGGAGACATACAGTACACCACGGCAAAGTAGAACCACAGTGACAGGATGTCATACTGACGCATACCTTCTCGGACCCTGGGGCAGGTCAGCTGATCTCCGGTGAGGTCACACTGCGGCAGGTGATGCCACGAGGCAAACCGAAAGCGGCTGGATGGAAGCTTTGTGCAAAGGAGAAAAGCATGCGCTGGGCTGAGGCGTGAAATGAGTCAACCCTAAGGTCCTCAAATCAGGAATTGTAATTCCTCATCAAACTACATTTCTTCTAATTGGTTTAAGTTTAAGGTTCCACTTAAAAACTGCACGTACAGTAATACGCAAACAATGGGGGATGTTTTGTGCGTATGTGTCAGCCACTTACAGGTGTCGATCCAAGTCCAGAATCCGGACTCTGGTGCACGGTGGCAGGCAAGTGTGCCACACCGAGCTCGGAATAGTGGGACAAGTAGGATTTGGGGAGGCTTTCACTGAGAGTGTTCACGCCTGAAGAACTGAAAGGAGAACGAGAATGGCATAAAGTTATTTTGTAACGGCAGCTCCGGTGTGCAGTGAGAACCTGACCACCTGCCGAGTGGTTGAGTTACAGCCTTGGACACCTGAGCAGGTCTGCCGCTGGTTTATAATAGTGTGTGTGTGTGTGTGTGTGTGTGTGTGTGTGTGTGTGTGTGTGTGTGTGTGTGTGTGTGTGTGTGTGTGTGTGTGTGTGTGTGTCCCTCTATAATTGATTAAATTGAAAGCAAAGTTTGTGCCTTTGTTATCGATTCATTTTATGTCCCCTTCAAATATTATATAAGGCTAAATTAACCGCGTTTAGCCAATATGTGAGTTTGCCCGTTGTCTAATGCTGGGTGAGGTAAACTCGATCTTCAACCATGGACAAATAACATAACTAAAGTGATTTTTATTTTAATATAAAACCGGCACTGACGTGATTTAGAATGTCTACATTACACACATTTAATGTGTGGGCTATTTTAAAGAGTCCCCGGTCCGTTTTAAACGTGTTGCTAAAATATAGCATACCGGAAATGACTTCTCATTTGTGCTGACTTAGAGAAAACTATAAAATATCGAAACGGAGTCACTTCAAGCTACGCTTAAACAGCGATCCGATGGTTGGCATCAAACAATAGTGGTGTGAGCTCACCTCTCTGACATGTCCCAATCGTGCACTGGAGAACTCTGTGGCAGCCTTTAACAACACATTGTGAGTCGTCTCATCGGGATGTGCGAAGATGCGGCCGTGACCCATGGAGGCGAGATCCTGTGTTGGCGGCGGCGTTCTCTGCGAGTAACTCCTCCTGACCCTGAGCTGCCTAAGTCAGGTGAGACGCTCCTCCTGCGACTGGACTGTTGCTCCTGTGTTGCCTAGCAACAGTGTTCAGCGAGCGAGGTGGAAAATAACCAAATTTGACACTTTGATTACCTTAACCGAGGAGAGATGACAGGAACATAATAGACGTCAGAAATGTTCTCTATATTTATTTATTTTCATGCCCTGAATTGCCTTCTTTGTTATATAATGGTCTGCTGCAGCTTCACGTCTCATGTTACCGGAGGATGAATTTGCTTTGGATTCGTGTCCACGTGACTGTTTCAAATTTATTCCAATTTTTGCCAATTTTCAAAATGTGTCTCATTTGAAAGCTGGCATCGTGTAAGAGTGTGAGACGGGTGAGAAACTCAACGCCATTTTGTTTTTGTGGCAATCGGAGGCCACCAAATTGGTCAAAATCAGCTGGGATAAGGTCCAGCCCACCCATGACCCGCATGACTGACATGATCTATAGAAAATGGATCGATGAATGGTCAGCAAGATAACATGAAATAAATATCACATCCGAGTATTACATTTTGGTGTGTATTTCCACTATACAGTATTACTAATGTTATATTTGTACGTGAGCAATGAAAATAACACGCAAAACAGATGGAAAAAATGTGTCCGCTTCTCGCATCACACATTGTTAGAGCCATAAAGAAAATTTGGTTAATTTACATATTTAGATATTTGAATTGAATAGGTGCAAGCAGTTTGGCTTATATTTGATATGATTGCTATTTCATTTAGAACAAATCTATTTAGAATATCAAAGTATCTGGGCTCCATTAGTTGTCCTGTCTACAGTCTGTTAAAAGACCAGGTTTAGGTGAGCTTCATTAGGAAGACAGTAGGGCATGGAGCAACACCTTTTTTTTGGACCGTCTATCGTATCCCGTGTGAACGTATAACGTATTTCGTATATCGTGTGAACGTGTTAATTTCGTATTTCGTTTAAGTGTATTGTGGAAGTCCTGGTTTTTTCATTTTTGATAAAGCCTTAATTTGTGTTCAAGAGAAAATAAAACGAATCCCATTTTTTGGATCAACGATGGCGGCCTCGTTTTTTCGTGGTCGTCGTCGTCGTTGAAAGGAAAGGCTTGTTGAGGAAAAACACGAGTCGAAAACCTACATGCCCTGCTGACGTAGCGACGAAAGGACTAAGTTTCCGCTACACACATAATACAGTATACATGCTTAAGCATAAGATCATTGATCTTTATTGATTATAAGAGTGTATACAGCTGGTGTTATTGTCTCTTTAAATATATACAGCCAAAAATGGGTGCAGTGGATTTTTTTTTCAGTGTGCCAGCAAGCCTCAGTTGGTCTCTATGGCAACTCTGCAGTCTCCTCAGCTCACCTGTGAGATATGCCAAGCAAGGCTTGATCAACCACTCGCATGTGGTAAGGCAGAGTTGTTCAGTAGTTTGATCATGTGCCTGCTGTGTTAAAAAAAAATTAAAAAATGATAGTCTCAAGGATGTTGATGAGCAAGACTGATGATTGCCATGTTTTCGCCACTATAAATACTGAGCATATAGAGATCACTGTTAAATACTTTTAAGGGTACAAATAGATAGTTTTTGTTTGAAAAGGAAGGGAATCAAATGTTCTTGTGGATTTGTGTGTATGTGTGTATAGAGCAGATTAACTAGAACATGATTCTGCATGAATATAACCTGTACTCACATTTGACTGCTCTCCGTTACTCAACCCTCGGTATGTTTACACCCACAGACCTTTCTATATAAAAAAAAACACTTTTTTTTTCAAGATACAGTATCGCATCATCAATACTTGATATCTTTATAAAATACAGGTGACGATAGAGGAGGTGTGATTCATTTGATTGGCTGAGAATGAGTGACATCATGCCAGGAGTTACATCGAGTCAAAGTCATGGTCGTTAGGCTCGATGACTTCAGGGGTCAGGACCCTGCCCATGAAGAGGATTGACCCTGGAGGGACACACACACACACACACACACACACACACACACACACACACACAAACTCATGATGGTTAACTGTTTTTAAACAAAGCAATATGAAGTGTCAAGTTACAAACACACACACAGGCACGCATGCACTCACAAACCTGTTCTCCGATTTCTGATGATGAAGAAGAATGGATGATCGGCCATAACTTGTGGGTACAGCACCAGAGTCCTGGTTTGGGCGATCATTCCTGTGAGATGGAGAAATACAAGACCCTGAAGCAAAACATTTGCATTTCAAAATGGTCCACGTCCAAATCTTCAAATCAAATCAAAATCAAAAATTTTATTCATGTAGTATCATTTTACCCTTTCATATTTTTTCATCAGCAGATAATATTGAACATTATCATGTTCACACACATGATTCATGTCGGAAAATATAGGTTAACGTTGTTTTGAATTGTGTGGCTAGCATCGTTTTAACATTATTTTTTGGAGCATCATAGCCGTTCGTTTTATATTACGTGATGAGCAACCACCACCAAACTTTTTGCTAATCTACCACAATGTCTTTGTGGCGAGTTGCGTTGTCTATTCAGGTTTGAGGATTTTTTTTTCCCCAAGCTACCCACATTTATTTCCCTTCAACCTATTTCAAGCATACAGTATATCGGTTTTTTTTTGCGACAAAAACGTGTCCATATATCACATTTTCACTTTCTCCTGTGCCCCGTACATGACCATTTATGCTTCACTTATATGCAGTTATTTTGCCGTGACTGGCAACTCACCACCTACTGACCAAACATTATTTTGAAATGAATTGCGCGAGAACTCGCCACCAAGTGTTATTTAAAAAAAATAAAATAAATATATATATATATATATATATATGTGTGCACAGAGAGTGCACTCCATTTACCATTTTAATCTCATTGGATTTCGCATCTGTTGGATTATGATGGATTGACATTAGACGGACCGTTGACATTTACAGAAAGCGATGATTGAAGCGCGGTTAAAATAACTTGACGGACGATTACAATTTGGTTCAGCTTGGCAAAAAAACAGAGACTGACGATGATGGACAGGTGACTAGGCCGCTGACGGATGAGGAATGATGTAGTGGCAACGTTTTTTAAAAACATTTCTGCAAACCCCATCAGTATTTACAATTCTTAATAGTACCAGGGCGGGCTAAACTGCAAAGATAGTCTACCTGATCCGACAGCTCCCTCCGCTCCCTCCTCAGTCACCTCCAGGTAGGCTTTCTGCACTGCCCTGCCAATATAAAGCTCCTTCCCACCTGAAACAACTGCACAAAGACAAATCAAAAATTGTTACTTGTCGTCGTCGAGCACATCCATCAAAGACATTGTGTGCTGCAGGAGAGTGGCACTGTAGGGATCACACACACCCCCCCCCCCGAAAAAAAGAGAAAACATTCTGAGCTGACTGCAGGAAGAACACAACATAATGCACATTCATATCAGTAGGAATTCCTTCGAAGTAGCTGCCGTTGCAGTTGCATGTGATTATTTCTTGATGACTGTACATTTGTTTCTCTCACTGGATCTCTTTTTACAAAGGGATGTGACAGTTTCAACCTGCCCACTCAGCGGCAGTTACCTTGGTTACCTGAGCAAGTACTGGAGACGAATTCGGTGCAGAATATCAACACAATGCAGCAACTTTGAAAACAGATTCACTATTGCAGCTATCGTAACCACACTGATATGATTTAAGATAAGATAAGAAAAACCTTGATTTGCCTCACAATGGAGAAATTCGCAATTTGATCCTCATTAGATTGAGCATGTGTCCATGTTTCATGAACTCAAGTGCCTCACCGGTCATAGCAGAGAGATCAGCATCCTTGGAGAAGATGCTCTTTATCCCGAGCTCCTGCAGAGTTTCTTTAAGGTCCATTTTCTGCTCCACTTTGAACCTGAATGGTGTCACAACATGAGGAAAAAGGAAACCCGCTCAGCGCGATGCAGTGTAGTTCTACATCTGTCAACTACTACTAGCACAGTAATAAGTGCAGTATTGTTTCATCCAGTGGCAGGCGGTGCATTTGGTTGCTGGGCTTTAAGTGGGGATTAACCCAAGTTAATACCAGCACTCTCACATTGCAACCATTACAACCGTAGAAATATTACCGTAATACAGCAAAAAAACTCGATATGCCGCTATAACATGTACCGTATTGGCCAGAATATAAGACGGCCCTGATTATAAGACGAACCGCCTCTTTTTCAAGACTCAAGTTTGAAAAAAGACTTTTTGAACACGAAATACATTTTTAGACAGAAAATAATTATAATATATAATAATTATAACACTATATTTGAGAGAAAAAGCATCTTGAAGTTCACACCATAACTTCTCCTCAGCTGCCGGTTAACCTGGCCGATTTTCGACCCACTTTTCTCCAGATTGTCGCTACGTTTCTCCATTTTCTGTTATCTCTTTATTATTATTTTCTTCTATTTTCTTTCTTACCGCTATTTTTTATTTTACTTCTTCGTGCTACCGCTATTTTTATTTTTATTGGTCGCGACAGGGGTTCGCTTTGGCCTGGGGAGTCAAGTTCAGCATTCGCTTCAATGATATCTGGCGCCATCTAGCGTCGTGAATGGGTATAATGTCTAGACCCCGAATATAAGACGATCCCCACTTTTTCAGTCTTATGTCAATGCGAAAAACACCGTCTTATAGTCGGGCCAATACGGTACATCTGAAGCAATATTGATGAAATAAACGGGACCCCCCCCCCCCCCCCAAAAAAAACCCCCATCAGTAAAGCCTGTAGAAATTGTTACAAAAGGAAGAGAATATAGAGTCTTGTGAAAGAGCTCGCGTATTGCACAGATGAGTGAGTTCTTACCGGGGTAGATAGACTTCCACCTTCTGTCGTTTAACATTGTTGGCCCACTCCTCCAGCAGCGGCGCCTTAATGATGGGCTCCAGAGAAGACAACGGCACTTCCTGCCGAGGCAGGACGATCATCATGGACATGTCATCCCCCTCGTAGGGCATCTCTAAGACCTGGTAAACACCGCCAGCTTCCTGGGAGCCATCACTGAACTCGCCTGGGTGGGGGTGGGGTTGAAAATAGAAGTGAAATATAATGTTTTGGATCCCCAAAATGCAGACATAGACACAATGCAAATAACAAAACGTTTATTCTTAAAAACTCTAGAACCGACAAAGTCTAAATAGAAATCGTTGGTCGCAAGAAGCCCTGAATAACAAGGCGAAATTAAAAAGCTGGTGAGGCATTCCCTCCACTCCAGTTGAAGCTGAAACAAAGAAGATAGACAGACCAAAAGCATGACATCGCTTTACTCGGTTGGGGAGTTCCCTGAGGAGGAACCGGCGGAGATGAACACCTCTTTGGGCACACTGATTACAGCTTGTGAGGCTGCTTAAATTCTACTTAAAAACCAGTCATGCTGCACTTGGAGGACTCAAATTTAATTTTGCTCTTCAAAAAAACTGTAGAAAACTGCTTCCATTCAGGATGAGTTAGGTTCCTTTAGAAAAGAAAGAGTCAACTGGTGCGCCCATGCATGATTATATGAAGAGGTGATATCGCGCCGAGGATCCATTTAACTTGAATAAACTCCCATCTGAGCATAAGCAAAACTCATTCATGTCAAATGGGGTGCAATTACACAAATACATACAAAATCAACATCGTACTTACCTTTGTCATGTTAAAAGACGTTAAACTATATGGCAAGGCTGACTGATAAGATACGATTTCATAGTAGCAGAGGGTTAAAGAAATAAAAGAGAGTAAAAAAAACTCAAATAAAGATGAATGCTTGACTTTGAACACCCACCCTCCCGTTAACTTGCTGAGATGAGGCAACGTTGCAGCAGAGACCGTGGGAGGCGTTTGAACTTTAACACAACACAATCTTCGTACAAAAAAAATGAAAATGAAAACACGCAGCCTTTTTTCTCCACCGACGTGTCACTCGCGTCTTCAAAGCTCACACACATTCACAGCCATCTCCCGACAAACAAACAGGCTCGCACACATCAGTATGTGAGCAGCCTGCAAACGTTGGTGTTTGCCAGTGTCTCAGTGCACCAAAATAGTGCGGATGCACTAACTTTAGAAGTGATAGCAGTGAGAGGTTGATGTCATTTCCTCTGGCAGCGCATCCAATTAAAAATAAAAAAAATCAATCTATCGATGTCTATCTAGCTAGCTACCTACCTAGCTAGCTAGCTATATCTACAGATATATATATATATATATATATATTGTATATATAATAATTTTTATTATAATTTATAATCTTGGTGAAAAACTGAACAAAAAGAAAATTTGATACTCGATCAAATATGACCTTCAAATGAACATTATGTCACACTATGTCACACTTTCCTTTTTAGATAGCCCCAAAAGATCAAATGTAAATATTATATCAACAACATGATTTAAAAAGAGAAAGTACACTTTCATTCATATGATCTATGGGAAGAATTTTGTATTGTTTTGACTGTGTTGAGTCACTAACTTATTTCAAAGATGGCCGGGTGCCATTTGTGATTATTGTGGCACATCAAACACAAAAGAATTCCTGTAACAATTTGTTTTTTTTGTTTTTTTTTTGAATAAATCTTTGTTTTTGAATTGTTGATCCATTCATTTGTTAGTAATGAACTTTCTGGTATCTTGACAATTCATAAACTGGTATATTTTTCCATCCCAATTCTTATACCCACGCGTACCAGAACTAAATTGTTTTTTTTTCCTGCACAAACTGTTGTGAAAATTGGTGATTTTGTTTTGTTTTTTTTCTTGTTCAGCTGCATAACAAACCAATAAGAAAGAAAAAAAAAAACCACATCAAAACCGTTTCTCATGCGCTTGACTGGTGGTGATCTGCACAACATGAGCAAACACAGAGATGAAAGATTGAAAAATATAAAGGCAGTTCTCGATCATGAGTGATGATCAGCTTTTGTCCTTACCATAGTAGAAGTCTCCCTGTTGGTACATCATGAGCGTCTGGACTTCTGAACCATCGTCTCTGCTGAAGGAGAAGGTTCTAGTGTTTTCCGGCCTGAACTGATTTTTCCAGGAGCCTCTGAAGTAGATGCCGTTAACCATGGTCAGACGAGTCACGCTGCTGAAATCCTCGGCAGACAGAAGGTTGCGGATCTTACCTGCGAGGAAGTCGATTTGTTGAGCGGATGCTCTGAAAAGCGAAACAAGGCTAAACGGTCTCCTTTTGTTACTCACTCTCGGTCTGATTCTCCACCCAGCTGTTGATCTGTTCTGCGACAGCCGCTGACTGGCTGAAGTCGACGGTGTAAAGATGGGCTCGAAAAAATTTCCGCATCAGATGCAGGAACTCTGGGTTGAAGGCGATGCCCTCCTGTAGGAAGAGACTATTGGCCAAGCGGACCGTGTATTGGGTGTCATCCTCAGATAGCGCTGCCGTCAGGTTCTGGAGCAAAGAGAACTCCGCACCTGGAGGGCACAGGAACGTTCGTATAGCAAAGGAAGGGGTATGCAGGAGGAAAACCATGTCTGACTGACTGGGGGGGAAATATAGTTGGAGTGGCTTATAGTGAGGCCCCTTGACCCTTGACCCGAGTGAGGATAAGCGATATAGAGAATGGTTGGGTGGATGGATGGATGAGTTAAAGCAGCTTTGGCTCTCTCCATACAACATACAATTTCGATAAATATTTTTGTCACCTGGCAGCAGGTTGTCAAATCCTAAAGCCTGTCGGATTTCCTCGAGCGATGCCCCCCTGGCTCCGAGCTCCACCATGCCCAAGGCCAGGGCCACGCTCAATGGGGAGAAAACAATGTTGTCTTGACCCCCTGTCGCCTGCAGCCGATGGTACAGTCTGACAGAGAATTCTGATGTCGTGTCCTCTGGAATGTCCGCCGCCCGGCAACTGTAGCCCAGCAACAGGATGGAGAGCAGGAGGAGAGGGGATGAAGTGTCCAGGATCCACATTGCTGCGATGATAGCTGAACAGGAAAAAAAAAAAGGATGCCGATTGAAATGAAGATGCAGAGTGGATCAGGGGAGAGATCATGCGATTGGGAGGCCAAAGGGGTGGGGACAGAAGAATGGAGTGATGTCGAGATTATTTATGAAGAAGGCAGGAATTACAATATTGTGAGATCGTGAAAGATAAAGGATGGATATTGTAAAAAAAAAAAAAAAAAAAAATCATGAAGGCCAGAAGGTGGATGGATGAGAGGAGAAAGCAATGAAAGGAGAGAGTCAGCAAAAGAGGTTACACTCGACTTTTTATGGACGATTTGGCAGTCAATCACCCATCGTGCCGGCTGTGTAGGACAACGACCGTCAATTTGTTATAATTAGCAGTAAACTGGCCCAAATTAAAGAGGGAATGGAACACAAAACAGTTTATTGGAACAGATGCATTTTATCTGCAAAGTCTTTGCGGGTCTTCTGAACAATATACTGCAGGGAATAAAAAAAAATAAAAAAAAAGGGGAATTGCTGAATTCACGAGACATTAGCCACGTCTCTGCCTGTCACATTTGAAATCGCTAACGCTCAATAAAAATTAAAAAAAACGATAGATGGAAAAAAACACGTCCCAGTGATAAGTTGTGGTGCATTTCATTAAAATAAATATGAACTCAAAGTGCTTTGCCTGTCATTAGAATCACTGCATCGGCTTGACTGCTGGTTCTTTCACTGTTTTGCATTGAAAAACTGGCCAACTGTGCATCAGAGACTTTCGATTCATGCAATGACAACATCGAGTCTGCACATTTTGATGATTTTGGGCTTACTCTGATGTGAATCCTCAGTATCCTCCCATCTGTGCTGTCAATGAGCAGCAGCAGCGGGGAAAGTGACGAGCGCGTCAGCCTCATAGTTCTATGTCATCACAAATCCAAGTACAGGCAAACCTCGGTTTTTGTCCATAATCCGTTCCAGAAGGCTGTTCGAAAACCGAAACCACGCTCTTTAAAAAAAAAAAGTTTATTGAACACGTCTGCTCACAATGGAAAGCAACACGAGGAAGCGTCACTTCCTCGTCTACCCGAGGAAGCGTCACTTCCTCGTCTAAGAAAGGCGAGAGCAGTCAAATGGTGCATTTAAGTGC
Source organism: Hippocampus abdominalis (assembly GCA_018466805.1). Lineage (NCBI taxonomy): Eukaryota > Metazoa > Chordata > Actinopteri > Syngnathiformes > Syngnathidae > Hippocampus > Hippocampus abdominalis. Next base: position 4,665,677 of record CM031703.1, read on the forward strand.
GCTCAATTTGTTCGAGAACCGAATTTCGGTCGTAATCCGAGGCATAAAAAACTCAAAATTTTTGGTCGAAAACCGATTTGGTCGAGAACAGAGATGTTCGAAAATCAAGGTTTGACTGTAATTGTTCGGTCAGTCGATTAGCAACTTCAGATTTAGAAAATAGAATTTGAAAGACCTTGTCTGGAGGTACAAATAAACTTGCTGTCAGTGAAGTGCACCGATGTGGAAGGCTGAACCAGATACAGAAGGGCTCGAGCCAAAGGATTTTAGATAAAAAAAAAAAAAAAAGACAACTGAAAGTTCTTGACCCTACCAGAGGAGAGATAAGTGTTTGTGTTTGGCTCTGGAAGCACATTCTGATCTTTTGACTTGTGGCACACTGTCCACAAGAGAGTGAAGTACTCAGATAAGGTTCCCAGCATGACGTGCAGCTAAAGAGGGAAACCAAACAACCGCATCTGTTGAATATCTCGCACTGTCGTGACTAAGGCAATCAAATCATTTGGAAAATCCCCCCTTTTCTTGTCCGTTTGATTCATTCTATGCGATTGATTAAACTGAGCAGCATTTCAAAGGAGTCCCTAATCTCTCACACGTAACCCAGCAGTTGACATTTGCTCACTTAAAAAGTGACGTCAGGAAGCGGCCTAATCCCTTCCTGCCATTTAAACCCTATACTTTGAGGTTGCATGCTTCGGAGGGCCATGGGGATTCACGGATGAACACGGACGCGGCTGGGTCACGTGGGCAGATGCACGCGCATTCACTTTGACCTACACGTTTGCTGCAGGAGCCAAGGTTACCCGGGCAACGGCAAGTGATGGATGGAGATGTACTGTAAGTGTCAGCTTCATCAGCACAAGACCTTTCTCTCTCTTCCAACATCTCTCTGTGGTAGACAATCTTTTACAAAATGTAAAACAAATATCTGGCCAATTTAAGTTCACTTTTTTTTCCCCTTTCTTTTTTTGGTTTCTACAACAGCAATGTAAACCCCCTTACACATTAGCCACCCAAGCATTTTCGTTAAGGGAACAGGTGAATAAATCTGCCATGATGCCTTTGTCTGATGATCCGATTTACGGGGAAGTCAGTATGAAAGTGGCTTAAGTTGGTTTAAATGACTTGCTCTGTCTAACGGTTGCTACCAAATACCTCTCAAGTTGAGAACCGTTGTCTGGCCACATTTTTGCGGAGCGTGGGCCATAATACTGCCCTATACAGTATTTATACAGCCATACATGACAATATGCAGTATTTGGGTAATATTTGGGCAAAGAATCAATGCTGGGAGGGTGTATTGATTTTGTGATGTTTTTTTTTTAACAACTCCTGTATCAGTATACATTTTGTCACTCAAATGGAAGCTACAATGTCTAATTGTTTTAATATTTTATGATATAGCCATTAGCTATGTTAGCCACATTTGACACATACAGTATGTGACTGTTAATGATTACAGTCAAACCTCGGTTTTCAAATGTCTCGGTTCTCGTCCAATTCGGTTTTCAACCAAAAATTTCGATTTTTTTAATGCCTCGAATGACGAACAAATTTCGGTTCTCGAACAAACTGAGCGCACTTGAATGCACCATTTGACTCCTCTCGCCTTCCTTCCACGAGGAAGTGACGCTTCCTCGGGTAGACGAGGAAGTGTTGCTTTCCATTGTGAGCAGACATGTTCAGTAAACATTTTTATTTTAAAAAGAGCGTGGTTTCGGTTTTCGAACATTTTCGTTTTCGAACAGCCATCTGGAACGGATTATGGACGAAAACTGAGGTTTGACTGTATTTAAAAACTAATATGGATCTCACACTGGAATAATGTTTGTATCGTTCATCCTATCGTTTACATGAACGTTGCCCTTAATGTAAATAAGATGTGATGGCAAATGTTTAACCCTAGTCCAATGGGAAAAACTGCTGAGAAATCTGAACAAATATGAGGTCAACCATTGTTGTGTTCCGACAGATGTTTGCAGTGAATTGCTTTTACCGTTTCATCTCCAAATAAGCCTGGAGATCAAAACAGCAGTAAAGTAGGCCACCTGAAATGTATCTGTAGAGCTCAAGCGCAGACCTGTCTGCAGAAAAACAAGCGGCTACAAAGCACAAAATGGTGTCCAAATGTTCCTTAAAATGTGAACTGTTCTAATTGCTGCCGAATATTGTCAAAAAAAAAATTGTGGTGGCGGAACCAACAATTTAGGTGGGCTAGACACCTGGAATACTACAGTATAGTTGAGTCATACGTTTGCTGTGCTTTTAATTCTAATTTCACGAACAATGGCAATGCTATTGCAGACAAGAAACACATCCTAAATTTATGATAAAACATCCACTAAATCTGAATGGAAAAAAACCCCCAGAATTGCTCAGATTATTCTTGATGGTCGCGACACTTTGGGTGGTGGAGCACATCTGCCTCGCAAATAAGAGGTCCTGGTTTTAGCATCGTATGGATTAATTGGCAATGGAATTGTACCTGGTGTCAATGTTAGTGTGAATGGTTCTTGCAACTGCATGTGCCCTGGAATTGACTGGCAAACACTTCAGGGCATATGGCACCTCTCACTGAAAGTTGATTGCGAAAGGGATGAGCTCACCAGTGATGGATGTGCATCACTTACTGCTAGGTAGCATTCCATTCACGGCCATGAGGATAGTAGAAAGAACTGCCTCCAAAAGCAACGGTGACACACAAGACCTCGGCCTCTTCACACAGTTTTTCATTAAATAAACTCGATTTAAGTCATGCCGTAGGAGTGTCTACTTCAATTATCTCCGTACGTGAAGCAGGTGATAGCCAAATCAGACGACGGCAATTTTGCCATCTGCAGCCCAGCCCTCATCACAGCGACATGGCCGGTTGCTTCCCTTGTTAGAAAATGACATAACGGGCAGCGGGACCTGCCGTAAGTCCCAGAACACTCACTGTACACTTAACAGAGGGTGAAGAGAAAGGTTAACAACCCTTTATTAATCCCCACGAACAGAAGCCAGCAGCGCGAGGCAGAGGCAGAATGTGAAGATGCTACAAATAACTAAATTGATGTGTGTGTGTGTGGGGGGGGGGGGGGGGGGAATGAGCAAATAACAAGAAGCACAAACAGTTTGACCGGCAGCAGGAAAAACGCAGCGATAGATGTTGACAGAAGGTAAAGGAATGTTGAGTGAACACGTGAGTCAGGCAACATGTCAGTATTTGAACACACACACACACACACACACATGGAAAGGTTTGAGGGTGTTTTGAATAGATGTTGAGGGTGTTTTGAATAGCTCACTGGGGAGTGTGAAGATGCTACAAATGGCTAAATTGATACGGAGTGACTCGAGAAGAAGAAGAAGAGGACTGGGGAGGGTCCTCGGTTTAAGATCAAATGAAAATCAGTAAGCATGGCGGCTATGACATTTTCTCACCCATGAACTATACTGTAGTTCATTGTAACTGTCTGTTTATAGTGGACCCTCAAAAGTCGAAAGTAATCCACTCAAAGATGCAGACCCACACGCCTCAGCGCGCCACCCAGAATGCGCATATAGCTGAAGTGGGAGTGGATGATGAGCATGATGATGAGATAGAAAGTAGATGACTGCATCAGGCATGCTGAAGAGGAACAATCAACTGATGAAGAAGAATCGAAGGAGGAGGACTCAGTTAACATTGAATGTTTCCAGTCAAAACATAGGCTCTTCCAAAATTAAAGAGTGTAAGTTTAACCCTCATGCAGTATTTTTAAGCGGCTGGATGAAGGGTATTACGTCCTCGAGGATTGTCCCAAAAATGTCCCTCTTCCAATGTGCAACAACTTTTTTCACTTTTAATTTTTTTTTCACTTTCAACCCCTCAAAATGTTCAGTGGGAATTGGCCGAGACATAGCTATACATCCTATGCAAAATTTCAGCTTCGTGGAGTTATTTTTCACTGTTTTGTCTGTGGTGTCCATTTGTCCAACAGTCCAAAATTGTCCAAAGTGTCCAAAATGTCCAATTTTGGGATAATTACTGCATGGGGGTTAAAAAAAAAATTGTCCACCAAGTAAACCCTCCAAAACACAATGTGCTGTATACACTTCTTTCTTTCAACTACTACTGTGACGCTACTTCGTTTTATGATTTTAACGAACATAAAAAGTAATTCTACTCCGCCGTGTTTAGGATTCCATTGTTTCTTTTCATGCAAATTCCCATGTGTCCGAGCTGCACATTTTTAGCATGATGCAAAAACAGCAACCGCCAGCATGAATGTATTTGAGGACAAACGCTACCGGTAGATTAAAGTTTGTTGTGCGGCGGAGAAAATGTGGCCTTGACTGTTAGAGTGAAGTGTGTACTGTATTAGACTGGCACACACACACACACTTAGAAGATGCTGGTTGCTGCTAGCAGTTAGGAAGCAACCCCCCACCCCCGCATCGCTTGTCTGTTTTGGTTTTGCAAGGCTGATTTGAAAGACATTTAATTATTGAAATGCAATTAGTGCAGTGCTTGGAAGAAATGGTTAGGACACATAGTTACAAACAGATGCCCACACATTGGCAATGTGCACAAGACACATCCAGTAAAAGAGGTCAGAAGGGCGCAGGCAACATATCAGAAGAGATTAACATTGATTGCAATGCATATGGGATTGACACACAGTGATTAGACAGGCCGTATCTTAATCCGCTGTATGCGTAAAAGTGAGATCAGTGCTGTAATTGTAGGCGGGTTTGAATGCAAGGAGAATTTTGTGGACATTGCACAAAAATCCTAAATATGACATGGTGGATTTCCAGTGTAAAATATGAAGTGACAGAAGTCCAACATGTTTTAATCCCTTTATGATACTGATTGAATTGGATAAATAACATTGGATCTAATGTCAAATTTCATCACACAGTTCAAGGTTACATACATTTTAAATGAAATGTAATTTATTTAATTCAAAGTTTGACTCGGACAGTAAGCATTTTTTTGGTCAGATTTTGACCTGTAGAAAGCATTAACAAATATCATGCGTGCGTATTTGCATGCGTGTGAGGGGTGGGGACAGGATAGGACAACGATATTCCAATCAGTTTCTTAAATTGACCCAAACAACTTCTTTGCCAAGTAATTTAAACACACGAATGCTCACGAGCGCAAAGACAAAATGTAACCATAAAACGGGAAAGCGCCGTAACAACGAAACGCCATGTCACCGATAACAAACAATCAGAAGGCACACGGCTATGTAAAATGAATTTTAAAAACGTGATTCTCTCCGTCTCCACCTGCTCTTTTATCAAACTTTTGACATTTGATAACACTATAAAATCAACCCCTTCACACAATTCCGTAATGACAGCAGAAACACAGTCGCATCACTACGCATTCAGACAGTATTATAGAAACTGCGGCTTCCTCAAGATTATACGAGTGCATTTTTTAATTCGAAAAAAAATAGCCCGGTTTAATCATTAGTGAGATTGGGTTTTAATTGGTGTGTCAAACTGTTCTTACCGACGTACAGCGTTCACTGGGGCGGCTGAGATGGTGTACACAGTGCAAGCCCTCCGCTTCTCCTTTCCTCTCCTCCGACGCCGCAAACCGGTCTGCATGCTGCTCTGCCGCAGGCCCCGCCCTCCTTCACGCCCATTGGTCCAAAGAACGTCAACGAAAAGTATCACATTGAGGGAAACATCAGGTTCATTTCAACTACAAGTTGGTTGTGTGCTCAGTTTTTGTATTTTTCATGTTTCATTGAAAAGTGTTTTGTTGAATTGCGCTGAATTTTGATTAATAATGGGGAGGAAATTGGGGGTGGGGGGTGCTTCTTTGCACCGACGACTTAATATTCAAACAATTTTTTTCAGTACCGTCCCATTAAAATACAATAAAAAGTAATTGTTCACCCTTACCTGTCAAAGGTAATCCCATGAGAAGTGGCTTTCGCCGTTGTCCATCTCACACCGGCATTTGAATCAGTATGGTCCCAGCTTTACCACATGCAATATGGCGGCGAAAATTACGCCAAATGTAGCGCTGAAGACGTTATTGACGTATTTTATATATCTGTCTATGGTTGGCAAACGTACTTAATTCCACACTCATTTTAAACGATATTTGATTTTTATATTTTGTTCATGTTGAAGACAACCATCAGGAACGTTTTTAGATATTTTATAAGAACAAAAGCGGAGTCTGAAAACGTCAATACAAATACTGTAGTCATTGGGCGGACTGACAGCAACAGTTGGGCGGGGTGGGGGGGGGGGGGGAGCGTATCTTGACTTGCTGGTAAATAGCCTAAGCTAACGAATTTTACTTTCGTTTTTACCATCAACCACTCAATGAAAGCGTGTTTTTGCGCTGTTGTGTTTAAATACCCGATTATCAATTGAATGCAGCAGTGATAGCATTTCCGCTTTTAGACGCTGGTCGGGATTTGTAGTTCCGTTGACGGTTAAATGCCTTCGTACAGAAAAGGAGACCGAGTGAGAGAACTACAACCTGTCGCATTTTCGACGAGCACAGCAGCCTACATCGCCCTCCCCAGCTCGACAGATTTGCAAAGAAACAAACTTCCCAACACAGAAGTCAGCAAGGAGGTGTGCTATACTGCTATAGTTGGTCAAAGCTTCCACTACTTTAAGTCGTGTCCTTCCTTCCCGGTTCCTGTCAAGTTTGCTTTTGACTACTGTATTTGGTAGTACGTACGCCGTCCGAATACTGACTTGGAATCACCTGCTAAACTGCTAATTTCTTGACAGTAGACCAAATGTTATTCTTTGTCGATATTAACCGCCTTCTTGGCTTTCTTATCTACGCGTTAAATATTAAGGGGCGTGTGATACGTTAGTGTACGTTTCAGTATACTGGAGACAAAGCAGAGATGAGTCGAAAAATAAGCCATGGAAACGGGTTTTTATGACTACCTCAGCAATCACTCAAGACTTATTTTTGTCCAGATCATGCGCAATAAATATTTGTTGGTATGATTTAATTGTTGGCTTTGTTCCCAAATCATGTGTCACGATAGGTGAGTCGACTTGAGGTGTGTCGTTTTATCCGCAACCCCACCCAAGTGAAACGTTTCAGGCTATGTACTTTGATGAACCGTCACACAATGTACAGAACGTATCCGATTTGCTCTAACCGTAACAAATGTGTCCCTTTTGGAAAACGAAACAACCCACATCATGAAAATACAGTTAAGTTGAACCATTGACCAGTTATTTTTTTGTAATTTTTTAAAGTAAATTATTTTTACATTTATGGATGCACTAATATATTGCTGATGTTGTAAGGCAATGATTACTTATTCCGTATATGCAGTTTTTCCAGAAATTTGAGTTTATTCCAAATATCAGTCACATCTAACAATATTTCACGAAAGATGATAGCATTCACTTAGAAGATGCACTGGCACCCAAGCTGAAGCCCTACTTCCCGAGTCTTCAGTCAAACTCTGAACCTCATTTCCTGAATTGTTTTTGCTGGAGGTGAAGCCTGGTTTCATGTGTGCAGCCATCATGGAAATGGGAGTTGGCCCACCCGTTGCACTGATGATGGACTGCAAATTATATGTCAAAATGAAACAAAACCTTGACTTAGATCTACTGTATATCTCAGTGGCTCCTTTACAGTGGCTTGCAAACGTTTTGGTTCCCTTGAACGTTTTGACCTTTGTGCCACATTTCATGCTTCAGATGTAAAGACTTAACCCAAGCAAAAAGTGGCATGTTTTTTACTTTTAAAAAAGTGTAAAATAACCTATGAATTTCGTTCCACTTCACGATCATGTCCCGCTTGATGTCGATTCCTCATTTTACTTCTTGGCATCTTGTTCTCCTCACATGCTGTCAAGTCTGCAGGAGGGGTTGGACACAGTGAAGGTGGCGTTATCGGCCACGCACGTACCCCAAGTTCCCTTAATTGGTCGACGCCGACCATGGAGGACTTCAGGAAAGATGCCAGCACCACTTCAGTCATGGCTCTGTACATGGTGATGTATCCTGTCTTTGACCAGGTATGGGTGGGGACAGAAGCCTTTTTTGATTCCACACATAAGGAAACTTCTCCAAAATGGCATCTTCCTCTGCACTCAAAAATACAATCAAGTACAACTTTATTGTCAAATGAATTGCAAGTAATATTTAAAAAAAAAAAAAGGCAGTGGTACAAAACTGTGTAAAACCTTAATATGCAACAAAAAAACGTTTTTTTGTTTGTTTGTTTTTTTTATCAATGAGTGTTTTAAAAAGAGATTTAAAAAGCTCCTAAGATATCTGCCTGGTGTGTTATTTGTGATGACTTGCAGTTGGACAAAGTCAACCTGTCAGCAGCACAGACATTGCGGGCAGCCTTTATAAAGGTAATTTCAAAAAAAATATTACTATATTCATAATTTATGGGATTGATTGGCATTTTTGCTCAAAAGCTTCTCTTCACGATCGTCTCAAGGCAGAGGAGGAGAACCCTGGCGTGACAGAAGACTTTGTGCTGAAACTACTGAAGAAGAAGAACCTGAAAATCAATTATAATGAGTGCCTACTTCGCATGGCTGCCGCCGATGTGAAAGGTAAGCTAAAGTGCGCGCATCACTAACACCGCAATCAGAGAATACAGTTCTTGCTCAGCGTGCTTGTTGCCTGCTGGAGTGTGTGCGCAGTAGTACTTAAACTGTCCACTGGGGAGAGCTGTTTCTCCACAAATCAACTTCATCCCACTTCCGTCCCTTCTGGCATGTGATTCAGTCCTTTGTGCGGCGCAGTGATTGATTTGAGCAATTAATACCCTCGCATATACGCTCTTAGTTTGTTTTAAACATATTCAAAAGCTTTTTTTTTGTTTCGTCTTTTCAGGGTACGGTTAATCCTGTATCCACTATTCAATGTTCACTGCTTTCTGCATGGCGTTAATCATAACTTAAATGTGTGCTCTTATATTGTACTGTTGAGGGAACTGATTTGGTCTTATCTGTTTTTGTCAGAGTTTCGAATTGAGAGGGAGGAGCCAGGGTTCCAAGAGTTGAATGAGAGGTCCCATTCTCTTAAACACATCCTCAGCACCATACCTGATGAGATCAATGACAGAGTGGGGTTCCTGCAGACCATCAAGTGAGACCGATAAATGGTTGTGATTAACTAGGCATCTTTTTCCACGAAGTTCAAATGTTTCATCCATCCATTTTCTGATCCGCTTATCCTCACAACGATCGCGGGGCGTGCTGGAGCCTAACCGAGCTGTCTTCGGGTAGTAGGCGGGGGATACCCCGAACTGGTTGCCAGCCAATCGCAGGGCAGTTCAAATGTTTCCTTCAACAAATTTGAAAATGCGCTAATTCCGGGTATTTGCGGGGGATTGAAACCAAGCCCCGCCACGATTAGCAAGAACCACAAGTAATACTCCCCCCACCCCCCGGCTCTTCCCCCCCCCCAAACTCCTCTTTCAGGCTTACAGGTGATAAGATTTTGAAATGCGTGCAGGCACTGCGATCTTATTTCGCTAACAACTCAGGCTAAATTTAGCTCCTCTGCAGATGTCTCACTATAGCATACTTCTTTTGGTACCAATGTGCGATGTTCCTATCACCCAGGACTTAAGCGCCAATTTGTAGCATCTGAGTACATTTCAGAAAGAGCACAAAGACACGTGAGGTAAGTTTTTGTGGAGCAATGAAATGTTTACACATCAAACTGATTTCCCATTGAAAGGAATGGAAATGGAACAAATCCAATCTAGCCCCAAATTTAAGTTACATTTACCGTAGATTTATCAGTGTGTGGTTTGGGGGGGAGGAGCGGGGGGGGGGGGGGCATTGAAAAGCAGTTGTCCACAGAACCATGGGACCGGTTTCCCGTGATGAAGTGATTTTGACTGACCGGCACAGAAACAACTCACGTTTTCTGAGTTTGGTCATGTGACCTTTGCAAACTGAGCCGTCGTTGGTCATTACCTGAGTTGTGAGCAACTGTGGTGTCATTTTTAGTCGACAACAAGAGGCAAAATGGCCTCTTATTAAAAAGGATGAAAACGAATGGATCTTGCCACTTAAGTCATATTCAACCAAGGCAATATTGATTAGAATGCCATGTTTAGATCCGTAGAGGCGCATGGAACATATTATTGTAAAGAAAGAATTTCACTTGACTTGACTTTCAGGATAGAATTGGATGTTTTGCAAGTACGTCTGGTCTCTTTTATGACGAAAGAAGTTCACATGCTTGGAGCATAGTATGGCTATGGTAAAATTAGTATTTATTTCAAAGTTTGACATTGGATAAATATATTTTCATCTTAATATGGTCTAATTGCTGTATACTGCACACATTGTTATTTTGATGAAATGTAACACGCTTATTAACTCGCTTACCCAGTGAAGGGCTTATGAACAAAATACATTTGAAGCAAATGATTCCCAAAAAAAAAATCATAGGATGGGGAAAAAAAAAAAATCTTAAGTTTGTGGGGGGCGAAAAGCAAGAAAACCCAAACATGATCTGGATGAAAGAGGAGTAATTTTGGCTGGAGAACAAAGAGATTTTCAAATGTATCGTTGTTTCTCCTTTACACCCGGATGTTTGTTTTTCCTCCAGAGACATTGCCAGTGCCATCAAAGAGTTGCTAGACATCGTTAATACCATCTTCAGGAGGTACCAGTATCAAAACAGACAGGTAAGTATCGATGAAATGATGGGGGGGGGGGGGGAAGACGCTGCCTTCGAAACAAGCAGAGCTGAAAAGGTTGCGTGTGTGTTAGGCGCTGGAACAGCAGAAGAAAGACTTTGTGAAATACTCCAAGAGTTTCAGCGACGCTCTCAAAACCTTCTTCAAAGATGGAAAGTAAGACGCTGCTTCGTGTCTATTTGCTGTGTTAGGACTTTTTTTTTTTTTACAATCATTCTTTCTCTTTGGTTCTCCCCGAGCCTCACCCGCACGTTGAGTCCGAGCCCCGCCCCCTCGCGCGACTGCCATCATTTAAGAGCCGCGCTTGTCAGCGCGTACACACGCGCTGTCGCCGCCACGCAAAATGCTTGTCGTTTGATCAGAGTCTCGCTTTCTATTCAATCCGCCCTTCCTGAATAATTCCTTTGACCCATTTCCAGCGGATTCACGCCGGCTTGTTTTCTCTGAAGCCCGACATTCTCCCTTTTCCAGGCGGATCAAAGTGTTTCCCGGATCAATATTGTTGCCATGGTTTCTCTGCACGATGACAGACACGCGTGTCCTTGTCTTTCTGTCATGCTCGCTCGCAGAGTGCTCAACGTGTTTGTCAGTGCCAACCGGCTCACCCACCAAATAAACATGATACTGGAGGCCTTCAAGATGGCGACATAGAAGCCTGAGATGACGCAGCCATAGCGGAGGATCGGGAGGGCAAACCTTGTTGATGACGTCATTTTTATTTTGCTCTTTTATTGTTGTACTTCATTGCTTAGCATTTTTTTTTTTTATCTCCTGCGACCTTGAGAAGATATATCTTTTCATGGGTTTCTTGAAAGGAACAAGGCATAAAAAAAAAGAAAAAAGTAGTCAATTGCGTTCTTGCCGACAAAAGTCAAGTACACATCCCTTGGATGTTATTCCCTCACACCTACCACGTAAGAAAATTGCTGGACACTACCCGGGCCTTGTCTTTCATGTATTATTCATAGCGCCGCGCTAACTGATTTTGACCACAAGAGACATTTCCTATTAATTACGTCGAAAATCTCCCAAGCTGTACTTTCATTGCCCGGAAGAGAAATTCTCTCATCGCCTTTGTGTAGGAAATTCTGCACACTGGATTGATTTCTGACCGCTGTGTGAGAAACGAGCAAATTATTTGTCGACTTCCTCAGCGTTATGCGATCCCGCTGCTTTCTATCGTTTCATTGTTCATTTATTCACTGTCCAATCATGCTAAAAATACTCTCATCTCCCTTATAAGCACTTTAGTCAACTTTTTTTTTTCCTCCCGCCAGTGAATAAAGTGACTTGACTTTGACCTCTGCCGTCCGTCCCCGTTTGTTGCTTCCCAATTTGACGTTCCGTGTTGTGAAATACGATCTTAACACCCTGGAGAACCCACGGGGTCAAATTTGGCCCCTATAAATTCTGCTACTCAAATGCTACCCTTAAATCCCAAAGGGTCATATTTGGCCCTAATCCTAAATGAGGATTAAATGATTGAATATTTGAAAATACATATATTTTGGTGTTCAGTGAACATATAGCAGGCATTTAATGTATAATTCATCATTTTCCAAAGAAGCAAAAGGTTCTTGGGTTCTCCAGGGTTTTTAATCAGTTACCGATAATCTACGGCCATTGTTCGGTTCCTTCTTTTATTTTTCTGACCATATCGTTACTCTTCTACAAAAATTGTGTGTCAACATATATTTTGAGGAGCAACCAAAATACCAGTACTATTATTTAGTAGTGCTGCCGTAGTACTTCCAAATTCGATCTGACAGGGGCGCGAATGTCACTCAGCAGAGCACAGGCTCACTCCACGCTCTCACATGTGGGAAAAGGTGCTTAGTCGTGGAAATAAAACACACACTCTTGTAGCCAGGTATGAATAAAACGATGCGAAGATCATTTCTTTAGGGCCCTTCTTTACTAATAATAGCCACACAAACCTTCAAGGCACAACTGTTCCTCAAACTGACGATTAAAGAGTTCAAAGAGTTGGAAAGATTAACCAAAGTAAATCTTTGTGTGCGATGAAAGTCCTTCACGTCTTCCCCGCTGCCCTTCCTTTTCTCCTTCCACCGTACAGTAGCAGGATCTGGACGATTTTTTTTTTTCTTCTCTCTCATTGCGGCACCTTCATTCTTCTCCCTGTATAATAGTGGATTTTCCATGGTGGATTTGCGCGGGGCTATTTTGAGCTGTGCGCTGGCTCCTCTGTGCAGCACTGTAATCCAATTGTGATAGCTTTAATTTTGAAAGGTTTTTTTTTTTAATGTTTTTTTTTTTTTTTAATTGAAATTGCTGAGACCTAATTTTCTGATCCTGTCACCGTTGACGACCGCTGTAATCGGCTAATTCAAGTTATTCCAAGCCATTAAATCGCACACAGGAACTGCTTGTGGTCACTGAGGCAGGAGGGAAGAGATCATATCTGCGCTGAATGAGCCGCTAGTGCTGTTTTAGAGATATGTTGTGTTTTTTTTTCCCGTTACCAAATCCCAAGAAATGTTCTTGGTCTTGACCGCAGTAAACCCCTCACAGGTATTTGAATGGCACCAATAAAGCTCTTGAGTTGTGTGTGTGTGTGTGGGCGAGAATGAGAGTCTTGCTGAAGCCCAAGTTCGTGCTATTATCAGTGTTGTTAAAAAAAAATGTTGGGATTGAGTTTTGTGTTTTTGTGTTGTAACTACCGTACATTTGTGGTGTTGCTGTTGCTCTGATCGTTCTCTATAGTGCCTAATCCGTGAATGAACACGCATTGTCTAGAAACCAAAAAGATAGGGCCAGAACGAACAAATGCAACTCTTGGTTGCCAGGAAACTTGCACGGGTCTTTGGCAAGTTGGCCATAAAAAAAGAACAGAAGTGTGTGTGTGTGTGTGTGTGTGACCACTGCCTGCCCAGTGAACTCTTTGTGGGTGTTTGTGCCACATCCTGGGTTGTTGGTGTTGTTTGTCGCTAGGTTCCAACTGTGTCTGCCTGGAATCAAACTCCGCACACGGGATGCAAAGACTCAAGCCAAAAGCCACTGGTGAATATTGGTAATACGTTCGAAAAGCAACCGTGGGTCTTTCCAGAGAACTTTAGAGATTACGGACCATAGTAACGGCACTTTTAGACGTTCGACAACTTGGTAAGTTTGAATTAGTGTCCCATCTCTTCCATTGAAATGTGTTTTCAGACGCTTGATTGGATTGAATTGAATTTAGGCAGGTTATGGTCATGTTGGAAAGCCTGATCAACTTTTTACAGACTACACCACGTTCCATATTATTATGCAAATCATGTTTTTCTGACTTCGATAAATAGTCTAAGCAAGTGGCAATCGGCATAATTCATAAATCATCAAACAAAAAATACTAAGTGGTATATTTTTCAATGATAACAGTTCATTTTTCCTCCCCAAAAAATAAAAGCATAGTTTGTAAAAATACGCTGCTGGTAATTATCATGCATAGCAGCGCTTCAAGACATTTTATAAGTTGCAAAGAACTGAAAATGGTCTCTTTGTTGAATTCGCAGTCCAATTGCCTTGACTCAACTTTTAACTGATGACCATGAATGACCGAGAGTCTTCTCAGTCATAAATAAGACGGCAATTTATTAGTCAGTGGATTGCCAACGTGCTTGCTAAAAAAAATGCATGTTGGAATTTTCATTGATTTTGTTACACTAAGTTAAAAATGACACACACACACACGCACAATCATTCTATGAGGCTAACGATATGACATAAATCAAACAATTCTGCACGCATTTACGAAGCACATTCCTGTCTGTGCACGTGCTTTATTAATCAGACTGGCACCGCTGATGTTAACAGGAACCGTCTCACCAATTTTGCCTTTGCAGAGAGGATGCTCAGCTTTGAGCGTGACTAATTTATCATTTGTGTTTAGAAAAAAAATAAAATAACGTGTTGTGGAGCTGCATTGCATCATACAGTCATTTGTAATATTTGGATTCCCTTTAAAATATTAGACATAGCTTTCAGTAGGATCCTGTGCAAATTTACACTGCATAGAGACATAGAAACACACACACACACACACACACACACACACACACACACCCAAGCAGGGTGTTTTTCCTTCTACGGTAGCAAAAAAAAAAAAAAGTTATCGTACCCGCTGGATAGCCACAATATTAGCAACTGCGCCTTTCTAATCTCTTATTGATGGATGTCAGTCGCTTCCCACCCAACAGTATAATACCACGCTGTGGTTTATGCGTGCTTCAGCAAGGGACCGCTTTCGCTTTCATTACAGAGCCTGTCATCTAAATCTCGTCTCGGGTTGATGCCACTTGGGCTGAATTTGCCTCGTAAAATGTTTCTGTCAACCTGTTTCTACCGGTCTTTGAAGGGCTTATTAGATAAAGGGATATTTCCGTCACGTCTCCTCGGCCTCAAACTCGGGCAGTGCTTTTAAATCATTACACAGTGTAGTATGGCAAAAAAAAAACTTTCTAATGTCGTATTATTCCCGCTGCTTATCTACTCTGCTCAAGTGTTCTATTCCGCATTAGCTGCCATTTGAGCAACGCGAGCGGCAAGGCCCTTTTCCACTCCCGAGACAGATTTGTGGGACCCAAAACGTTGGCGTTGACACTGGAGCTATTCTACATTGACTTTGAGATCAGCTGACAAGAAAAAAATAAATAAATAAAAATACTCCTCTGAGAAGGTTCCCTTTCCCCATCATTATGTCGACATGACGACCCGCCGCAAAGCACGCGAATCAGAATAGTCGTTATAGTCTGGAACTATGTCGTTCTCCTCCACCGAGTCCACCAGGTATGGCGACTGCAATTACTTCGTCTCCAGTGTTGACACCCGTGTCAAGTATGCTGTCGATTGAATGACGGGGCTGATGATGCGTAACCATGGCAGCCAGGATGGAGGTGACACTGCTCGAGAGCAGGATGAGCATGGAAGACTACAAGAAGCTACAGGGGCTCTTCTTTGTGAGTCGTTTTCTCCTCACTGTCTCACGTTACTGCGCCAAAGGTAGTGAAATGTCATTGATGCTCGACCTTGGCATGATGGTCACGAATTGAGCTTTCCTTCAGGACTAACCCGGGGGTCGGCAACCCAAAATGTTGAAAGAGCCATATAGGACAAAAAAAACCCCCAAAAAACAAATATGTCTGGAGCCGCAAAAAAAGTAAAAGCCTTCTATAAAACTGACAATTATTAACCAGCAAACAAAACTGTCGCAAATCACATTTCATTGTTCAGCCTGGCTGTCACGATTTGTTGCTGGCATGCATGAATGAACAAAGGCACTTCACACGAGTTGCACCATGTACATTTTCTCTTCCAATGGCCCTGATTTTGACCTAGGTCTCCCCTGGGGTGTCCCGCTCCTTGTCCAGAAGTGAATTCATCCGTCTGGCCCCCTCATCGGTCGGTCGCGGTTCCGAAGAGGACTACGGCCTGTTGTTTGACAGCGTGGTTGTCAGTCAGGGGCAGCGCGGTCTCTTCTTTCACGGCGATGCCGTGAAGCAAGAAGCTCGAATAGACAGCGGGGGGCTGTGCTCTTTTCTTCGGCAGGAGCTATCCGAAAAGCTGAAGCACAGCAGAGTGAAACGCTTGCCTTGCTGGAAGCCTCCCCGCTCTCTGACTTGCCCCCATCGAGATCCGGTCCAAAAGGTAAACGGCTCTCTTCCCGGAGACCTGCAGGGTGGTTTAGTATTGAGTGAGCCAGCATGTTCATTTGCGGGCACGATGCTTTGCAGCTGTTATGTACAACGCACTTTGACATTGACGCGGTGGAGATTCCGGGCTGCTGACTAGATAATATTTTTTAAGAGTTCGTCTCTCTCATCTAAATGTCTCTGCTCATTTGAGATAAGTGGCTTTTGGACTCCTAAAAGTTTAACATCTATGAATTAGTATGCAAATTGACCGGCCGCTACAAAGTGCCGGCACCTGTGAATAAAGCGCCGGTTCCCCGCTTCCATTTTTTTTTTTTTTGGGCCCCGAGATTGTCCAAATGAGGTTCTGATGCCGATAGGAGAGTCTTAAAGGGACAGACGCTGTGCGTGACTTAGTTCAGTGATTCAACGGAGTGTTCCCTATTTGGAATATAAGATCCTGAGACAGACATGCATCAGAAACTTTATTACGTGAAGTTTAGCAGTACATTTGGGCTGCTGCTGCCCAGTACTCATATGCGCCACGATTCTGTACCCAAACGTACCTGATTGAGGCAAAGAACAAGACAAACTGTTTTTTACTCATATGAAAACTCTTTAAACCAAGACAGTAAAACTCAGGCTCTGCTGATGGACGTCCGTCCTCGGAAGCGATCTGCTTTTGCCACGACGTCAAACTTATCTGAATATTAATGCGGATGAAACAGAACCTAATGCAATGTAATCACAGCTTTCAGTTGTATTTCAACAGCTTGTCACATGAAAAATGCCTTTGTTTTTTTTTTTTCTTATAGCATAACAATTCATGCATCTATCAGTCTTTTCCCCGTGCCCATGATTCACTTTCCCTTAATAGAAGAGATCCATGCTGAGTTAGAAATGAAAATTTGTGGCCTGGTGGTAATATTTCATTATGTTCTTTTTTTTTTTTTTTTTTTGTCCTGCTCATCCTCAGTTTTGCTCTGAAAGGCACTTTGAACATGTAAGCTGTTTCGCTCTATTCTGTTCTCTCTAAACAAACAGAGTGGACGGTTAAGGCATTTGCTTACTTGTCTTTAATCGGCACAACACTGGAAGCCCATGTATGGAACTCCGTCTCGTAACATCGGGGAGAAGGCACGTCACTTCCGGTTCCGTCACCCAAAGCTGTCCCCCTAGCAACAACTCTATCTAACAATACCATTGTTTCATAAGCGTGTATCGTTTCGTTTCGAAAAATGTGATATTAGTGCGTTTTGGAAAGATATGTTTGAACAATACACTTTCTATATTGTTCTTAATTTAAAAAAAAGTCAGTCTTGACTTTGCGACAAGAGTTAAAATGATGAGAGTTGACAACCACTGATATAGTTCACTTTGGGCAGGCTACCATGCTTGCATCCAACAAATGAAAACCCGTTTTTTTGGACAGCACACTATTTATAATTTCTGTCACTTTTTCCAGTGGCCCACAATACCAATTAAAAAATAATAATAATGCAAATGGCGCCATCCGCTCTGCTCAGGTGTTGTACCTGCCCAGTTGGGGTCAATACATGACCGTGAGTCAAGGAGGATTTGTGGGGCTGCGGGACTGCAGTGACATGTCGCTCGTGAGTAGCCAACGACTGCAAAACAGCACAGTCCAACCCAAAGACTTGTGGGTGACCGACGTGGTGCTGCTGCAAAATGTACACAAGGTGATCGCAGCACAACCACCAAAGCCTATCCCGAAGTTGACATTTTATGCAAAACAATTCGGAAAAACAGCTTTTGCACAGGGCTACTATCCTAAATTCATAACCTGTTTGATTTCTTTCAGCCTCGATAGGGTTAAACTATTCGTTTCCAACAAGCAGACTTAAATTAAACCCAAAACATTTTCTTCTTGTTCTCTTTTTCTCATCAATTTAATTTAATTTGGCACCAGCACAGAGATCATAAACTCACCGTCTATGAATAATTTCATTCTTTTGTTTCGCGATATTTCTAATACATGGGTCATACATTTTCAGAAAATTAATGAATTACATTTTTGGCCATGATTGTCCCTTATTATTCATTATGCTCGGATAGGCCATGAAATATCACGTAATTATTGTTTCAAATGCCAAGTTTGTTTAGTTTGAATCCTTTTTAATGATATTTACACGAATATTTCAGTCATTCTGATTAATTATAACCATTTGTGTCTGTGTTCAAGTTTTCAAATATGATCCGGTGCCTTGCAAAGTATGCAACGCGATTCTTCATTATTCTACCAGTGAATGTATTGCCTCTTTGTGACTTTTCATTTCATTCCTCCCCCATGCCGCACAGATAGCGGTGTCGTTTACAAGTAAAGAGGTGTGTTTTTATGACACACTATCCAAAAAGGACTTCAGATGCAAATATAAAGTCCAGGTAAAAAGCTCTCAAGCTTGTTACTGTTGACATTCGGCCACTGATAATAAAAATGCAATGAGGAAACAGTTGTGCAGTACCTCCTAAAAGTTCCCAAACGATTTGAATCGTATGGTTTTCTCTTTTCCAGGGTTTAAGGTTTACTCCGTGGTGTCTGGACTATTGGTCCGATGCCTCGAAGCCAGATCAGGCTATCCTCGCTCTAGGTGACATTGGTGGACAGGTGACGGACGCACCGTTGGGAAAACTGAATCACACGATGAGAAAAAAGCGGTAGAAGAAGGAATACCAAAAATGCGGCATGATTGCATAGCTCACAGAATGCCCCCTCTTTTGTGTATTTTTCCAGGTCAGCGCTTTATATTTCACCTCAGCCCAGATGTATTTGTTTGAGCGACATAGTCGGTGGACAGACTCCGATTCCGCGCTCATCATCCAATGGGATGATGTGGTCAAAGGAAAACACCACTGCTGTTCCATTGTTCAACACCAGGCACACAAGCCCGCCTGGGTGAGGAAAGGTAGAGCAAGCGCACGTGTTACGGTTTTAATAAATGTCACATTCTCCAGCCAGATGGAGAATGCTCACTCGCACTGTAAGGTCACATCTCCTGCAACTTTGCGGTTATTTGTGGCATCGATTTAGCAAACTGTGAATACAGTGATCCCTCGCTATTTCGCGGTTCGTTTATCGCGGATTTGTTCAAACATCATTTTTTTTTTTTTTTTTTTTAATCCGCAAAAAGTCCGCAAAAGGTGTTGTTTATGATGCTGCTAGTGTGTGCGGCGCACGCGAGAGAGAGAGAGAGAGAGAGAGAGAGAGAGAGAGAGAGAGAGAGACTTATAAGAACAAAAGCAGGTCTCTCTATCCTTAACTGTCTTAACAACCTTAATTGACTAATCATAAACACTGCTGCACGCTGCAGGATCCTGGCCTACGTGTGTGCGCGCGCGCGCGCGCGTGTGCGTGTGCGCGTGTGTGTGTGTGCGTGTGTGCGTGTGCGTGTACTTGTGTGTGTGCGCGTGTGTCTGTGCGTGTGCGTGTGTGTGTGTGTGTGTGTGCGTGTGTGCGTGTGCGTGTACTTGTGTGTGTGCGCGTGTGTCTGTGCGTGTGCGTGTGTGTGTGTGTGTGTGTGTGCGCGCGCGTGCGTGCGTGTGTGTGTGTGTGTGCGTGTGCGTGTGTGTCCTGAGTCATCCAATTCCTCAGCCAGACTTTTGACTGCTGCCATAAAAGTTTGAGCTGGAGGCCTTGTCCTCCCGAGACTCTCCCACTTCAACTCATCCCGGGTGACAAAGAGGTCACTTGATTGTATCATTGATCGCTTGCATCATTCAGCTCCATCTCTCCTTCGGAGTCATTGGGCTGGTTTAATAATGAGTCAGCAGTTGCATCGTTCCGAGACCAACTTGGCCGGAAGCGAGGGATCCCAGTGAGGGGGAGAAAGAAGAATAAGCTCATAAATAAGCACAACCAATGGGAAAACAAAAGGGAAGGCAAGTAGAGGGGAAACAAAGGCGACGATGCCGACACAGTGAAAGTGGTGGCTAATTGTGATTTTTCAGGCAGCGTGTGGAGCGCTCGTGTGCAAAACCAAGGGGGAGTTGTGTTTGTGTGTGCCTCAGTGAGAGAGTGTGCGTTTGCATACCTCTGGGTGCTGCCGCTGTTCTTTTCTTTTTTTTTTTTTTAATGTTGCCCACCCTGCAGTACCAGTGGGAGTCTTACCATTCGCTATGGCTGGGCCATCAGAGTGAGTTGGGTGGGGTACAGAGGGGCTCAATTGTGAAGGAATTAGGAAGAAATTTGGATTGCCACACACCCAGGGGGCCATGGAAGCAGTCTCGGAGAAAGTATCGAGTGGAGCTGAGAAATGCCCGAATGCACAGCTATGAAGGCTTGAGACCGAGTGTTCGTCATAATTTGCACTCAGAACAAGAGAGTTGATTTAATCTTGTGCTCTTCCTCTTTCCATTTCAAAACTCCGAGAGATGAATGTAAAATGACACGCTTCATCAGGGTGAAGCAGCTGTTGTGGGTCACAAAAGACCTTGGGATTTGATATGTGTCAGTCAAAGTGGGAAGAAGTCATTCATCGGTGATGAGTCACGTCTCACTCTGAGAAATCTGCCCATATTTTGATTCCCAGCGTGGAAAAAGAAATGTTCCGATGAAAGGAAAATAATCAAATGTGCATAATATGGGGAGGTGACCTTTGAGCCGTGACTGTCACATGCCATCTCAGCACTCCAATGTTATTTGTCAGCCCCGCTCGCTCTGATGGAAGTGTCCGAATTCCAAATCAGATATTATTCCTAATCAATGTGCTAATCGAGACGGATGATGATGCAAGGTCCATTACTTTTTCTGTAATCCGAGTGAGCGAATGAAAGCTGCTCATTCTCTGGGGTGTGGATGATGTTTTCCTCTATGCTGGATTTGCGGTCAGCGCATATTCAGTGGAGTGGATGTCTTTCAAAAGTGCAGCAATGAAAGCGTTGGAGGTGGGGCGGGGGGGGGGGCGGATTATCCAACCTGAATAAAAGCAATGGACATGGTGTTGTCATCATAAAGCCTAACAGGGATGTTCGACAGTAATCCCTCGTTTTTCGCGGTTAATGGGGACCAAAACCACCCGCGATAAACAAAAATCCACGAAGTAGCGACCAATAAACATTGCCCCACGTGGGCTTTTGCGCTTGAGCAGAGCGCACTAACACACACACACACACACACACACACACACACACACACGCACACACACAGGCCAGCGATCCTGCTTGTGCAGCAGACGTGTTTATGATTAGTCAATTGAGACAATTAAGGATGAAAGAGACCTGCTTTTGTTCTTATAAGCCTCCTCTTTCTCTCTCTCTCTCTCTCTCTCTCTCTCTCTTTTTCCCAGCAACACACATACACTCACCTGCGGTGCATGCGTGCAGCACACACACGTGCCCCACTTGGACCTTGGTGCTTGAGCAGAGTGCGCACACACTAGCACGCATAGTAAACAACACTTAGACACTGATTTTTGCGGACTTCCAAAAAACAAAAACAAAAAAAAACAAAACAAAACAAACAAAAAATTTGTATGAATATGTTTGAAAAAATCTGCGATGCACCGAAGCCGCGATAAACGAACCGCGAAATAGCGAGGGATCACTGTATATTCAATTTTTTTTGCAGTTACAACGATTCCCTGAGCCTCGGTTGAAGCAACTTCCATCTCAGTGAATGGAAAATTAGTATTCTAAGAAGTTCTCAATCGCAAATATGAAGTCTCGTATGCGTTGTAATGTTCAGTGGCAATTCCACTTTGAAGTGTGAAGGGCAGTGCTGGGGGAGCAGTGTCCCAGAAGATGGCAATGTTTTTCTATCCATCTAATGTCTATGTTGTACTTAATACAGAGCGAAATTTCAATTGGTTTATATATCCGCTCATTACTCTGTCCAGGGGCTCTGTCAGTCCCGAGTTTGACATCCAACAGCCTAGTGGGCACGTCTGGCATATTCTCTGCTATTATCCCTCTGTCTATGGTGCGTTCGAAAAAAATTCTCCGGGTGCACTCTGCTCCACCCAGACCGTTCGGAAACTCAGGGCATTGTTGAAATGTGCCGTTTGATTATTCAGAGTGCTAGAAAAAAAAAAAAGAGATTTTTTTTCCTGTCATCTATTAGAAGAAAAAACATATGCAGTATAGCATATACCCAATTGCTGTTGCCACACAAAATCTCATCTCCTCTTCTCTTTTCTAGAATCTTTTCATTAGTAATTTGGGGTTGTCTGATACGTTTGAGCTGTTGCTGTGGTTCGTGTCACACACTGGACTACGTAAACACACACGATTTCAAAGCTTTCTGTGCTGTAAACAGCCCCGCGATGGCTCAATACCAGTCTCCTCTCTATAAAGGTGTCGTTTTCGCACGTCTCATCTGACATTGATCTTCAACATGCTTATTTTCTTACATCCCCCACAGTACTTTACCTGGACTCACTGGAGGCCTTTGTGTCGTGCAGCACCAGGCCACAAAGCAGCATTGCGATTGGCAGGAAGGAGAAGGACGGCAAGAGCCTCCAGGTGACCACTTTCTTGACAGAGAGAGGAGTCTGGGACGTAGACTATCACCGTGAACTTAAGCTGATTGGTAAGTAAATGATTAGAATCATAACAGGCTGTATAGCTACGAGCCCACCTGCAACTTTGAATCTGTTCACTGTATATTTGTATTCAAACTACCGTAATTTGTCACATGCTTTCAACTTTGTGGCTTATTTAACAAAGGGGCCCATATAAAGATTTTTCTAACGGCCGTCTGTGTACCGTCTTTCTTTGTAAATATCTCATGTTACAATGTGGGAACCTGCGGCTTATACACAGGCGCGGCCTATACACAGGTGCGGCTTATACACGGGTGCGGCTTATACTCAGATGCGGCTTATACACAGGTGCGGCCTATGTGTGTACAAACAGTGTCTTTTCTGTCCAGTTCTAATGAACTTGCTGCTATGATGTTAACCATGCCCATCATCTTTTTTGTTTCCGTGAGATTTATGCCTTGCTTGATAGCTCCACTTCTATCCCCTCGAATATCGTAACCGGCATTCTCCAGTTTTCTCAATTCGACTACTTTGAGACTTGGCGAAAAAATTTTACGACTCAAGTCAATACTGAACACGACTGCAGCGACACTTTCGGTTGCTGACATCAACCCGCGTGTCGTGCAAACAACATGCGTTGCTAAAATCGAACCTTACGTTATTTGAGACGACGGGATTGTATGTAGCCACTGCAGGTGCGGATCATCGGGTTCTGCTGTGGAACCCCTACGTGACCTCCCAGCCATCGTACCTACTCAGTGGCCACGTTGCCCCAGTTACGGCTGTTTGTTTCTTGCAGAAGAAAAAGCACCTGCTCAGCTACTCCAGAGATAAGGTAGAAGTGTGCGTTTGCCCTGCGCAGTAAAGAAAAATGACTGCCGAGAATCAGCAGTATGATTAATTTTGATACCTTGCTGCAGAGGAATACAGAGATTTGTTTCACGCCGCTGTCTCTATTTATGAAAATTATGACCACATTTACTTCTCAGTCTGTTTTCTTTCTGTTGCACAAATGATGATGTTGCCCCTCTTCCTGCCTCCTGTTGCGGCACCGTGCATGTTTGCCTTCTCTTTCGGATTTTCTGAGGGGAATAAATATTTTAGAGGTAATTTATGTTCCATCTGCCTTCTTCTTAAACACCATCTGCCACTGCAAGAAGCTTTGAAAGCGTTACCACACTTTCCTCTGGAAGTGTTCCTGCACCAGAGACATTCATCTTGTTTGGTGCCGTAAACCAATATGGCAGACTTCTCATTAGGAGGCACTCCGAGGCATGCGGGGCAGAAACTAGGGTAGAGCGGTCATCCATCTTTGGTCTTTTTTTGTTTTGTTTTTGTTCCTCTGATTATTTTCAGATGACTGTCAAAATAATATTGCAGTCTATTTGTGTAAAATAAAGTCAACCTTGAACTGGAATATCAACTCCCAGCATCCACTTTCTTTGTTTCAGGTTTTGTGTTTATGGGACGTTTCAAGTCAGCTTTGTATTCATCGTCTGGGTGGCGTTTTCCCAGCCGCACGGGAAGACGCGCGCACACTCCTGCTCCTGATCGAAGAGCGCCAACTCCTGCTGCTCACCTTCAACAGCCTGCTCGTCTTGCTGGAGAGCACGAAGGAGGAGACGAGGGCCAGCGGTCACAAGCACCCTGTCACCTGTGTGCTTTACAACAGTCTTTTCAGACACGTGAGGATCCCGGCGTGCGGTGAAAAAGGAAGAATGCGTGGATTGGATGGCTGCGCATCACGTGTCGGCAAACCGATGACTCCTATTCGGTATCTTAGAATTGACACACAGGTTGCCTCACCGATGTTGGGGATACCCGACAGATGGACGAAGTACCTTAGCAACTGACTGTCGAATTGATTGGCTGACCGACTAACCGACTCACAGATGGTTTGCCTGACTGACAAATTTACAGAAGAAATTAACGTTGAATAGGCTGACCAGAGTGGAACAGCTGATCAATAAAATCCAGTATTAAGAATAAACTGGGTAATTATGCATTTGGTAGAATATTCCGCATGAAAGATTTAATTCGCGTCAAGTAGAATCACTGATGGACCGACGGACAGACTGAATGACTTGCTGACTTACGGACTGACTAACTTGATTGATGGGCTTACTAATAGACTGATGGAAACGTGGATGGATGGATTGCCTGACAGGCAGACTGGTGGAAGGGAGAACTGCTTACTAGACTGATCGATCGACTAACGTACCAACTGTTGAATGACTGAGTGACTGATGGATGGATACATGGGCTGATGAACTGAACAACTTCCTAATGACTGACAGATGCATGGTTGGACGGACTGACTGTTGAATGTACTGATAGACTTGATAGACGGCTTGACGGACTGACTGTCAGATGCATGGATGGGTTGACTCATTGACTGACAGCTTCGACGAATCGACTGATGAACTCGACAACTCACTGACCGACGTGTCGGATGAACCAATGACTGATGGACTGAGTGATTGCAATCAAAACGAGATGAGTTTTTTGCTTGACCAAGGTAGTAACTCAACAATATGCAATTAAATCAGGGGTAGGCAATTAACTTTGCAAAGGGGCCACATGAGGAACTGGAATGCTTGTCACAGACTGGGGGCAGGCCGGGTGTGGCCCCCAGACCATACAGTCAAACCTCGGTTTTCGTCCATAATCCGTTTCAGAAGGCTGTTCGAAAACCGATTTGTTCGAAAACTGAAACCACGGTCTTTAAAAAAAAAAAATCTTTATTGAACACCTCTGTTGACAATGGAACGCTACACGAGGAAGCGTCACTTCCTCGTCTACCCGAGGAAGCGTCACTTCCTCGTCTACCCGAGGAAGCGTCACTTCCTCGTGTAACGAAGGCGAGAGGAGCCAAATGGTGCATTCAAGTGCGCTCAGTTTGTTCGAGAACCGAAATTTGTTCGTCATCCCAGGCATAAAAACCTCGAAATTTTTGGTCCAAAACCGAATTGGTCGCGAACCGAGACGTTCGAAAACCGAGGTTTGACTGTACTTTGCCTAGGTCTGGATTGAATTGAGTGCAAGTTGGATCCATTTTTTTTTTTAATCCTTCTTGTGCGTGTCTTAAGTGCAAAAAAGTGACAGAATACAGAACATTCCCTTAATTTTTTTGCAGGGGGTTTTAGAAAGTACGCTTCCAATTTTGATAATTTCCCCCTGTCTTCGCATGGCACTCGATGTCATGCATGCGCGACATGTCACAATCTTACAAATCTTCATTTCTCAGCATGCACCACAATCATTAAAAGCTATCATCATCTCACCACGTGGCGCGGAGCAAACGGCTTTCAATGATTGATAGCCTCTGACTTTCTCTCTCTCTCGCTGCAGGTAATAAGCAGTGACACCGGCTCCTCTGTGATCTGCTGGCTGGCTGACACGGGCCAAAAGGTTAAGCAAATCCACCGTTGCCATGGCAACGCCGAGATCTCCACCATGGCTTTGGATGGCACGCAGACGCGGCTGTTCACTGCAGGCAATGATGGAGAGGTTAAAGTGAGTGAACTTGCAAACACCGACTGCACCTCACGCTGTCTCAAAACAGTTATGTCCTGTATGCGGCGCGCCATCCGCCATAAAAACGGACATCTATTTATTTTTAGCTCTATGATGCGGATCTGATCCATATTGGCTCTTCAAAGCAACCCAGCAGCATTCCTTGATGGAAGTAACAATTATGCAAATGAATAATTATCAGGCACCTCAGCTCTATAGTGCCCTTTAAATCTTAGGTCAACATCCGCATTTTGTCATCGGCAATGCTGCAGTTATGCAGGCGGATTATTATCAAAAGCAAAAACGAGAGCAGTGCATTTCCACCTTCCTCAACTTCTGCATGTCTCTCGCAGGTGTGGGACTTCAACGGCCGCTGCCTCCACAGAATGAACGTTGCCTTGGGCAAGGCTGCGGCCATCTCGCACATCCTGCTGCTGAGGACGAGCCTCCTGGTGATGGGATGGGAGAGGTATTTGGGAGCCGTCGTTTGGACCGTCAGTTTACACAGCAATAGTGTTTTGGAGCCGAAAAAAAACGTGTTTCTGATTCAGTCATGAAAATGCTTGCCAGAAAAATTGAGGACAGGAACATACTTTTTATGCTTAGAACCCTGGAAGAACCCACGGGGTCAAATCTGGCCCCGATAAATTCTGCTACTCAAATGCTACCCTTAAATCCCAAAGGGTAAAATTTGGCCCGAATCCTAAATTAGGATTAAAGCATTAAATATTTGAAAAAAACATATATTTTGGTGTTCAGTGAACATATAGCAGTCATTTAATGTAAAATGCATCATTTTCCAAAGAAGAAAAGGGTTCTTGGGTTCTCCAGGCATGTCTAACCACAGAAGCACAAAAACAAACTGTGCCCAAACCTCTGCCCTGTTGTGTCCCATGAATATAATTCATTATTACAAATAACTTAAGTCGAGGTTATGTGAGCAAAATGTCTTTTGCAGTACTGATAAAAACTCAAAAAGTAGCTCTTAGTTTCCCAACCAGACCCCTCGCCTTCAAAGAATATACTTTCTACAACGTAAGCGTGTTTTCCTTGCATAACGTCCACTTCCCACCCGATGTCATTTCACCCGTCATTAGTTTTTTTTTTTTTGACTGTGTTGTTTTTCTGCTCCTCACCCGCCCTCTTGCCGACTCGCGCCGGAGGATGCTGACAGTATTCCGCCGGCATTCCTTCTCCAAGTCTCACGTTGACCCATCAGAGTGGAAGGGCGGTGTTCATCATCGCGCCGAAGTGCTCTGCGCTGCCTTCCAACCTCCGCAGACTCTCGTCACAGGTCTGTGCACGTTCAAAAATGTCTTTTTGGCACCCGTAATAATGCCAGTAATAAAATGAATCACCCTGCATTTCACAATTTTTCAGTCGACTCATAAGATAATCGAAGGTTGAGATCCAAGAATCGCCGCAGTCTTGCTTATGATGAATTTGAGTGCCACAATCTATCGGCACTCATATCATCAAGTACTTTCATCACTTCCTCACAAATGACTTGACCAAAGTAGACTTTCTTTTTAAAAGTGCGCTTGTCGAACGACAAACCATCCTTCTCTTTTCTTTCTTAAGTCAAACTTTAATGGCTTAAATTAATAATGAGTTTGTGGGGGTGGGCATTATGGAGAAGAACCGGGTGATGAAAAGAGAGGAAGACGATTTAGAAATGAAAATCATTTGGCAAAAGCACTTTAGTGAAATAACAAGGAGCAATTATGCACTGATGAAATGAAGTGCGGTTGTTATGAAAAGAGTCGTTCTCTACATATAGCTGCTTTCATGAGCGCCGGCATGCATGATTAAACAGGCGCCTGACGGGCGTGCGATAGCTTGCGTTCAAGATTCAGATTAAGAGTAGAAGTGAACATTTTCACCACCGTTACCTTAAATAAAATCGTTAAGATCCAGTGAGAATGACTCCACGGATATCCCGAAGCTCCGTCTTGGACATCGTTTGCTTCATCTCCAAATATGGAAATAGTCCAGTTCCGTCAAGTTTGATTGATCAGAATCGCGCTGCTCAGCGTATTGCTAATGCTAGACACTCACAGCAGTTTAACACAAACATGTGGGAGTCAATGTAAGAAGAACCAAGTCGCTTTTTTTTTTTTTGTCAACAAGAACTCGAGTTGGGTTTTAAAAATGACTGTGCGGGGAACACCTCGAGTCGTTCCCGTGTAGCAGAGAGTGCGGGTATACGTTGTACACCCTCCACGGCCTTCTTCGACACAACAGCTCCTGAGATAAGTAAGGAGAAAGATAAAAGTTTGGGGCTGCGAGGGTGGAAAGGAAGATAAGAGCGGGTGTTCTCGACGCTGCAGGGGGAAAAGGTTTGGAAGTAATTAATGGGTTGTGCTGGAACAAAATCTCGATCCAGGAGATTCTTCACCAAGTTTGGAAACTTTGCCCCCCCAAATTGCTTTTGGTTTTCTTATTACATTTATGTCATGATTGGAGAAGTATTATTGCATCTATGAATTTATGTCGACTGGTTAGTGTGTCAACCTCGCAGTGCAGTGCAGTACTCTGGCCTCCTGGTGTGGAGTTTGCATGTTCTCCCCCGTGCCTCTGTGGGTTTTCTCCGGGTACTCCGGTTTCCTCCCACATTCCAAAAACATGCGCGGCAGGTTGACGGAACACTCTGAATTGACCCCAGGTGTGAGCGAAGATGCTTGTTCGTCTATGCGTGCCCTGCGATCGGCTGGCAACCGGTTCAGGGTGTGCCCCGCATACTGCCCGAAGACGGCTGGGATCGGCTCCAGCACGCCCCGCGACCCTTGTGAGGATAAGCAGATCAGAAAATGGATGGATGGATGGATGAATTCATGTTGATTGAATGTGTGTTTGGGAGTTCCGCTTATTTACTTGTTTCTTTCCATTCCTGCTGTCACACAGCCAAGAGTCCTCACTATATCGACACCTCTTGAGATCTTGGCAGCTTGTCTGATGAATGCAAATAATCCATTTCATGAATCCTATTTTCGAAACTATCAACTCAATTTCCTCAACCTACTTGACCATTTCTTTGGTGTGGCACCTTTGGAAACCTTTCACTATTGTGGCACAATTTGGCTGCGGTCCACTGGGCACAACTTGAGTGTTTAAAAACCTGGTGAGGCCTTTCATTTTGATTGGCTCCATTGGTGTATAGCCCTTGAGGCTGAGGACCCGAGCCTCGTGACTGAAAGCATCACAAAAAGGCAGGTCCATCATCTTAAACAAGTAATCATTGAAGCCAATTAGTGGTAATGAACTAAATACAATGAAAAGAAAGCACATTACAAAAAGGACTGAGCCCTGCTGTAAAAATCTGTGACTAAGTGAGAGAGTAATAAACTGATTAATGAATGCACAGGTTTCAAACTGAAGGCCTGGGGGCCAGATCTGACCCGTTACGTCATTTTATGTGGCCCACCAAAGCAAAGTATGTGCATCGACTCATCAGCATCTGACAGCTGGTATATATATATATCTCTCTCTCTCTATATATATATATATATATCTCTCTATATATATATAGAGAGATATATATACCGTCTTTTCCGCACTAAAAGGCGCACTGGGTTATGAGGCGCATCTACAAGGAATGGCTATTTTATCATTTTTTTTCATACATTGGACGCATCGCATTATAAGGCGCAATCTACAATGCCTCCACTAGATGGTGCTAGGATCCTTGCATTCAACTCGAGGTGCGCCCTATAGTGCGGAAAATACGGTGTGTGTGTGTGTATATATATATATATATATATATATATATATATATATATATATATATATTTCTTTTTTATTTTTAATCACAGCATGAACAAAAACTGCACTGCACAACACACATCGACCTTCCTCTGTCTCTTGACACTATTATGGTAATGCAGAAAATGGATTTGGGCTGTATGAATAATGCGGGTGAGCCACTGTCTTTGACAATCGCTCTTATATGTACACACCTGTAGTAAACTACTTATAAAATGATGAGTTTATTGCTTTCTTTGTGAGCTAAAGAAAAAATAACATCGCGTTTGTAGCTAGAGGCAGATGTTGAGTTGTATCTTAAAATGTGTTTCCTTATATTCACTTCAAAAAACATTTTCCTGTATGATGATGAGTGGAGAAAGGTTTAATAGCGTGTCTATTTTTGCCCCCAAATTAACTGCGCAGGAAGCCGCGATGGAGAGATTATAGTGTGGAACAACGACACCGAAAAAGCTCTGCGGAAACTGCAGCTGCCGGCTAAACATGAAGAATTCAGTAAGCAGCAAGGTTGCACGCACACGCACGCACACACACACACACACACACAAACACACACACACACAAACACACTACCTTCGCTTTGTTCAGGTGTTCATACAAAAGACCTTCAGATAAATTTCAGATATTCTAGATATGTAGCGAGACAGCGTCGTGTCCCAGAAAAAGTGATGGATTGATATGTTGAAACATTTTACCATTTGTTGAAGTAAGAGGCACCTTTTGTCGCTTGTGTTCCCCAAAATAATCTTCTATTGTCATTTTTATTTTTTTTTTGTCTCCCAGAGCAAACGGAGCATTCACCTGACACCATCGCCACGGTGACCTTCTTACCAGGTCGTACATCTGCACAAATAGCAAACGGTAAAGCAAACGAAATCTGCTCTCGTTATCGTCATTCGTATTTTTGCATCACTAACTTGTCAATATGCATTTGTTCACTGTTGTAGCAAAGTCACTGAAACAGAAAGGAGCCTTGGCATAATGATAAGAATAACTCAGTGTAAATGAGTATTTCGGTAACACTTGAAAGAAAGAAAACCATTTTGAAAAAAAGTAATCAGATTACAAAAATATTGTACGCTCACTGGAAGTTTGATTTCTCCATGAAGAGCCAAAATATGGCGGGAATGAAATCACAACTTGACATGTGGCAAAAGGAAATTAGAGCCGCTGTTTCTTGCTTGTGTTGAAATGAGAAGCGGCGAGGAAACAGTTTGAAATGAACATGCATTGTGCCTCTTTCTTTGCCGTTTTTTTTTTTTGTTTGTTCCTGCCATTAACTAGTAATGTTTTCACAAATATTTAATGACAGTGGCTGCGAAATGGATCGTCTGCTTCCAAAGACGGAGGTGGCTGCTGGGCTCAATCTGCTGCTTTATTTTCCAAATGACATGACTTAGCCAAAATAAAACATAATAACATAAGCAACGTAATGTTGCGCACAATAACGACAGTCTTTTAATGAGAAGTTCTTTCTGATATTCGTATTTCCCTTAGGCGGCGCCAACTTGGTGTCATCTGGCAGTTCCGGGCTGGTCAGGCTCTGGAACACGGTCCACGGCCGACTCCTGGGACAGTTCACGGCTCACGAGGCACAGCTGGGCTGTGTCGTCATGACTGTCAGCCCCTGTGGAAAGCTTTTAGTCACGGCAGATAGGGCGGGCGCAATCAAGACGTGGGACATGGAGGTGCAAAATTGGGAGAAGTGATGCTGATTCTTTAATTGAAAACGGATATGTTGCAGTTTTAGGTCATGTACCGGCGGAACAAATTACAAATGGATCCGAGGAGATTTGACAGAAATCCAAGCATCTGAACTGAAACATGATTCTTCGTGTTACATTTAAATTGCTACTAAATGCACCGTTGGTAGGAGACAAATGGCTAATACGGGAATTACTGGCCAAGATTTTGTTGGCTCACGTACAAGTAGGACGATCAGAAAGGGGAAGATGAGCAAACGGTTCCAAAACATCAAAAACTAAAAATGAACTGCCCGACACACTGAGGAGTCGTAACACGGTCAAAAGGGGAACTTTTTGTTCCGAAACAATTCGTCTCTGATACCTCAGACAAAACTGTATTCGAGTAAAATGATCAAATAATCAGACCGCAAATCCTTGACGCTGGTTATACGTTAAATGCAGATGTCTGAAGCTCATTTTACGGTACTTCCAGTTCCAATTCCAATTTATGGAAATGTATGTGTGATGCAGGGCTGAATAAATTGGGCAAGCTCAGCGCTCTGGTTCAAATCCTGTCCCACGGCAGGCTGTGCCTTTTGGGATCAGCTGGATGACTTGAACGTTTGCACTGTGTTGCGCACGCAAGACATTTTACGTCAATAAATTGATGGCGTCCTTAGCAAGACAAGGACCAAAACAACCAATTCCAAATGAAAACAAACAGTATTTTTGCTAACCACAGATTGACATCAATCTCAAGTCCATTGTGCGGAGCATTTCACTTTCCGTCTTTCCAGATGTGCTCAGCCACTTTTGCCGTAGCACATAAACTTATACTGAGGGTCTTTGTCTAATACTGCTTAGCGTGACTTATAACATGCACACTGATTTATGTTACGACCAGTCACGGGTCCTCCGTGTAATGCCTGACAGGTCGACTGCTTAGTGACTGCATACAATTTGCAACGGTGACTGACACTTACTGCTTCATTGGCCTCAGTTGATTTTTCCACCGTCTTGTTGAACAATATGAGCATACAGATGGCAAATTTGAGCAAACAGCAGAATTTCAAGATGCACCATTGAGATTGCCTCCAAAATTGACCTTCGAACTCTTCTGACTTCCTCAGCACCACTGCCTGGAGTCAGACGGCGGAGTGGTGACCGAATCTCCAGAATTGGTGCACAGTTTCCGTCCACACAAGGATGGGGTCACCCACCTTCATGCGAGTTTCCACGCCGATCAGCTGATCCTTCTGTCAGCATCTTCAGACTGTAGGGTGGCCCTCAGCTATCTGCCAGGAGAAACCATTGGCTTTTTTGGACAGGTAACACACAGTGGTACACAGGAAGTAAAGTAGTGCTGGCAAATGTTACAGAACACAACACTTGCATTTTCTAAATAAATGGATTTAGTGGCAAAGGCAGTGACTGTTAGCGTACTGTCCCCAGGCTAGTAGTGGGCGGTAGAATCCAGATAACTGAAAGAATGCGAAAGGCCTCGTGTCTCCATACACGTGTCAGAAGGGCTTCATATTTAAAGCAAATGGCGGTGATGTCTGCATAATATTATGTCATTTATATTTTACTTGGTCTGAAAAACACACTTAATGCATAACCCACAAAAGAATTGACATTCATGAAAATAAACACGTATGCTAAAAGAAAAATATGTGCAAACTAGTGTGGTGGTTGCTGTTGCCGTTTCCGAACGGAGCAGTAGAGGTCGCTGTTGGATTAGACTTCGTTGTAGTGAATCTCTTCGCGAGGCAAAAGCAGAAAAAAAGATTTCGTATAACGCAACAGGGTTTTTTTTTCGTTGTATGGGGGGCACGAGAGTGGGAATGGTGTTAATGCATGAAGATTTTTTCACATTAGGGGGTATTTTCGTCCATGTAGGTTTTGTTGTAGAGGAGTTTCACTGTATATCAGTCAAGCTGTATTGTATTGTATTCCCTTTAGAATATCGCCATCCAGTGGATGAATGACGCAACCGCAGCCACTATTGTAGCTTCTATTTAAACAGGCAAGGCAGTTCTAACTCTGCCTGGTAGTTACAACTCAGTCTTTTTAAAACCAAATCCCAGCCAGTCAAAAATGGTGAAAGCTTAATGTTTAATGTGTGCACATTAAACAGCTTACAACTGCTGTTTGAATGATGACATGCTATTCTAAAATGGACTTTTTGCTTCTGCACTGATGTTCTATTAGGAGGAGCAGTGGAGCATCATGAGGCCCGCGTGTGTTCACCCACAGCAGGACACCTGTAATGATCGACACCCTGACAACACAGCATGAATGCGAGGAGGTGGAAATAGACATGACGGTGGAGAGTGAAACAGAGCGCGGCGTTTGGCTGGTTGAATTGCCACATCCCACTTAAGTGTCTTTGCTCTGTTGCTTTAAGTTTATTTGAAACCATGGTGATTTGGTGGTATTTTAGGTGGTGTGCAATTTTCGTTCATTTTCCTTAGGAAACGCTGAACATTTTGTTCGGAGTAATATTCTCCATTAGGAATTGATTAGCCTATTAATGATATGTACGCTGAAAAATAAAAAAGTTGATTCCCAAAACGAGTGCCGTATTTTTTAACTTTAGTACACTTTACACACTTAGCACATTCATTTGAGCCAACATAAATTTGAAATGTTTTCAGTTTTTGGAATGCATACATCTGGCTAGGAGGTGCGTCGTCCTATGTGGGCACTGAGGAAAAATTGTGGCCCCCTCCATAATTTAAATTGCCCATCCCTGCTCTCAATTGTCCACAGGCATGAGTCAGAATGTGCCCTGCATCCGGCTGGCGAACAGTTTCGGCTTTTCACAGCCTATTGCCCCAAAATCAGTGGGCATGTAGGTTCCATCTCATCTGAAAATAGAAAATGGATATTTGTATGATTTTTTTTTTTCTTTCCTTAATTGGTCATGACAAATCATAAGATTCTACTCCCTGCGTAGGCAAATCTGGTATTATCAAATATAATTGCTTACCACTTTAAATGGTACCTGTGCTCTTGCTTAGAATGAATTTTGTTTGTTTTGCACTGCGGCGCTCAGAGAGCTATTCATCATGGAAATTATTGCGAATGCAACAAAGGTTAATTCAGTTCAAATATATAATCTGCTTTGTAATGGAGTTGACGTTTTTATTACTTCGGATGTTGTGGAGTCAGTGGAATGTCTGAAACTCGCAGTTAATGAATCGATGTAACTGGCTGAGTATATTGAGGTGTGCGTATTTGATTTAAAGACGTTATTAAGTTGTGGAAATGCTTTTAAATTGGCCTGCTGCATATATTTGTAGTTATGGCAACTGTACCTGTGTTATTGATGGCTTGAAATGTAACATTTCGAAAAAAAAATAAATAAAATAAAACGAAAGAAATCACACAAATGCAAAGACCAGCAAAATGAAGATTCATTAATTAAATTGCAGTCGCTGCTTCCACATTTCTTCCCTACGATCACCATTTAATTTCCTGGCATTTTCAAGGAAACCGCGTTAATATTCGGACTACACTTTGGGTGAACTGAGTTGTCTCTGTCACTTTTACAATGTATGTATGCATGTACTGGATCCATTTATATGTCCATCCATCCATCCATCCATGCATCCTATGAAAAGCTCATGAGAAAAAAAAATCTGTGGCTATTTTGTTGGTAAAGTCATTTGGAAAGTGTCTACTGGGCTGCCAGCCAGTAATCCTCAGGTGAGTAGTACCAGTACTAAGGCCTCACTTTATCACCAGCTTGTGTGTGTGCGTGTGTGTGTGTGTGTGTGTGTGTGTGTGTGTGTGTGTGTGTGTGTGTGTGTGTGTGTGTGTGTGTGTGTTTGTGGCCAATGGAGGAGTAATATTGATGTGTCTGAGTGGTCAGTGTAATCTGAACAACAACAAGTGCTCTTCTGACCATGAGAGATGAGATGAAACTGTGGCTCAATGTCTCACCAGAGGTCATTTTTTTTATGTGGCTTTTTAAAGATCACTTCTAAAACGAGAAAAATAAACGAGGGAAAGTTGGAAAATTGCGCGCATGAGACATCAGTTTATCAAGATCTCAGTGTTCCTCACAAGGTAGTGCTTAACTGCCATCCCTACCTTCTGAGAGAGTTTACTGCTGTGTTTTGGACCCGCTATTTACATCCCACTGCGGGCATACGACATGGCAGCACTTTACAAAATACATGGTCATCATAGTATGTTTGAGACAGCTCATCCCGATGCTGCTGGTGAGGTTCAGTCATGTCCAATTTAGCGCACAGAATTGTTCATCGAAGTGGCTGGCAACCAAGTTCACGGTGTACTGCTGCTATAGGCTCTATAGCGCGCCCGCGATGTTTGTGAGGATAAGAAGATTGGAAAATGGATGGATGGACATTCCAAACAGTGATAAGAAAATGTTGGACCATGTCGAGAATAAGAGACAACCCTGTTGTTAAACAGGTGAGGCGCTGGACGGCTCACCTAGACTCTCTACACTATACACAGCTGGTGAAGAAGGTTTAGCGGCAAGAAGCTGAGAAAGCTATTCGACCTCTAAAGAGCTGACAGGAGGAATGCTAGTTTCAGAGTGAGCATGAAATACCGCATTCTCCAGGGGGTCTCCAGGCATGCGTTTGAGAAGAGGAGGAGGTTATTCTCCGCTAACTTTATATAGACTCGCACTGCCAGAAACACCGAAGTCGCATTGGGTCTGACCGCAGCAAGAATTGGTGTCTAGACACGGAACATATCAGTCTGAACCATCAGGCTAAATTGCACAAAAACCCGTGTGGTTAATATTTTGCATGAGTTTTATAGTTGTCATATACTGTACGGGTAGTTTCACAACCTTCTTGGAATACAGTATATTATTTTTTTTGGGGTTACGCATGTTGTTATTTATTTATTTATTTATATTTTGGCTTTCTCAGGAGAAACGTGTTCTGTTGTTTATATGATAGTAAACACTGAATCTTGAAGAGCTCACTTCAGTGAGCCTCGACGGATTAACTTCATACGGCATTTCCTTTTGTTTATTGCGACAAAAAAATAAAAAAATAAATACAAGCCGAAAATGGGTCTTAAGAAGCGAAGCCGACTAAATACCCGTGAGCCACAGGCACTCATATTCAAAGCAGTCCATTAGGTGCTTTCAGAGTAAAAGCATCACAGCTATTACCACACATTGCTTCTTGTTGTTAAAGTTTTATTTAATCAACTTTTTATGTTTGTTTTTTTTTTTTTTACACTTGTGTAACAGTACATTATTTGTATTGTCATTTAACAAAGATGATATGATGATGACAGTTCAGCCCTGGACAAATTATTCATATTTCCCTAATTTTCTTTGGGAAAATCATTTCTAGATTAAAAAAAATTATTCTGGCCTTTCCCCCAGTAGACGGCTAAACTACAATCATGGTCATCCGTGAGCTAATAGGTAGCTAATTGTTCTCATCTGCTTTCTTATGAAGACAAAAGAAGAAGCGGACCCTGGATGAATGAAAGCGAAGTGAAATGCGCTTTGTGATTAAAGTGCAGTGCAATACAAACTTTTGGGCTAGCGAGGTTGTCGTATTATCAGTCATCTTGTGTGCTCAGGATTCGGAATGCGCCTACTTTATGGGAGTCATTGCACACTAAAGGCCAATTAATTTGGCGGGGTGTTGCTTAACAGCCATATTCCTCAGTTGGATAAGAATATGTTTTAGTTTGATGTTTATGGGTTGATTTGGTGAGAGGCCGGAGGAAGCCTGCTAATAGAGTAGTTGACGTTCGACAATATAACACGCACACACATGCACGCACATTTCTAGGCACGCTCTTTTTTTTCCTATGTACATGAATCTTGGTGATAATATGTGTCTATCTTCAATAGAAGTTAGTGTAATTTTAGGTGTGGGATAGAAAATGAGGTTCGCTCATTGGTGATTGGAACTCATGCTGGGAGTGGTGGTTATTGCGTGCTATTTCAGAGTAAGCGCAAACAAGGGTTTGCGCGTTCCACACATTAACGGGCTCGGCTTTGTCGCGGTGCCTCATCTGGTGAAAGGACACATATGCATCTCTATTCTTGTAGTCCATTTTAAAGATAGCTTCATTTATATGTATGAGTTTTGTGGCTGGTGATTTAGTCTGAATGCACGGCGTAGCGCAGGCTGCTTGATGATTAACATAAATCAGATTCACGTTTGTCATATAATTCACCCCTCATCTGGGCGTTGATGCGTGGTTCATTTTTAGCAATCGCAGAAAATAAGATTTAATATGGTGCCAATAAATAAAGGCGCACGCAGGTACTTGTTTTACACCTGCAGAACAAGAGTTTGGCGATTCAGAATATGAAGATCCAGGAGATACAAATAACCCGTTAATTATTCTTTTCATTAGCGGGGGGGAAAAAAAAGGATTAATTCAGAAAGGCTGTCCCAAAGTTCACGAGCCACTTCAACATCCGATGCTCGTGTCTATGCCATTGATGAGAGCGGCACAAAAACTGAAGGTCAAGCAATGTTAACAGCGAACTAGACAATCAAATTGTAAAATCAGCCACTACTAAAACAACCATGCAATGGTAGGCTAGGCTCATTTACAAATGATGGTGATAGGCTAGCCCGGGGTTCGGCAACACGCGACTCCAGAGCGGCATGCGGCTCTTTAGCGACATCTAGTGGCTCCCTGGAGCTTTATCAAAAATGTTTGAAAATGGAAAAATATTTTGATAGTAGGCTAATATAGCTCAAATAGATATACATGTTGCAGCTCCGAAAAAGGTGCGGTGTTGGTTTTTTAAAACGGACACTTTATTTATGCTTTTAGCAGCCTCGACAAACACAGACACGTCTGCGTCCGACTCCGTGCCTTCTCTCTTGTCGGTCGACTCGAGAGGCGTTCAAAGACAGCCTCCGAAAAACGGAAATTCATGATCACTTCACTGACACTAAGAAAAGCGAAAATAATGCACCAAAACAAAAAATCAAGCGAGGAAATCACAAAATAAATTCTATGGGGGCGTTTGTGAACACACAACAAAGGAATGAATAACATAAACAATTCTTAGACAGTCCAGTCTCCAACATACATACAGCATGTGTTTCCTTCATTTCTAAGTTTTATAGAAGGCTTTTAAAAAACACATTTTTGCAGCTCCAGACATATTTGTTTTTTGTCCGATATGGCTCTTTCAACATTTTGGGTTGCCGACCCCTGGGCTAGCCTATTTAGACGACGATCTGCCATGACCAAGTTAAGGCACTTTATTTATTATTTCCTGAATTTGTTAGCCGGTCCCTCAGTGATCAAGTCAACTATGTCTACATTTCCACAATGTTTGCGAATCAACTCGCCATACCTGTGGAAATGTAAATGACTTTACAACCTCCCATTTAATTTCCCACCGTATTTCAATATTTATATATGGTTGTGATTCAACCTCCACGGGACAATGTCTAATTTTTGCTAAACATTTTAGGGACATTTTCAATTTAAATTCTAGTCCACATCCACAGTCATTGAAGGCCCAGATTGTGCGTAAGAGCTTTTTCCTTATCATTTTGCCAATACCCGATGAAGCGTCATGAGAGGGACAAAACATAAAGCGGTAGACAAAGCTCTCAGTAGTTTTGCATCAGGACAAATCCAATAATAAACAGATTTGGTTCTGTTCACCAGAGTAGTTTTGTTGTCAAACTCATTTCCGTGCTCAGTGACATTTAATAATTCACAAGGGTCCTGTTTGATCAACAATTACGTTGGAGCTCAAAATATGAATTCACAGGAACCAAGATGGTAAAAAAAAAACACAGGGAGGATGATGTAAAGTGAAGCATGCTATAAGCAAGCATTTAGTTACATAATCGTTGGCACCCGTAACTGGCATCCAGTCCTGCCTCCTCTGGTCCACTGAGCATCTCAGTAAAGCTCTCACTTCTCCTGCCAATCTGCGCATTCATTACCAAGATGGCACATGACGGCGAACGTCGCTTCGGGGCGGGGGGGGGGGACATTTCAGTCAAGCTTTTGTGCCAACTGAAAAATGTACGGACACATCAGAGAAGTTTTCGCACATCCTGCAAAATACGAAGTAATCATTAAGATGCAAAAAAAGAACGTTTAGTGAAAGCCAGAGGTCTGTTGGCACTGGGTTGATGTATATTAAATACTCATTGCTTTGATGAGTTCTTTTTTTTTCCCTTTCCAATGTTCCAAAGCTGATTGCACTCTAAACAATAGAAGAAAATCTATTTGTGCTTGCCAATGTATTTACATTGAACAGACCCGCAACCACAAGGGTTGAACGCAATCCATTTCAGAAGTAGGTTGACCGCCGCATTCATTCCTGGATCCTAAAACCTTTAATAACCAATGAGGCAATCTTTTATGTAACACACTTGACTCTCATACAAGTAAAACACAAAAGCTCCCTTATCAACAAAGCTTCAGGTTAGTATTATGCTGGCAAGGTGACTCCCGTCTCACAAGGACTTTCCAGTGTACTTTACATTCCACTCTTGTTTCTTTTCTTTTTTTTTTTTCCCAATTATTATTGATCCATTACACAAATAAGACAAAGAGAAAGGAAAAAAAAAAGATAATTGTGAAGAAGTAGAATGCTGAGGTTTTTGTGTCACGTCATGCTTGGTCCAACCATGATTTAATGCAGGGGTGTTCATTAGGTGGGCGGCCCGGTAGTCCAGTGGTTAGCACGTCGGCTTCACAGTGCAGGGGTACCGGGTTCGATCCCAGCTCCGGCCTCCCTGTGTGGAGTTTGCATGTTCTCCCCGGGCTTGCGTGGGTTTTCTCCGGGTGCTCCGGTTTCCTCCCACATTCCAAAAACATGCATGGCAGGCTGATTGGACACTCTAAATTGTCCCTAGGTGTGAGTGTGAGTGTGGGCGTGGATGGTTGTTCGTCTCTGTGTGCCCTGCGATTGGCTGGCAACCAATTCAGGGTGTCCCCCGCCTACTGCCCGAAGACTGCTGGGATAGGCTCCAGCACCCCCCGCGACCCTAGTGAGGATCAAGCGGTTCGGAAAATGGATGGATGGGTGTTCATTAGGTAGATCCTGATCTACCGGTAGATCTAAGACAGGTCCCAATTAGATCCGAGGAGTGTCGAGGAGAAAAAAAAACAAATAACCATTAACCAACAAATAATTCGACTAAAGTAACTGCTTTATTTTATACGGCCCCTCAGCCTAGGTAGATCCTGATCTACCGGTAGATCTAAGACAGGTCCCAATTAGATCCGAGGAGTGTCGAGGAGAAAAAAAAACAAATAACCATTTGTGTGTCTTTGTACATGTTAGTAATATATTTTTTGTTAATGTACGCGGCACCCTAATCATCCTATCAGTCTAATTTTCACCAAAAAAATAGTAAAAAAATAAAATAAAGCAGGTAAATCTGGCGCGTGATTACGTCACCGTTAGTTGTTAGCGCTCAGCAGTCTGCAATTGCAGCTTGTGATCAGAGCTGTGTGTGTGTGTGTGTGTGTGTGTTTGTGTGCGTACTGTTTACCATTGTGAATTAGAGCAGAACTGTGTGAAGGTGGTATCACACACGCACACACACACACACACACACAAGCACGCGAAAATGAGATGAAAACCATCCATCAGAAAGGAAAGGGAATGGTTGCCGCAGAAGTTTGGTTGGATGAATTTGAGCTGAGACAGTTTCAGGTAAAGAGGAAGGAGATGCCAATGACAAAATGAGCGATTGCGAGGTTAGATGCGTAGAGCTGGGAGGCCGCGAAGAGAAATGTAGAGGGAAATTAGAGTTTACGCAGAATGTGGAAAGATGGAGACTTGGGAGGCGGAAAAAAAAGATGCAAAGAGAGGCACTTGACAACAGATGAGACTGGGCGATAATGACGTGCGGGTGTGCGTAATATATCACATCTACTTTCACGAGACTTTGATGACTATCATTTTACAAATCCACCATATCCTTCAGTACATGCTTTTGTTTTTATAAGTAGACTGGACAATCAACTAACAACAGGAGCGCTGCTTTCTGAAGCCATAGAAAGTCACACGTCACCAACTTGCAGTTTGACCTTTCTGACCTGAACAGGTCCACCGAGAGAGCAGCGCAACAAGACCGGACCTTGACATTGACACAAACCTTGACCTGAAACACAAGATTTCTGCACAATATGGACATGGTAAAAATCACCTAGAAACACTCCGATACTGGCATTTGTCTGGCTCCTTGCTGCAAATCAGAATTCAGTACAGCACATTTGACAATAAAGTTGTATTCAATTCAATTCAATTCAATATGGCGCAAGCTTAACTCCTCTGTCAGCCAAGGAAAGATTTTTTTTTTTACAAATACTGTTGCAGCTCCGAAAAAAGGAGAGCTGTGGTGTTCGTTTTTTTAAAAAAACGTACACTTTATTTATGCTTTTGACAGTCTCAAGAAATACAGGATCGTCTTTGTCCGTCTCCGTGCATTCTCTTTTCATTCCGCTCGAGAGGTGTTCAAAGACCGCCTGCGAAAAAACGTAAATTAACGATTACTCCAATGAAACTAAAAAAAAAGCGAAAATAATGCACCAAAACAGAAAATCAAGCAAGGAAATCACAAAATAAAGTCTATGGGGGGGTTTGTGAACACACAACAAAGGAATAAATAACATAAACAATTCTGAGACAGTTCAGTCTCCTACAATACAAACCACATTCACTCGGCTGTTAAATTTTAAATGACCCTTTCATGTAGAGAGGACATGTTTAGATGCCGGTTACATGCACATCAGCTAACATGCTCCACACAGTGTCTTTTCCATTTATTGGAAGTTCTGCGGGGCCAACGGCCCCTGTCAGCTTACATACTTTCATCGCAGCGTATTTTGCAATCCCATGCAAATGAGCCCAAATGATTACTGGAGCCGATAGGCATTGGACATGGATTAAAGACACCTTGATTTATCTCTCTTCACATCACAAACATTGCTATTGAATAAGATGAAAATCTGCTCAGAGTCGAAAGGGAAGCCGCGGCGTGCACGTACGCAGGCTTGAATATCCTTACTCAGGTCAAATTTAAAACATTCAAGATTAAAGGTCCCATCTCTTAGAGGGTACGGCATTAAAATTCATGTATTGTTATTATCATTCCGGTACCATAGCGAGCTAGTGCACAGTTCGCCTTAAGGCCACGGCGTGCTCTTTAAAGCAGGTGAATGGCTGGGTACTTTAGCATGTATTGTATGGCACTGCACACACACACAAAAAAAAAAGCCAGTTATGAAAGAATGTCTCTGCGCCTATTTCGTGCCTCCGAGTCCACAACGTCTTCTCTGTATGCTAAAAAGACCTTTGACTGAACCACTTTAGAAGTGAAATATATAAAATATCCGCGTGGGAGACACTCGCGCGCACACGCACACACACACACACACACACGCACACGCACACACACACACGCACTGAAATTGCTCCAGATAGATGGCTTAGCTCCTTTTTATTTGCAGTTGACTCACTCACTTGCGTTTTCGCCTTGAACACATTGTGACAGTTTGGCCCCCTGGTCACATCACCATGTGTGTGCGTGTGTGTTCTTGTACTCCTGACATTGTGAGGACCGGGCCTTTTTTTAACTTGGTCCTCACTGTGTGACAAGTACAGGAATGTGTGTGTGTGTGTGTGTGTGTGTGTGTGTGTGCGTGCGCGCGCAGAGTTGAGAAAAGACAAAGGCAAATTACAAATACAGCATTCACAGATTTTTAGCTTGGATTTAAATTATGTATGTACGTGAAATATTGAAGGCCTCGACCTGCCGGCATGCATATCTATCTTTTGTCCAAACTCCCCTCAACCTCCTCTTCAAGGTTTTCTAAATTCCCCACTACTACAAGCCTTCAAATGTGGCTCTCACCTTTTATCTTATCACCTTTGTGATCTAAACCCACACCACCGAAAACCTTGTCTGTCATCAACACCTTTGGGCCTCCAAAGTAATTAATATCCCGCTACACTTTTTTTTTTTTTAACTATCGACTCTCTGCCCTCCTTCCTTTTTGCCTCTCCTCCTGTCCGTGCCTCCATCGCTCTCTCCCTTGCCTCACCTCCCTTTTTTTTTTTTTTTTTTTCTCCCGGCCTCAATAACTCGCTGTCTGTTCTTCCATGAAATTAAAAGCACTCTAAGCTGCTGCTTAATCAGAGTCGGTTTGAGAAAGTGCTGTTGTGACAGAAATTGTCCATCTCAAGTGTGTCTATGTAGTGTACATTATGTATATAAGTGTGTGCTGGAGAATACTTGGGGTATGCCGAAGAGCGAAAGCTGGAGAATGCACGCTCTGTCTTGGGCAGCTTCTTTAAGAGGCTTTATTTGCATTCCTTTGAATGGAGAGCCCCTTATATGTTTGTTTGAGTGCAAGTAACAATATTTACTGATTCTGTGGCAGCTACAGTTGGGTTTTTATCACTGTTTGACAATTGACAGCCACTTTCCTTTATAAAAACACTGCTGCTGTGGTGGTGGTACTAATGATCTTGCTCTTGCCATGTTCGTTCTTTTACTCTAATTTTAGTAAGCTACTTTTTATTTTTACAGTTTGCTTGTAAATGTATTCAACTATTTTATTTGGAAATGCTTTAGAAGGCTGGTCTTTTAATGACGTTGAAACACATGGAGTTCGCTGGTGTGTGAAATGCACTATTGTCAATGTTTTATGTTGTGTTTAGTTGTATTATTGTTATTTTACGTTAAATGGTCTGTAACGCGCTTTGTTATAGCTACAGCTGTTGTGAAAGCGCGGTATAAATAAAAATGTCTTGTATTCCATTGTATAAAAATTAAGATGCCTTGCCTCATGTACTATTTCATGGGGGGGAAATAATACGACGAGTGTTCTTTATGTAATGTGTCGCTTTCTTTACGCCTTT
The DNA here is from genome assembly GCA_018466805.1 of Hippocampus abdominalis. Lineage (NCBI taxonomy): Eukaryota > Metazoa > Chordata > Actinopteri > Syngnathiformes > Syngnathidae > Hippocampus > Hippocampus abdominalis. The sequence continues at coordinate 4,710,298 of CM031703.1, forward strand.
AAATACTTTTAGTTTAAAAACCTCAAATGCGTAATTCGACGCTATTGCAAAGCCACATTGTGTTGCGTTTGTGCACTCGCTGCCCACGTCTGTTAGGAGAGCTCCCTCATTATTTTGCCTTTTTTAAGAAGTGCGGTCGGCGTTGTCATGCGCTTGACTGCCACCGACAGGATTGGAGTGGAACAGTTTAGGATCAAAATTGCTGGATTGTGTGTGCTCGCAGGTGTCATTCTATGTGTTGTTGTACTCTAGAATTTTTGATTGTGTGAGATTTCATTAGGTTACGTAGTAGCAAATTAACTTGAATTATATGTTATTATCAATAATTATTCGCCTATGTCAAGACACTGATCATGTTAGCAATTTCTCATAACTATCAACAATGATTTAACCAGGTAGACAACACAAATATGAGTATGCAACACTTAATCTTCAAAAATTCTCTGCCAGGTTTATGCTTTAAGGTCAGGATTCAGGAAACTGTGCAGGTTCCAGTGACGCGATTGACCAGGCTTGGGTTACATGGCTTCATATGAATTAATTTACATCTCCTGCATGCTCACTTTTTGTAGATGGGTCATTCTAAACACTTTAACACATACCGTCACACCTTGCAAACATTCACTGCTGGGGCAAGAGCAAAGAGTATTTTCCTTGTTATGAAAGGAATCACCAGCAAAAACAATTTCACTTGTTTCCAGTCTATTTGGTACGACAGTATCGACGGGAAAATTGTTGCAACGCTTGCGGTTGTTATGATTAACATGCAGACTGACCAAAGTGATGCGATGTAACCGACAACTGGCTGACGCTCTGAGTATGAAGTGACATGTAGACCGATCAATAAACCACGACACGGTGAAAATGAAAAAGCTAGCTCTGATTCGAAAAAAAGCAAGCGATACCGACAAATATTTGTTCATTAGTTGTTCAGTCCAACTAAGGATAATATAGACAACTAGAATGGGTTTGTGGGCTTTAGTAATGCGGTGGATTTGTGAAGCTGCGTACTCTCGTTTAAATTGTTGCCTTCCCAGGTTTATGTTCAATCTCGGTTCATACTTGATACATAGACATGCCAGCAATATCTTCCCATCTCACTGTTGGCACAAAAAGCAAATAAGCCTATACACTGATAAAATTGCCCGGTTTAAAGAATAATAGCAAGGTTTTATCTTGCATCTGGCCAGCATGTGCTTTGTGTGCAACGTCTACGCGGCTTTCTATTCCTTTTTTTTGGTTTGTTTGTATTCATGAATATCCTCCATTGTGTGAATGTATTTTTGCTTCTTGGCAAAGTTCTATGTTTACAAAAGCCACTTTGCCAGCTTTCTTCATCGCAGCGAGGCAAACAGCACAGTTGTACAGAATTAACATGACTGTCAGATATACGCAGCCAGAGTAGACAGGTGTCTAATGTTGTACAACATTGCAATTGCCGGTGCGTGGCAGAATAAAGAGCTCAATCGCACACACATACACAGAAGAGGTAACGACCCGCGAAAAATATCATGCTTCTCATGGCCACATGTACGTCGTTTTTCAAAATGCCAACACATGACCACTCCCTCATGTCACTCCAGATTTGTTGACACGTATATATGGCCGTGACAGACGAGCAAGTGACAAATTACGTGTCATTTGTGATATATGCTTCACGTCCCATTTTCAGAATGGTCTGCCACCATTCCGCGGGTCATTTGGTACCGGGCCACACAGGAAGAATAAATATCTTAGTTCCTAACCTTACTTCCGTTTCATTTACTTCGGAATCTGAATCGTTTTTTATTTTGAAAATTTACCGGATCCTCCGTTACATCCGTCTACAGTATGTCACTCTTGACGCAGCTCATGGCGCACTTTTTGGTCACGTGACAGGCTACCGCTAAAATCAAATCCAGGTGCTTGCGAACAGAGTAAAAACAAACGTCTTTGAAACGCTTCTTTGGGAATGGGAAAAGGTCCAGCTAGTCGGCGGAAGAGGAGCCTACGGCTTTTAAGAAAAAGAAAGCTACATTTAATAGACACATATCCGTAGTCCTACTTAAAATACGGATTTATTTCAACGGGAGATTCCCACGCACCAAGCGCACTCTGCATAATATGCGGCGAGGGTGAGTCGTATTTTTCATGGCGCTTTGTATCTTATTTTGAAGGCACGTTTAAACGTTACCATAGCGACCAGAGGGCGTTGCGGCCAGATAGGACGTTCCTCGTGTCATGATTCGGGTTTATTATTATGTTTCGAAAATACCGCAGTTTTCGTGCAGTTCATATTATATTATTTTGTTGTATTTATCCGTCGCACCTTAAAAGCCGGTCCCTGAAAATATTGTCTGATATTAAACCGTTCCGTGGGGCAAAAAAAGGTTGAGGACCGCTGACCTATGTCATCGCTGGGAAGCCCAAACCTGCACATACTGTACTGTATGTCACTCAATAGCTCTAGATGGCAGTAGAGTCGAGTCAAACACATCACTGACAGACTACCGTGTGTGTGTGTGTGTGTGTGTGTGTGTGTGTGTGTTATTTCCTTCTCTCCCACACACATTCCCCAACAAACCTTAGAAATAATATGGTTGGCTCCAAATCATATTTGTGCCGCTATTTGTCTCCATAGCGCTCGGCAGAATAATATGGTCGTGTGATTATACAATTCCACCTCTTCTCTCTGTTATTGAATGTCATGTTTGACCTGGATTCCAGCACATCTTTTATGATACATTTCCTTACTTGCAACCCGCACTTACATTGAGTAAAATAATAAGGGCCTCGCCCAACAAACCAATCGGCGCTAGCCCAAATTAGAATTGTATAGTTTGCTTAATTGCCCACTTGTTGGTTTTTATTCCTGTTCTGTCGCAACCCTGCCCCGCTCCTTTTTCTCTCTGCAATGCTTTCTTCCCATTCGCTGACAATTTTCAGACGCATTGGAGTATGTCGACTTTCTTCTAGTGTGGGCCGACACCACTGTACTCTTAACATTTGATAATGGAAAGCTAACAGATTAGAATTGCGTTTCATACAGCGCAATCGAAGTGTGCCAAGCGGGACCGTGCAGGTCATTTTAACTTTCATAATGAAAATCTTCGCCATGTGTCTTTGCGGGTCACGCAGGCCGCCAGCTCACACGGTGACTAGCGGCTCACGTCGCATTGCTGCTGCTCCGTCTTTTCCTCTTTGACTTCTTGTACTCCTTCATCCACCTCCACAGCCCCAATTCACCCACACACAGGCCCTTCATTTCCACTTGGCCTTTTTCATCCGGATCAATGATCCCCGCTTTCACCCATATCCAGACCCTCTTATTACATGTCCGTCTCTTTTACTCAAGGACGGCTAAGTGACTTGCTTCTGCTCAGATCATGACACCATATCCGTCACATTTCATTTCGCTTCATTTTAGGTCTACTTGCATCTTATCACACATTTCCTCGCAGAGTATATTATTAAATTAATTAGAGCAGGGGTGGGCAATTCCAGTCCTGGAGGGGCCGCTATCCTGCATGTTTTCCATCTCTCCCTGCTGCAACACACCTGATTCAAATGAACAGGTTCAATACAGTGAAACTCCTCCACAACGAAACCTACATGGGCGAAAATACCCCCTATTGTGAAAAAGTCTTCATGCATTAACACCATTCCCACTTTCCTGCCCCCCATACAAAGAACCCCCCCCCCCCCCCCCCCTTGCGTTATACGAAATATTTTTCTCCGCTCTTGCCTCGGGACAAGATTCACTACAACGAAGTCTAATCCAACAGCGACCTCTACTGCTTCGTTCGGAAACGGCAACAGCAACCACCACGCTGGTTTACACATGCGCAGTAGTCCAGGTAGTGTTTGTTATTGTTAGTTTCAGAAGCAGCACGAACGTTGCATTGCTAAAATGGCTACAAAACGAACCTTTGGATGTCAAGCAGCTAAGACTCTGACGGTGGAAGAGAGGGTTAAAGTGATCGAAATGAAAGACGGAGTAAACAAAATAAAAGACATCCAAGAAATTGATGTAAGTGAAAGTGAATGCTGATCGTAAATTTCGCAATTTCTTTCCTTTTTTTCTATATGAAGTGTCAAATAAGTGTATGCGCATACTTATGCACTATTGGAATAAAAATAAAGAGTACATATACGTTTGTGTGTGTGTGTGTGTGTTTACATCTGAGATCAAATTTGCTACAGTGAAAACCCCCTGTTGTGAAAAATGTCTTGCTGCAAACATGATTTCGTTTTAGAGGAGTTTCACTGTATCAGGCTTCTGCAGGCAGACACACACACACACACACACACACGCACACGCACACACACACAATAAAGGAAGCACTGCCTTCAACAGATGAAACTACAGTACCTGGTATCTGCTGTGTTGCAGTCAATCACAGGATTAATAGCAAGCAAACATGTTGAAGTGGGCACTCTGGTAATCCTTCACCTCAAATGACCTCCATGTTTTTGGACTGTATGGAGAAAATGAAAGCATGTGGAGGAATACATTGGGATAATTACAGAGTACAGCAAGCTCAGATCTTGTCGGAATTGTTCACACCACTGCCCTTTCCATTGATAGGTAGATCCCCCCCCCCCCCCATTTTTTTCCAACAGATTCTTAAAACTACAAGTTATCTCATACAAATGAATGTATATTAGTCTGAGAAATTGGGGGCGGTTGGGGCAGGAGGATAATTCTTTTTTTAAAGTTATGTATACAGTATGGTGAGACAAAGGACTGTTGTCTGATCTTTTCATGTAATTTTGACTCCGCCGCTAACACACGAGAGCGTAATTCTGACCTCCTTCACTTGAACTGAGATCTCCATGGACATCGTCGTCGTTCCAGACATATACACACTCCTCAATATGTGAGACTTAAATCCTCTGTACTTGTCATTGGCCAAATACTATTTGACCAACAGTGAAAAATAAAGCGTGGGATCGCATGTAGCATCAAGCAGCACAAAAGAGGTTAAACTCAGCAGATGACATTAATGACCACACCATCGTCACTGCCGCCTAATGACATAAATAGCCTTGACATTTCCAAACGGATTGAACATGTCCTTTTTATGGCAACCGCTCTGCTGTTTGAGCCTTATCAGGAATTATTTTTCGAACCTGTACACCTTCTCTCTTGCATATTATTTAGTTTGTCCTCTGGTCGATAATATCCACTTTTTCTCAACCATGCATCCTTGATTTTAGTAGCCCCCTTCCTCTTCTTTCTCCACTATTTCACCTCTACCAACTCATTGGTATGCCCGCGCATGCGTGTCATCCTTTCCAGGCTAGTCTGAGAGCGAGAGGGAGCGAAAACGAGTGGTGGAGAGTCACTGCTTAGTAATAGAAAGAGAATCCAGCAGAGGGGTCACAACCCTAAATGACCATCCACCCACAGCTACGCTCAATAAGTCACACATGCGCACTTCCATTGTGGCAAGGGCAAGAGTACTGACTCCAGCATGTAGAGCAATAGAAATCTCGAAATGGGTAGACTGAGAAAAGGTGGCAAAGAGCAGGGTTTAGCAATAAAGTGAAAGTCCTTGCGCATAATGCATTATTTTCACAAGAGCAACCGCATGAGCCTTGATCCAATTTTCATCATGTTTTGGTTGCTGTAAACAGCATGAGCCTTGATCCAATTTTCATCATGTGTTGTTGGTTGCTGTACAGATAACTCAATTTTATTTATATAGCGCTTTAACACCCAACAGCTGTATCAAAGTGTTACACATAAAACACAAGTTTATATGAATACAAGAAACATTCTTTTCTAAATATACAAGAGTTTCTATTACATTTGCATTTAGCAAACATGAACCACAAAGTTTCATTCCTTCTTTTTATGCATGTTGCACGACGATGTGAGTAAATGAGAGAGAGAGAGGAGAAAGTTTGAATTCTCCAACGACCAGTATGAGGGTGCAAGGATCATAGATGTTGATGGTCTCAGTGTGCATAACATTACTTACGTTTGCAACAAGCTGAGTTTGAAAGTCAACAAACAAGTGTAACAGCCGATAGTTTTTATCTGTCAGTAATACCCATACAGAATGATTCTCCTGCCAATTAGTCACGTCTCTCGCTTCACGTTACTGGACAGTCATACCTCGGTTTTCGACCATAATCCGTTCCAGAAGGCTGTTCGAAAACAGAAACCACATTCTTTAAAAAAAAATCTTTATTGAACACGTCTACTCACAATGGAGCGCTACACAAGGAAGCGTCACTTCCTCGTCTGCCCGAGGAAGCCTCACTTCCTAGTGTAAGGAAGCCGAGAGGAGTCAAGTGACGCATTCAAGTTCGCTCAGTTTGTTCGAGAACCTATTTTCGGTCGTAATCCAAGGCATAAACACTCGAAATGTTGGTCGAAACCCGATTTGGTCGAGAACAGAGACGTTCGAAAATTGTACTGACTGTACTTCATTTTAGCACCAGCTCGCGTTCCATTCCATAACTCCTCCTCCATGCATTCGGCTTCACATTGGGGCGAAGCTCCTCGCGATTGTAGCTTCCCGTGGTTGGAGCATTGTAGCGGGACTTACGTAACAGGCAGCCAACTCACAGGTGCGTCTTTCACCTTCTTTCAAAAAGAAAAGAAAATGCAATTAATATGACTACGTTAGTAACATCAGAATGGTAAGACAGCTGCGCAAGCAAGTTACGAAATACTTATTCCAGGATTCAAGCAATTTTATTGTACTGTACTTCGAAAATACATTTCCACGTCGTATGGCATGGAATACAATACCCAAGGCCCCGGGTTAGCCCAATGATACAATACAAACCAATACAATACATCCTGATTTATATAGCAGTTTCACGACAGCTGCAGCTGTAAAAAAAAAGCGCTTTACAAAACAGTTAACGTAAAGTAAAATAATCAACACAACACATAATAAGTCCCAAGACTTGTGAAAATAGAACACAGAACAAGATAAAAAAATAAGACAATAAAAACATAATAGAAAAGCCTTTTTTGACCACTATTTGTGTATTTTTGCAAAATGTTTATTGATGAGATCATAATGACGGAAGGAATGCTGGGATCACGTGATTCGGTCGTCACGGAAACCGAAACAACACCGCTGAACGGACGCGTGCCTCTGGTAAACAGCAAACGACAACGAACACGTTTTTTTACGACTACTTGAATAAAACGTTTTAATATTCTCTTCAGTGCTCTAACAGTCAGCCTCACACCCACTGTTTTAAAATATCACGTCAGGTGAGTTTAATCCAAGTCGCTACTTGACGGTTTATGAATCGTCGCAGACACGAATATATTTGTGTTTGCCATTATGTGACTTGATATTTTAGAATGACTAAATATGTTTCAGGGTGACTTGATGTTCGCGTGTTAGTGATATAATATATTTGCTTTGGTGACTCGGCTGCTTTAGATATGTCCGTTTTAAATTAAACGGTCGTTCTAATCATGTAAATGCGAGTGCTTGTTTATTTATTGACCGTATTACACTCTGTTCCTTTTTTTTCGGCTCAACTCACACTAGTAGCCAAGTTATTGAAGCAGCAGTTCTCATTCAACTGTTTTAAATTTACTGTCTGAGCCTGTGCGTGAACAATTACCAATGTTTCGGCCTGGACCTACTTTGGTTTCCTGCCACACTCACTGCTGCTTTTTCGAAAACTCTATAAATAGTCCATGTGTGAATGTGAGTAAATACTTGTTTGTTGATCGATATCTGCCCTGTGATTGACTGGTGACCAGTCCAGGGTTTACACTGCCTCTTGCACAAACTCAGCAGGAGTAGGCTCCTTGATACGTGGCAGACAATTAATAAATGAAATCATTTTTATTACTTTCTGGATAGATCGATATTTATGAACTGTCATGACAAGATTAACTATTTATCACCATCACTATATTCTACTCTTATCTCAATAATTGATGAATATTTGACAGTCTATTGAGGCAGCACAGTTTACGAGTGGTTGGAGTATTTGCCTATCTATTGAGATGTGCTTCATTGTTCAGAGGTTTGGGATTCAAATCTCAGCTCTGACCTCTGCTTGTTCTCACAGATCTTGATTGGGTTTTCTTCTCTGGTGACTGCATCTTACTATCATTTGCCAAAAACATGTATGTTTTGTTTTTGCGATTGTCCAGGGTGTACCCCACTTTAACCCACGGCCCTAATGAAGACAAGCGCTATGGAAAATGGGTCAACTGATGGTCTGTTGATATTTATATTGTAACATCCTAGGTGAAATGGAAATATTTGCTTTGCTTTCTTCGATGTTTCCCCTTTTGAATGAAATTTAACAACCCGCATTCCCAAGCCCTGATGTTTTCATCTGTGTTGCTGGCTGTTTCTTTGCTCTCGTTATCACAATCCACCCCAATATGTCTCACTTAACTAATTTCTCAATAGCCCTTTAAACAATTAACTGCCAGCTCTTTTAACTACCCTGCATAGCCTTTGACAACTCTGTCTGCTCCGGTCGCGGTTTCTCAGCAGCATCCATTTAGAGGTCATTGACAACAGTGCTGTACTGGGCGTGTGTTATTTCAAAGTGAGTGTGAGCGTGCACTTAACGGCATTACGATTGGATCTTATTACAGAAGTAATCTCCCGGTAATAAGCCACCAGAAAGACGCAGGCCACCGAACCCAAAAGGAGACATGAATTTAAATGATTTTGTGGTGCTTCCCAAAGCCAGATCTTTACAGTTCAGTGCCAGGTAAGTTGAAATAACATCAAAGATGCGATTAAAACAAGTTCATCTGTGCCACTTGTCTGCCATTTGTTAGACATACAACTCATTTTGTAAGCAGAATTACAACAGTTTGCAGTTCAGCATGTTTAGTTACTCCACTGCACTGTCCGTGTGTACTTACCCTGTGACTACCTGATGAAAATATTGATCAGCCACGGCAACTTGGATCTGCCATTTGTATGATTGACTATCATTAATGTGTGTGTGTGTTACCCGATAGGAACCCGCAAGGCCAGCAGTTGGAGACGGTGACTCTGGCCCAGCAGGGCAATGAGCTGGAAGAGAAACTGCAAAAGCTGAAAGAGAGTATGAGAAGAGAGAAAGGCGAGAGAGGGTGAGTATCAATGCGGTGGGGATAGAGGAGTCCTGTAAAAGTCAGGGGAAATGGGAGTGGACATTTGAAAGTGTAACACGAGACAAAAATATCAGAAATAAGTGAATTTACTTTAAGCTGTTCGGGAGCCTCAAATAGTGGCACAGCTGTTTATTTACTTGACTATGTAGACTAGGGAATCAGGTGTTTGGTAGGAGTAGTGTCGTATGGGGTATTATCTAATTATCATAAAATATGCATCAATAACTATATTTGGGGTTAATCAGAGGCACTTTAAATCAGGACGGGTGTGTGCTGACTCCCATTCAACATGGGTCTAAAATTGAAAACAAAAATTGATTGACGTGAGAAAAACATGATCAAAGAGACCTTTTGAATATGGTTCCAGCAATGGGAGTATCATTTTCCTGTGGCAAATATTAGGAATGTTATTACTCTTTAAAACTTTGGGCGGTAGGAGGGGGACACCCTGAACTGGTTGCCAGCCAATCCCTGGGCACAAATAGATGAACAACCATTCGCGCTCACACTCACACCTAGGGACAATTTGGAGTGTTCCATCAACCTGCTATGTATGTTTTTGGAATGTGGGAGGAAACCGGAGTACCCGGAGAAAACCCACGCAAGCACGGGGAGAACATGCAAACTCCACACAGAAAGGCCGGGGCCAGAGTCGAACCCTGCACCTCTGCACTGTGAGGCCGAAATGCCAACCAGTTGACCACCGGGATGTACTCACCTTTGTGAGGTTCTGCACATAGTTTAGAACGAAGTGAATCATTATGACCACCTGTTGAAATGTTCCCATAATAAGAAAATAACATTACGACTGAATCTGACATGTTGGTGGGTTGTATTTAGAGGGGCTAAAGAGAGGGATCAGACAGTTAAGAGGCTTATCGGAAAGTCCGGAGAAACTGCCCATTTCACCACTTGGAACACAAAAAAACCCAAACATGAGTGATGGTTGGAGAGAAAAAAAAATCAGGCAGAGGAAGAGGAGGTCGAAGAACACCCAGTAACCAAACAATCTGAGCCACTGAGATATTATCCCCTTTTTACATAGTAGTTCCAAGCTACAAGTGAGATCACGTTTATACCAATTTGAATATATACGGGTGTTGGTTTAGTGGTACACGCCATTGACTTTGTGCAGTTAGACTTGCAAATGATTCCCACACGATGATATTTTTAAAAAACTGCCTTGCCATTGAGTGCGATCAGTCTGTTTTTGAATGGAAGTCAGCTGGAATAGGCTGCATGACGACGGCGGCCCAACACACCGGCTCCTAATAAATGAGCTATAAATCAGAATGGGAAGAGAGAGCTCTGTTGCAGCTAAACAGATAAGCACAAGAACGCGGTGCTTCCTGTCACGTTGAAATACTGCAACATTTCCAGCTTCACTGGCCTCATGATGCATGGTGTGGGCACAGCTGCATATGTGGGATTTTGATACAGCAGTCCATAAATCACAGGATTTTGTCTCGCTTATGTCCTATGGCGAGTTGTACAACAGCACCGCCTTAAACCAAGAGTTCTTCAAATGTAATGCTTGCCCTTGCGTTCGCCACACTGTGACCTGCTAACACACATATGTAAAGTACCCAACATACTGTAGTTTGGTCATTAACTTCATATCGTATATGGGAATTTGTCAACATTTCTAGATAGTGGGTTTATAAGTCACTTCACTTTGACGAGGGCCGCAGGTCTAGTCGCTACGACCTGTGGGGATGATGTTCCTCTGAAGTTTCCTCACATGCAGTGTTGCTTTTATGCCAATCGTACCATTTTGAATTGTGACAATGACGTTCAACGGTCACCTTAACACATTTCACGCACATACGTTTGGAGACCTGATTTACCGTATTGGCCCGAATATAAGACGGTGTTTTTTGCATTGAAATAAGACTGAAAAAGTGGGGGTCGTCTTATATTCGGGGGCTAGAAATTATACCCATTCACGACGCTAGATGGCGCCAGATACCATTGAAGCGAATGCTGAACTTGACTCCCCAGGCCAAAGTGAACCCCTGTCACGAAAAATAAAAATAGCGGTAGCACGAAGAAGAAAAATAAAAAATATCCGTAAGAAAGAAAAGAGAAGAAAATGATACAAGAATTGAATTGAATTGAATACACTTTATTGTCATATGTGTTGTACGTATGTGTAACATACAGCACAGATGAAATTTCTTCCCCCTCAACATAAAACAAGAGGAGCCGCTGCGGGTGTCCGCGCCGCCATCAAAAGAAAAGTTGACCAAAAAAAAGATAACAGAAAATGGAGAAACGTAGCGACAATCTGGAGAAAAGTGGGTCGAAGATCGGCCAGGTTAACCGGCAGCTGAGGAGAAGTTATGATGTCATTTACATTTCAAAAACCAGAAGCCATTCATTTACGAATGTGATTGCACTTTAGTTTACATATTTAAATGTTCAGATATTAAGATTTGAATGAGGCAAAATAACATGATTTTTATTTCAAATATATTGTTAGAATCATTTCTTTCAGATGTACTGTAATTATTTTCTGTATACAAATTAACTTGGTGTTCAAAAAGTCTTTTTTCAAACTTGAGTCTTGAAAAAGAGGCGGGACGTCTTATAATCAGGGCCGTCTTATATTCGGGCCATTACGGTAGTTTTCTTACGTGTTTTGTCAGCAATTTCATATTTAATATTGTAATTGTAACGATAGATTAGCAAATGCGCATTATTCCCCAATCATATCATCAGTTCATTTCTGATTGGCAAAGTACACCTCTTTTAATGTTCCGCTTTAGGACATGCAGGTTTCTTAGAATGAAATCCTCTCAGTATTCCCCATCTAAATTTTCCTCCTCAATACAATAGGAGTGAATCTTTGACAAGCCTGCCCGGCAGCTCTTCAAGCTGTGATTTATACTCCGGTTCTATGTGTTGTTGCGTTTCTTTATTATGCACCACTTTGTTTTTCTCTTTGCTTGTCCCCAAGATCACACCGCTCCCAGCGTAGATGAATGGCTTATCCTTGTATTACAGGCGGATTCCATTATTTGGGCCCCAAAAAATAGCTGGACAAATTTAGTTTGCTGAGAGGAGGTGGAGGCTTGGAGCAAATATTGGAACATCCTTCTATGATCGGGTCTGCCCGACTCCAAGCTTTAATGTGGCTTTGACTTTTGGGCTCGAAGAATTGTAGACACTACTAGCGCTCCCATACATTTTTCAATCGGTCGAGACACACCAATATAAAGCAGAAGGGATGTTTGAAATGAAATTATTACCATTTCATGCAAGTTGTAAATGTAAGTATGTGCTGCTGAGAGTGTTTGGGGCTGCAGAGAAGAAGGCCTTGCAGGCCCTGATGGCACTCCAATGTAATTATGGCTTCATAAGACCGATAAGATCATGTGAATGTGCCCTTCTTGTTGAATCTCTAAGAGCAACTTTATTCTTATGTGTGGAGCCGTGTCTAGATTCAAGTGAGTCTGTCTGGATTAGATATTGACATATTTACTAATTTAAAGTCCACATAGATTGGGAGCGGGTCCTGAAGGGACAACTTGTCACCCGTGCACCAGCAGAGTTGCGCCGGAGTTGTCTCCCTTGGCGATAGTCAGTTGCCAGGGAGATGGCGCTGGGGCGATTACCTGACACCCACCCTTTGTGTCAGCACAACACACTAACAGAGTTCAGGAAGGTGGCAGCTCTCTCGGCACATTCAAACACACATTCACATTCACACGCATATATTGTTTGACGTTCTGTGACAGGTTGCCAGCTCAACCAAAAATAAACAGCCTTCACAATCGCATAAATAATTCAATGTGATGAGCGTGAATAACTCCCGTCTGAATGAAGAATGCTCTAATTTTTTTTTCATCTTCACAAAACTCTTTCGTTAATTTAGTAGTCCTGTTGCATTGTATGTCGCCGGAGAAACTGCTTTGACTACTTCTAATACTTGATAATTCGTCATGACATTTGCTCATCATGTTAATTATGTCTGTCTGTTGGAAGTACCGTATTCGCCCGAATATAAGACGGCCCTGATTATAAGACGACCCCCTCTTTTTCAAGACTCAAGTTTGAAAAAAGACTTTTTGAACACCAAATTAATTTTTATACAGAAAATAATTACAGTACATCTGACACAAATGATTATAACAATATATTTGAGAGAAAAAGCATGTTATTTTGCCTCATTCAAAAATTAATATCTGAACAATTAAATATGTAAAGTGCAATCACATTCGTAAATTAATGGCTTCTGGTTTTTGAAATGTAAATTACATCATAACTTTTCCTCAGCTGCCGGTTAACCTGGCCGGTCTTCGACCCACTTTTCTCCAGCTTGTCGCTACGTTTCTCCATTTTCTGTTGTCTCTTCCATTATTTTCTTCTTTTTTCTTTCTTACCGCTATTTTTTATTTTTCTTCTTCGTGCTACCGCTATTTTTATTTTTATTCTTCGTGACAGGGGTTCACTTTGGCCTGGGGAGTAAAGTTCAGCATTCGCGTCAATGATATCTGGCGCCATCTAGCGTCGTGAATGGGTATAAAGTGTAGACCCCGAATATAAGACGACCCCCACTTTTTCAGTCTTATTTCAATGCAAAAAACACCGTCTTATATTCGGGCCAATACGTTATGCCAAATTGTGTGTGTTATTGTATATCGATGACTGAATAACATGATTTATCGACACATCCAAAGCATGACATGTGACTGATACAAAAAAAAAAAAGACTTGAGGAGGTGGAGCAAAAGTAAAATGAAAACTTCCATATTCACTTCTACCATATTACCATACCGTATTTTGTGTGTGTATAAATATCAGAATAAAATTTATTAGCCAAGAAACATTATATTTTTTTTCCCCTCATTGGATTTTTTTCCCTTTTTTAAAAACAATTTCAGTACAATCTACACGTTCTGCAAGATATTCCATTTGTTAGATTGGATCCAAGAATGCGAAGGTGTATCTTTGAATCCAATATCTTTTGAAAAATGACTTTGTTCTTGAAATGAGCTGCTCTGAACTGGATGCTTCCTCTTTTCACTACATAGCCTCTTGCTACCTGTGCCTTCAATAACATCAATGACTCTCTTTTATTTTACTGGTGGCAAGTGGGTCAAACCAAATGAGGTGAGAAATCAAAACATCAACCAAGATTTATTGGCAAAACAATACGCTTCCACGCGATGTCCAACCCGGTATGTTATCCCTGAGTAAAATTATACAACAGGGCTGTGAATATGAGACACCAACTACAGAATAACACTGTGAGGCATAGGTAGGGTTGCACTTGGAAAGGCTTATGAGGTCCCGATTATACCGGTGAGGAAAGGATCTCGGGGTCGCATGAGGTAATGTTTAAAAAGTATTTAAGACTCTGGAGAGGTACATGCGTGTAGAATTGATGATCAAACAAAAATTGACCAATACCTACTCATTGTCTCTCTTTGTTTAGGCAATCAGGAATTTTTCATTGGAAATCAGAACAATTAGCATCAATAAACAGCAGCAGTATGACGCAAGGCACCAAGAAAACCCAAAAGGTAGCAATTTTTTTATGCTTCAATCTATTCTCGCAACAATTTAGTCGCTGTAACTATTCGGATGTATCAAACTAACTCAATTTGTACCTGTGGTGACATCCATTGGATACTATTTGAATGTAATACATTTCTAATGCTTCGGGACAATGAACCCATTCTAATGTACCCGAAGTTTAGTAATCAATGATGTTGCCAACTTGAAAACAGACATGAAAGCAAATGTGCCACCCCAGGACTTTGTAGACAAACCTCTTGGGTGACATCCTGTTGTTGTGAGCGTAAAACTGTTCGTTCCCCATCCCCAGCAATTGTCAGCAGGCAGGGTGAAGATCCGAGTGCTGAAGGATGAACCTGTAACAGGTAAGTCATCAGTCACGGTCTGGGCTTGATTTCTGCCACTGTATTTCAAAGAGAATGCCAGGTTCCTAAATTTCCCGGGAGTCAAACTCTCGATCGCCCACATAAAGGTTAATATTTAAGAAGCTAAACGCAAAGCAGCACAGTTGGCTTAAGTAGATGGATGATATTGTCCATCCCACCGTCCTTGCTGTGTCTTTTGGCAACACTGTCGTTTTTTTGTTTGTTTTGTATCCATGTCTCTTCTCTTCTTCCTATTGCATATTGCTGTAAAGGGTTACACATGACTTAATGAGAACATGTTCAACTATAATACAAAGAAGGAAATTCCCTTGAGAAAAGTACATACGTTGATTTGGTGCTGACCTACGTCCTGAACAAGTAGTAAACATTTATTATCATGTAATAAACATTTATTATCATGTAATTACATGTGTTGTTTTCGGTGCTTATCCGTTTCCCGAAGCGCACAAAAATATATGTTTGTGAAAGCGATAAGCCAAACAAGGTATGTCATTTTTCTGATGATCAGAAATGCTTCATATGTCATATTAGTCGATTCCCAAAAATGAGTCTGTCAAAATGCTGAGTGTGGATGAAATGTCCACTTCAAGCTTAGTAAAACACACCAAGCAATTTATGAAGGTCCACTGACTTGTAATAATCTACAGTCCTAGTACACTGACAAAAATGGTGTGTTACTCCCATTTTATTTTGTCAAGTGGTTGAACAAAATAAAACCATCTGGATCAAAATACAGTGACATACATCTACCTTCAAACAAACAAAACAAATCCAGATGATTCTATCATGTGGAACCACTCAACAAAATAAAATGGAGAAACTTCAACACACCCTATTTCTCAGCGTATGACACGTTCAATATGCCAGGCACACTTGCAAATCAGCAACTGGCCAACCACTCAAGACTCGGACGATGCACTGTGTGCTATGTTTAACGACGATGGTGACATCACGGTCTGTCTCTATCTCCTTAGCTCCACCTCATCTCCCTCTGTGCGAAACATGTTGCTGTCCCCAGACGTCAACCAGACAAAGCAAAATGAAGGGATCATTCTGTGGACAGGGAGACAACAGGACTGATCAGCAGGTATGCAGAAATCCACAGCGCTCCTTGATGGGATGCCAATAAAGTCTTGCTATCCGTTACGTAGTTGAAGCCTTTCTTTGTGGGCTGGTTGAAAGAATTCATCGGGTTTTATGGCCTCACAAGATGCGCAAGCATCCACATGGACCATACTCGATATTGTTTCCCTTCCAGTTTCCAGTTTGCTCTCGGTTATATCATCACGCAGCCTTTTCAGGAGTTTCAGAAGAGGGGGGAGAAAATGTCCCCACTTTTCAAATAAATCCTTATGATGAACTTGCGTTTTTACATATTCCATATACAGCATGTCTGCCTTTTTTCGGATTGTATTTTTTAAATATTACTGTTCCATTTTATGACCTCTGCTGCTTTTAATTCTGGTTTTCTGTTCACTCGCATTCCTATATCAGATGTCCCTCCTGTCAAATAAACGTCCCCTCTCTCTCACATCTTTTGATATACTCCACTCTGTGCCAGATATTAACACCTTTTTTTTTTCTCCCTTTCCTGTGGGCCTCCTTTGCCCCCATGCGAAATTGGATTCTCTCCCTCCCTCATGTCGCTTGGTGTTTTTCTTTCTTCTTTGTTTCACGCTGATTATGGATTCACTGCTCAGATTTATTCCAATGACGTGTTTGCACCGTACTATCCGATGCGCTGGGTCAACTGACCTTTTTAATTTTAATTTCTTGAATTAGTTAATGCATAACATGCACATATGGTCATCGATATCAAAGACATGCAGAGGTGTTTGCAAGTTTTCTATCTGTCACATCTGAGAACTTTATTTTTCAATTGGTCGAAACGCAGAAGGGGTGGTGCCGACTCACCCACAGTGAGTTCGAATGTAATCCGGTACTTTGCTTGAGTGAAGCTAAATTGCACCTCTATGGACTATATATATCTGCAATAACCCTTGTGATGGGCATAATTACAAACATTACAATCGCCAGGAAGAACGTAGTTTAAAAAAATGATGTATAATGGCAAACTTGTCACGGTTAAGTTGTTCAAGACCAACAGGTGGCTCTGTAGGGCTCCTCCTACAGCGGCACACTTGTTGGTCATCATGCCATTAGTCGGTTTTCTGTTAAAAGGACTCCCGGGCCGACCACTGAGTGTCGGGTCATTGTCGTTGTTTCTGAAATTGTAGCTGTCACTATTGCTGACTTTGTCCCCATGGGTTTTGTTGGTTACTTTGGAGTATTGTTGTCCCCTGGAGTTTCCTCAGTACAGTCAAACCTCTGTTTTCGTCCATAATCCGTTCCAGAAGGCTGAAAACCGAAATTGTTTGAAAACCGAAACCACGCTCTTTTTAAAATAAAAATGTTTACCGAACACGTCTGCTCACAATGGAAAGCAACACGAGGAAGCGTCACTTCCTCGTCTGCCCGAGGAAGCGTCACTTCCTCATGTAAGGAAAGCGAGAGGAGCCAAATGGTGCATTCAAGTGCGCTCAGTTTGTTCGAGAACCGAAATTTGTTCGTCATCAGAGGCATAAAAAACTCGAAATTTTTGGTCGAAAACCGAATTGGGCGAGAACTGAGACGTTCGAAAACCGAGGTTTGACTGTATTTTGTTAATACAGTTCGTCAAGTTCACTCAGCTCCTCCCTCTTGCCTGCTTTTTGGGGTCCTCCACCACCACGTTCACACGCACGGGGAGAACATGCAAACTCCACACAGGAAGGCCGGAGCCGGAATCGAACCTTGCACCTCTGCACTGCGAGGCGGACGTGCTAACCAGTCGATCATCTCGCCATCTTAAAAATTAATTAATTCAGCCATTCAAAATATATTTCTTGCATGACTCCGTGTGCAGGCGAGGGGAAAGTGAATCATCCAACAATATCAAGGAGCTTGTTGCAACTTGTTGAAATTATGATTAAAAAATAAATTATTTGTACAATCACGACAACCATTTTGCATCGGCCAGAATGATGTGCCTGAGGTAACTGGCTCATTGTCATCACCACCACCCAACAGCCCTGCTCCTCATTACTCGTGGACCCCACTTGAGACACATCACACACACACACACACACACACACACACACACACACACACACACACACACACACACACACACACACACACATACACACACCATGCTTAACACTGCAGTATTCCAGACCCATTCAGGCGAAAAAACAGGGAACTAATTTCCTCCTGCGTTGCACAGAAGAGTGTAGTGATATGCTGCTTGTTGCCTGATAGTATGCTTGATCCCCGGAGAGTGGCTTTAATTTATCCCCTGGCGAAAGAGGGGAATTAAGGGCCAGCTTTATGGCGCCATTAGAAGGCAATGCACCCTTGTGCAGTCCAATGTTGTACTTTTGCGAAAAACACTCACATTCATGCACACGTGCACACACAGAGGTATGTAACATAGAGTCCATCCATTTTCTGATCCGCTTCATCCTCACAAGGGTTCAGGAGCCTATCTGAGCTGTCTTCGGGCAGTAGGCGGGGGGACACCCTGAACCGGTTGCCAGCCAATCGCAGACGAACAACTATCTACGCTCACACTCACACCTAGGGGCAATTTAGAATACTGGTGTCAAAAGTCAAGGCCCGGGGGCCAGATCTGGCCCGCCACATCATTTTATGTGGCCCGTGGGAGCAAATCGTGTGTGTCAACATTCATGATCCTTGCTGAAATCTGTACTGAAATGTCAAATTGTCATGGGTAATAAATAACGTTGAGATTTTACATGGGCCCTCCAAAGGAAGTCATATCTCCAAAGTGGCCCGCGACAAAGAATGAGTTTGACACCCCCGATTTCGAATGTTCAATCAGCCTTCCATGCATGTTTTTGGAATGTGGTTTGGAAAATGAAAATAATCCCTTTTCTCAGTGTATTCAGGCACCTGTTCATTCTCAGCCCCTCACTCTGACCTCTCTTCTTGAGTGCATGTTGGATTGTACGACATACATTTACAGTCACAGCATCATGCTAAGCATGCAGACTTGAGAACACAGAAGCAACATCAGTGTGCATTATAGACGTGGTTTGCTAGAGTTCCCCTAATGGGGGCACTAATGCACCATATCACTTTTGGGTGTTCTTAGGCTCTAAGCAGGCTCACTATGTGTATATATATATATATATATATATATATATATATATATATATATATATATATATATATATATATATATATTAAGAGAGAGAGACTGTCAATCGTCAACAGATTAAATGAATTTCAAGCACGCTGACTGATTAATACAATTCAATGCATATTACACCATATAGTAGGCCCTATATTAAGAAAGTGAGCACACAGTTGACATTGATATGGCACCCTGCACTTATGTCCGCTTCAATGAGGAGCTGCCCAATTAGTTTTTGATTACGCTATTGTCACCAAGCATCTACATTGCGCTTTCGTATCAAATGGCAATGGAGTTTTTTTACTTGTTTTTGCCCGCACAAATTGGCAATTACATACGCACGGGCTTGGAGAATCTCATTAAATGTCCCTTCCATTCTGTCCTTTCAATTTACTCGGCTATGCAAAGGCAGTAGACAGTATACCGATTAGAATTGGTGATCCTTCATCAGGAAACATGATTTTTGCGACTAATTTAATTTCTATTTATGTTTTACAGTGCTGTTATAGTAGTAGATTAGGGAAGATTAGCGCGAATCACATTTTGGCATGCTTTCTAATTCAGTGCTTCTCCCTTAAAAAAATTGTTTTGTTTGTTTTATTGCAGATGTTTATTAGGAATTATGATGAAAAGACAAGAGCGGAACTAACTAGAAAGGAACACAATAAGGATGCGAAAAAGGATTTTGCCAAATCTCTTCTTGGTGGAGAGTATGATGAGGAGGAGTCAGCTAGATCTTTCCAGCAGGCTCTGAAGGAGTGGAGAAACCAAAGGTGTGATATTGCCATCGAACCAGTCACAATCTGGACTCAAACAGGTGAGAAATAATGCAAGATCGTCCTTTAATGTTGTGGTACATCAGAGTTCAACGGCTAAAAATCAATGATCAATTGGCTTCCATTTAAATTCTATCATCACCATTATAATTCTGTTCTTTGTACAGTCAAACCTCGGTTTTCGTCCATAATCCGTTCCAGAAGGCTGTTCGAAAACCGAATTTGTTCGAAAACCGAAACCACGCTCTTTTTAAAATAAAAATGTTTATTGGACACGTCTGCTCACAATGGACGAGGAAGCGCCATTTCATCGTCTACCCGAGGAAGCGTCACTTCCTCGTGTAAGGAAGGCGAGAGGAGTCAAATGGTGCATTCAAGTGCGCTCAGTTTGTTCGAGAACCAAAATTTGTTCGTCATGCGAGGCATAAAAAACTCGAAATTTTTGGTCAAAAACCGAATTGGTCGAGAACCGAGACGTTCGAAAACTGAGGTTTGACTGTGTTATTATTTTGACACAAACGGTACCCAAAACACTACTTTGAAGTCCACAACCTGAGAGAAAAGTAAGATCGGCTGTTGCCGAACCATTTTTTTCCTCATGCCCTTATAAAGATATTTTGTTGAAATTTGTTTTAATTTTGGGCGGCTCCAGCGGTTAGCGCTTCGACCTCAAAGTGCAGAGGTCGTGAGTCCCGACACGGGCCTGTGTGGGTTTTCTCCGGGTACTCCGGTTTCTTCCCACATTCCAAAAACATGCATGACAGGCTGATTGAACGCTCCAAATTGTCCCAAGGTGTGAGTGTGAGTGCGAATGGGTGTTCGTTTCTGTGTGCCCTGCGATTGGCTGGCAACCGGTTCAGGGTGTCCCCCGCCTACTGCCCGAAGACAGCTGGGATAGGCTCCAGCACCCCCCCCCGCGACCCTTGTGAGGATTAAGTGGATTGGAAAACAAATTAATGAATGAATGAATGTTTTAATTTTGAGCTGTGCGAGCATCACACCTTCCAGGTTTTTGAACACTTTTCTTTTTAAGTAGCAAATGATAATGGAATGAGTGTCATGAGATAACATGCCCTCACGGTAAACCCCGCTGTCTCCAGCTACATCGAAAATTACGGCAAAACTTGTTCAACAGTCCTATGTATTATTATTATTATATTATCCTGCCCGCCGTGTTCTTCCTCCTCTGCTATTTTCACAAAGTCCCGAGTGTTTCCCGCTGCCCCTTTTCCTTTCCCTCTACGCTGATGTGTTCAGGGCTTCCAGAAAGTGCTTGCCGCTGCAGTAAGAAAAATAATCCACGGCGGTTGCATATTGCGATAATGAGAGAAGTGCTATGTATGGGTGGCTGTACGCCACTCCACTGCCCCGATTTCCCCTCAGCCATGTGGATGTGGGATGTGTATTTGTACAAACTGCCTTCCATCTCATATTGGGTCTGGATGTGCAGCAGAGCATATGTCTGCATATTTATGTCTGTGCTACTCGTGGTGTTATTCTAGTTTTTGTGTGTCTATAGTGCTTCCCGGTTTTCTCTGCCTTACTATTTATTTGGACAGATTTTTTTTTTCTTCCCCCTCTCCCTCTCTGCTCTACTCTGCAAATTACTGCCAACCCCTTCAGCTCTAATTATTTCTGTCAAGCCACTGGCACACAGGTCCACTTTCGAGCTGCCACTGTGGACTTCTTAAGTGTTGAGAGCAATCATAACGTTTTTCTTTATTTCCGCCATCTGCATTTTTTCTTTTTTTTTCTTTCTCTTTTGTACTTGTTCCTGTTGTATTTCATACATACATTTGCTAGTCTA
The DNA here is from genome assembly GCA_018466805.1 of Hippocampus abdominalis. Taxonomy (NCBI): domain Eukaryota; kingdom Metazoa; phylum Chordata; class Actinopteri; order Syngnathiformes; family Syngnathidae; genus Hippocampus; species Hippocampus abdominalis. The sequence continues at coordinate 4,732,079 of CM031703.1, forward strand.
TATTGGCCTTACTGATTGCCTGCCGGCGGCCCGGTAGTCCAGTGGTTAGCACGTCGGCTTCACAGTGCAGAGGTACCGGGTTCGATCCCAGCTCCGGCCTCCCTGTGTGGAGTTTGCATGTTCTCCCCGGGCTTGCGTGGGTTTTCTCCGGGTGCTCCGGTTTCCTCCCACATTCCAAAAACATGCATGGCAGGCTCGTTGGGCACTCTAAATTGTCCCTAGGTGTGAGTGTGAGTGTGAGCGTGGATGGTTGTTCGTCTCTGTGTGCCCTGCGATTGGCTGGCAACCAATTCAGGGTGTCCCCCGCCTACTGCCCGAAGACTGCTGGGATAGGCTCCAGCACCCCCCGCGACCCTAATGAGGATGAAGCGGTTCGGAAAATGGATGGATGGATGGATGATTGCCTGCCTGTGTTTGTCACTTACTGTAGGCAGCAATGAAAATATGTTTTCCCCTTTTTAGAGAAGACCTTGTTGCACATTCTACTTTGGTCTGACACATTGGCGGGCTTTGTTTTTTTTCTCTCTCTCTCTCTCTCACCCAACTTTATTTTTGTATATTCTCCCCCAGTATCAATGTCAGGTAAAGCAGCCCAAACTGACTTCCCTCCAGAGAGAGGCCATAATGGCAAAGGCAGCAGCGTACCCATCCAGGTGCAGTTCCCCGAAAGAAGTCTTTCCTATATGGAGAGGTTGCTTCTCAAGAAGTACCGCAGGTACAGATTCGTTCGCAACACTTGAGTATTTTTTTAGTATTTCAGTATCGGTGTTTTATTACGTTTTACAACATTTACTTCTACTGTTAAGACAATGCAGATGTAGTAGTGGTGTGCAACTCCCCCCCCCCCCCCCCCCCCCCCCCCCCAAAAAGACGATTCAATACTTACTGCGGTACAAGGGGTGCGATTCGATTCATTTGGTTCATTTTAGTCAAATGATTTGTTTTGGGTTCGATTCAGTGAGATTCGACTTCATATGATCAGACTCAATTCAAGATGGTATGAATTGACACGTTTTTTATTTTATTTAAATGACCTCGTCAGTACTGTGAATGTGGCCTTCGAAGATATACTCGTTTGGTTTATTTGGTCAAATCAAATCAGCAGTCAAAAGCAATATTGACATTTTAACCAAACAAAGACGACTGAAGCCAAGGTGGAGTTTATGTGCAGCTGGTAAGACAACAAGGCCGAAAACAATCTTCATAGTCATACTTTTCCTTGAACCTTTCAACTTTCCTGCCACGCATTAAGGGCAAATTTAAAGAAGTGGTTAAAACACACCCTCCTGTTGTGTTTGGGTTTTCTAAACATTAACAGTCAAATAGTTGGACACACGTCCTCAGGCTATTGAATAAGAAACTTTGATTGGCAGTACATATTGTTCTATATAAACGTTCGAGGAAAACGTACACTTCCCTTTTGGTTGTGCTACTGTGAACAGGTAAACTGCAGGAACAATGATGGCGGCCAGAGACTGTCGAATTTCAGAATTTAAAGACCCATCAAGTGGACCAACATCAGTCAATGTGCAAGAACATGAATGAATGTGATTATTGTTGTGTAACAAAAATATATCGGTTAGATTCAACACTCGTGATTGAAAATAAATCTTACAACAATTCTCGAATAGCTGTGCTTTTACTTTATATTCCTACACTTTTTGTTTTTCCAAGCCTAGATGTTCATTATATGTTCACCAATATCTCTCCTTAAAAATGAGTCCATACCCGAATCGTCTTGATCACATTTTTTTTTTATATTTGAGGTGTGTACTGACTTTTGGGGGCTGCTTTTACTATTGCACTCATGCATGCACAGTTTTTTTTTTTAACATTAGCATCCTGTCTTGCCACTGCTGCTCTTTCTGCCTCTCAGTCTCCACATGCCGTTGGTTCACAAGGCATTCTCTCAGCACACGTTGTGCTGTTGACTTCACGAGAGCTCGGCTTCCGCAGATCCCCGTAATTATAGCCCTTTATTTAAGCGCCACCTCTCGGACTGAGTCGCCCACCGGAAACTGGGCTAGAGGGGATGAGCGCTGGAGTGCACTTTTAGGTCCCACTGACCACCTGAGCAGGACAGCTCCAAGTCCCCCGCTGCAGCAGCCTTTGAGTGAGGAACAGAGCAGGGAGCCAATCTAAGTGCAATAAGCCTGCAGCCATGTTGGTGGCAGAGCTTAATGAAGAGACAGAGGGACCGGCTGGCTGGTGGAAAGAAAGAGTGAGACGCTGAATTTTAACACGTATCGAAGAGTGAAGGTTGGAGTGTGAGCTGTTTTATCGAACTCACCGAGGAAAGAGGTGTATTGAAGTCGTAAACACCACCGGTCCTGTGACTAGAGGGGTTGTCAGGCCGATGACCTGAATTCTCCGGGAGCACCTCCTTCCATCAATGTCAAAGTCAAAGTACCGTATTGGCCTGAATATAAGACGGTGTTTTTTGCATTGAAATAAGACTGAAAAAGTGGGGGTCGTCTTATATTCGAGGTTTAGACGTTATACCCATTCACGACGCTAGATGGCGCCAGATACCATTGAAGCGAATGCTGAACTTGACTCACCAGGCCAAAGTGAACCCCTGTCACGAAGAATAAAAATGAAAATAGCGGTAGCACAAAGAAGAAAAATAAAAATAGCGGTAAGAAAAGAGAAGAAAATAATAGTAGAGATAACAGAAAATGGAGAAACGTAGTGACAATCTGGAGAAAAGTGGGTCAAAGATCGGCCAGGTTCAGAAGTTATGATGTAATTTACATTTCAAAAACCAGAAGCCATTCATTTACGAATGTGATTGCACTTTAGTTTACATATTTAATGTTCAGATATTAAGCTTTGAAGGAGGCAAAATAACATGACTTTTCTCTCAAATATATCCATCCATCCATCCATCCATCCATTTTCCGAACCGCTTTATCCTCACTAGGGTCGCGGGGGGTGCTGGAGCCTATCCCAGCTGTCTTCAGGCAGTAGGCGGGGGACACCCTGAATTGGTTGCCAGCCAATCGCAGGGCACACCGAGACGAACAACCATCCACGCTCACACTCACACCTAGGGACAATTTAGAGTGATCAATCAGCCTGCCATGCATGTTTTTGGAATGTGGGAGGAAACCGGAGTACCCGGAGAAAACCCACGCAGGCCCGGGGAGAACATGCAAACTCCACACAGGGAGGCCGGAGCTGGATTTGAACCCGGTACCTCAGCACTGTGAAGCCGACGTGCTAACCACTGGACTACCGGGCCGCCCTCAAATATATTGTTATAATCATTTGTTTCAGATGTACTGTAATTATTTTCTGTATAAAAATTAATTTGGTGTTCAAAAAGTCTTTTTTCAAACTTGAGGCTTGGAAAAGAGGGGGTCGTCTTATAATCAGGGCCGTCTTATATTCGGGCCAATACGGTATCTGTGATTAAGGCGCTGAGCCCTTTGAGAAAATCTGTACAGTGAAAAATTGATAACTTGACTTTATTACCCGTGCCAATGAGATTATGGGTCATCATCTTTTCTTTGTTAGCATAACACACACTAGAAAAGATTAAACCAATTTCTAGAGAATATCGTGCAGAGCGGGTTGAAGGCACAAAAAAAAAACCCTGCACAATATATATTTGGATTGTTTTGGTGCATAATGGGGCGGCCCGGTAGCCCAGTGGTTAGCACGTCGGCTTCACAGTGCAGAGGTACCGGGTTCGATCCCAGCTCCGGCCTCCCTGTGTGGAGTTTGCATGTTCTCCCCGGGCTTGCGTGGGTTTTCTCCGGGTGCTCCGGTTTCCTCCCACATTCCAAAAACATGCATGGCAGGCTGATTGTGAACTCTAAATTGTCCCTAGGTGTGAGTGTGAGCGTGGATGGTTGTTCGTCTCTGTGTGCCCTGCGATTGGCTGGCAACCAATTCAGGGTGTCCCCCGCCTACTGCCCGAAGACTGCTGGGATAGGCTCCAGCACCCCCCGCGACCCTAGTGAGGATGAAGCGGTTCGGAAAATGAATGAATGAATGAATGAATGGTGCATAATGCACTTCACACAGGTTAGGGTGCGGTGCCATTCTTTCAAAGATTTTTTTTCAGCTTTCACAGCCTGCAGTTTTGCAAAACCCGTCTCAATCCAATGATCGTCACAGACCCTCGTCGCCTGCAGACCCGATGCAGAAATTAATCAAGAGTCTCATGTAAAATTCTACAACCTAGCTGGATCATAAATCAGAGGTGACCTTGGAAGGATCTCGTTTTCACATTTCATCCTCTTTCACTGCTGCTTCCTGACACCTCCGGGAGAGATCTATATTTGTAGACACTGCAGTTGCGCTCGACCTTAAAACTGCCACATCCTGATTTTTGTGCTAAAGCTACCCCCGGTTAGCTTGTCCGGCCAAATTGGTGGATAGTTTCCACCATGCCAAATGTTCCGGCGGACCATGGGAATGCTTTTTTACATGACCTCGTTAGACTTGACAATTTGGTGGCTGTCAAGCGTTAATTTATGAACTTCTCTTGCTATAGCAAGCCTAGACGGAACCAGAGTGTTCACGGACAGTCGGAGGTAAAAAGCATTTGACCTTCAAATATCAGCTTTGATTCTCAGCGCATTATTCAAAACTGCACCACTGTTAACGTCAATGTCACGTTTTGGATACAAACATTTTGTTCATGTAAGAGATTGAGGACAAAAAGATTGTAACGATGGTCAACATGTGCAGACTCGATGAAGAATTCCACTGACTTTGGAGGCATTAAATGTTCCCCTATTAGTGTTTATTACATTTGAAATGAGCTGCAGTCAATGAGCAGAATTCATTATAAACACTCCTCGGGGAAGTTTTGCTGTAAACAAACAGCGCATGCAGTGAAACACATTCTGAATGTCAAATGAGCAGTGGCCAAAATGGAAAACATAAACAAACAAACAAAAAAAGATGTCACTCTGACCTCCATCACGTGTTGACCATGGTTATTATTGTTGACGAAAACTAGAGAAATAAACAAAGCTAAAAAGAAAAACAAAACATTTTCATAAACAAAATAAAATGAAAATGAACATGCTTTAAAAAAAAAAAAAACTTACCGGAACTACATTATACATTTGCAAAACTAATGAAAACTAAATAATTCTCACCTGGTTTCTGAATCTGAGCCATGATTGGTTATTACCTGAGCCCTGAACAACTGTGATGTTATTTTCCGTTCGAAAAAAGTGGCAAAATAGCCGCGCCCTGAGATGGCTAACAACAGGTAGATTTGGCTGCTTAACTCATATTGCACAAATGCAATATTAATCAGAATGCAAATGTGACTTCCCCTTTAAGTCTGTGGACTATATTTGATCTCTACATGTTTGTTTTTAAAATGATTTAAAAAAAAACACATTTTTTTTTTAGTCTTTACTGCACAATACCTATGGTGAGATTTGTTTTTTTTGTATAACCCTCATGCAGTATTTTTAAGCGGCTGCATGAAGGGTATTACGTCCCAAAAATGTCCCTCTTCCAATGTGCAACAACTTTTTTCACTTTTAATTTGTCTTCACTTTCAACCCCTCAAAATGTTCAGTGGGAATTGGCCAAGACGTAGATATACATCCTATGCAAAATTTCAGCTTCGTGGAGTTATTTTTCACTGTTTTGTCTGTGGTGTCCATTTGTCCAACAGTCCAAAATCGTCCAAAGTATCCGAAATGTCCAATTTTGGGATAATTACCGCATGGGGGTTAATCTTGCACACAATACATACACACACAAACAAAACCTAAAGCCAATACTAAAGCTAATAAAAACTAAAAAAACTAAAATAAAAACTAAAATTAAGCATTTTCAAGAAAAACAAACAAACAAAAATTAACAATCATGAAAATTGAAAAGGGGAGCCATTCACCATGCCGTCCTGCACTCCAGTCACAATCATGTACGGTTTTCTCGTCTTTCTTTCTCTGACATTTTCAAACGATTCACATCGAAAGAGAACGTTCTGAGAGTACTGTATTGACTTTTTATCAAACACTGTTCAAACAATGGGCCTGATTTGTATGCCGACGGTAATAATTGATATGGCATCGCTTGGATGGTAATTCGTAGACTCCTGTGACTTTAGGGAAATGCAAAATGCGATAGATGCTGATAAGCTATTCCTTCCAACAGTTACAACTTTTATAATGCATAATAATTACAACGTGTTTGCCAGTGTCTCATCTCCTGTCTTTGATTTTGAGAGAGTGGGTGGCCATGAATAATTAATTGTGTTGGCATGACATCCTGTGGGGGAACACTTTTTTTTTTTCCGCAGTCATTTTTACTCAGCTGTCAGGTAGTCCCACATGATGATGAGATGGAGGGATTGTTCGCGGCAGTCTTTAGTCAATGTCAGCAATGAGGGCTGTGGGACAGATGGGGGGGGGAAACTTGCAGCGACTGAAACATAGATCAAACAGTGTTTGATTTTTACTTATCGTGCACAGTTTATGTCAGGGTTGTAGTGGCCATTTGCAATTCGGCAAAACCTCCGTACGGCTGGTGCATTCTGGAAAGCGGTTTCGTGCACGTCGGCCACTGTCGCGGGCGTGCTGGAGCCTATCCCAGCTGTCTTCGGGAAGTAGGCGGGGTTCACCCTGAACCGGTTGCCAGCCAATCGTAGGGCACACATAGATAAACAACCATTAGTGCTCACACTCACACCTCGGGACAATTTAGAGTGTTCAATCAGCCTGCCTTGCATGTTTTTGGAATGTGGGAGGAAACTGGAATACCCCACAGAAGCACGGGGAGAACATGCAAAGTCCACAACGGAAAGCCGGAATCAAACCCTTCACCTCTGCACTGTGAAGCCAGTGTGCTAACCAGTCGTCAACCGTGCCACCTCCCTATAATCATGAATCAATATGTATCCAGTTTATTTTAGCCAAATAAATCCTTTCGCATGAATCCAATTGAGTGTCCTGATCAAGTGGCTTTTGAAAGTGGTAATTGTTCATACTAATACAGTCAAACCTCGGTTTTCGAACGTCTCGGTTCTCGACCAATTCGGTTTTCGACCAAAAATTTTGAGTATTTTATGCCTCGGATGACGAACAAATTTCGGTTCTCGAACAAACTGAGCACACTTGAATGCACCATTTGACTCCTCTCGCCTTCCTTACACGAGGAAGTGACGCTTCCTCGGGTAGACGAGGAAGTGACGCTTCCTCGTGTTGCTTTCCATTGTGAGCAGACGCGTTCAGTAAACATTTTTATTTTAAAAAGAGCGTTGTTTCGGTTTTCGACCAGACTTCTGGAACGGATTATGAACGAAAACCGAGGTTTGACTGTATTAATAAATCACACCAAACCTTCTGTTGCTCCTTTGAGAACCACGCCAAAATTATTTTGTGCACCCATGATTATAAGAATGATTTTTTTCCCTAAAATTACAATGGAATTTCCAAACAATTTAAATACTTTTTTTTCATAACACGTTTCAAGAAATATTTTCAATAACTTTCTGTTATTGTGCTCAAATAAAAATCATGTGATCGTAGAAGTAACGAGCACATTTTCTTTGCGGCCCGGTAGTCCAGTGGTTAGCACGACGGCTTCACAGTGCTGAGGTACTGGGTTCAAATCCAGCTCCGGCCTCCCTGTGTGGAGTTTGCATGTTCTCCCCGGGCCTGCGTGGGTTTTCTCCGGGTGCTCCGGTTTCCTCCCACGTTCCAAAAACATGCATGGCAGGCTGATTGTGCACTCTAAATTGTCCCTAGGTATGAGTGTGAGCGAGGATGGTTGTTCGTCTCTGTGTGCCCTGCGATTGGCTGGCAACCAATTCAGGGTGTCCCCCGCCTACTGCCCGAAGACAGCTGGGATAGGCTCCAGCACCCCCCGCGACCCTTGTGAGGATAAAGCGGTTCGGAAAATGGATGGATGGACATTTTCTTTGCTTTGCACACAGTGCTGGCCAATCAGAATAAGTCATCACACTCCACCGCTGAAAGTCCAAACATTTCAACGTCAGCCACACGGCCACAGAGGTCTCCACTTCCTCTCCCACAATCCACACATCAAAACCCCACTGCGGTTCCCCCACAAATCTTGCACTTCATTTCCACATCATCAAACCGAGATCGCAAACATTTCACAAACTCCTCTTTCATCTTCTCCTGATCTCTCTATTTATGCTCGTCTTAGATCCCCAATCCCGGATGTGCATTTCTCTCCCTTTCCACCATCCTCCTCTTTCAGGTCGACTTTTCACAGTTTCACCAAGTACAGCCTCACTCCCCCCTAAGATTGCCAATCAAACCCACCTCTCCGATTAGAACAGTTACAATCATCCCAGTTGCTCCCAGAACCTCATCTCATCACTGAAGCTTTCAATTTCCCAATCACCACCTAACAATCTCCAATCTCCAAACCAATCCTCCCAACAGTCTCCTGGTCAATAATTGACTTCAATCTTCTTTATCACCACTTTCTTGCAGCACAAATCCACCTACAGAGAACCTTAAAACGGTTACGGTTTCGCACACCTCTTTAGAGCAAGGTGCCCATTGAATCCACCATGTATGTGTATAACTTTTCATAGCAAAACAGGATATTGTTTTTGTTGTTGTTGTGACTTTGAGGTCACCCAACCTCGGGTCACCATGTGAGTCACTTGCATGATTTGTTTGTCACAATTTAAACCATCATTTTTTCCCGGGTTTTCTACAGCCGTGTGGACCCAGGTGCTCTTGAATCGGGTCAGGCGATTTTGATCTGATATACCAGCACTATGATGTAACATTTTTCGTCATCTGTGCCCCCCCACATATGTTTTGTTGTTAACCACATCCGAAATGTGCTGTTGGTGTTTTTGTGCTGCAAGTGATTCGATTTTGAAAATTGTCTCCCGTGTCCAACTTTTTGCCCGAAGATGCTTTCCAATTTGCAAGCGTTTCTCATATCACAAAGGCCTCCTAATAGGATTTAGAGCAAATATGTAAGAACGCGGAGCTTACAAGAGAGATGAAAATGAGTTTTAAACCCAGAGGAGTGCCGATTGTGTGCTCGAAAACGAGAGAAGAGGGACAATGCTTCTCGATCCAGGGGGAGATTTCCTCAGATGTCTCCTTTATTTTCAGCATCTATTCATCTTCTGAACTGCCGATCCTATTTTTGTGTTGATTTAACACGGTATGTCAACGTTTTCAAATTGTGGTTGGATGCAAAAATACATAGACCGACTTGTGACTCCCCACAACTCCCATTAAGGAGTGCTGTTCAGTTTCTCTCGAATTTAATACATATAACTGAAACTGGTGCTGTTTGCCGATTATACCAAATATTTTCTGGTTTGGTTGAAACAAACTGTCAGAAAACTTAAATAAAACAAAAATAATTTTGCTTGGGTATTGCAGATCAAATCTACAAATACACATCAGGATAGATGGGGTACGGATTGAGGTTGACAGGGTTCCAGAACATAAATTCATAGGTGTTATCATATTAGCAGTACATTATGAGTGTGTTGTGCTTGGTATACGTGCGTGTTTTTCTTTCATGATACCCTGACGGAAATAACCAATGATTTCTTGGTCATTTGCTTGTCGCCAAGGGCCAGACCTCACAACCTCTTGAGTTGTGTGGTTACAAGTGTATGTGTGCACGTGACTTCTTATGGTCACCCCTTCGTAAGTCATTGTGTCAGCTTGGCTACACCACTGAAAAATTTGCATCTCCGCCCCATGACGGACCGTGCGCGCCTGTGGTCTGAAAACTAGTTTTTCCAGCGAGAATAAATTCTCGCAGATTTCCATGCAAGTGACAGTTATTTTTTGTACTTGAGAATTGTTTTTTTCAAACACTGGTTGAGCCCCTGCCCCAAACGATGTCAATTGTACTGATTTTTGCTATTGATGGGCCAACCCGGTATCCCCCCGCGAATAGTATATATTTTACTGCTGGAAATGAGGTTCCTCTATGCACTTAAAAAAAATGACAGATGCAGAAGCAGGCTTACAGCCATTAAAAATAGCAATTGCTAGTGGAAATGGGTCATATAAAATAAATAAATAAATAAATCGTCTCGGTTCTCGTCCAATTCGGTTTTCGTCCCAAAATTTTGAGTATTTTATGCCTCGGATGATGAACATATTTCGGCTCTCGAACAAACTGAGCGCACTTGAATGCACCATTTGACTCCCCTCGCCTTCCTTACACGAGGAAGTGACGCTTCCTCGGGTAGACCAGGAAGTGACGCTTTTCAAACAGCCTTCTGGAATGGATTATGGACGAAAACCGAGGTTTGACTATATATATATATATATGTATATATATATATCTATATCCCTCGTTTATCACGGGGGTTACGTTCCAAAATGAACCAGTGATAAGTGAAATCCGTGAAGTCGTGAACTTTAATTTTTTTACGGTTATTACACAATACTTAACTATATCTACAATGAAATCAGCCCCAATTACTAAAAAAACAAACTTTTTAAATAAATAACTATAATAGTTTTTGGAAATACTGTACTGGCGACACGCGATGCCACCGACGCATTCTGATTTAAAGGGTTAAAAGCATTTAAAAACTGCCCCAAAAATATCAGTGAAACAGTGAAGCCGCGGAGAGTGAACCGCGTTAGAGCGAGGGATCACTGTATATATATTACCTTTAACAAAAAAACAAAACAAAACAGCTTTAGTATACCTACACAATCTCAATTGTGCATGTTTGTGTTTTAGGTTGGGTAATACTGGTGTTATTTGTAAATCACAACCCGCCTCATAATATTCCGATTAAATCAGACCACGCATTAACATTTATTGAGCCACATGATGCTCATTCTGGTTTACTCGCCTGCTCGAGGCTGTGATATTACCGGCATTTCTTAAATGCGCATACTGTTGCAATTTAATCTCATTCATTTATTTTTTTCATTTTTAATTCCCTATGCTTCCATAGCAAATGTCCTGGGCGGGGGGCAGGGGGGGGGGGGGTGTTCCCATCAACATTCTGGTTCATCAAGCTTTTACTAAAAGTGTGTCCGCGTCACGCCTGCGAGTTTGACAGCGAGTTCCTCCACAAGTCTCCTTGTCTCGGCGGGCAGTCAGCACTTCGGCAAATACAGCACGGTCTATGCCACAATCGTTAAAGCTCCTACTTTAATGAGAGGGAGATGCATGGAGATGGGTGGGAGTGGGGTTTGGGAGGGAGCAGGAGGTTGAAACAGGGGATCACCTTGACAACACTTCACACTCATTCAAGTCCCTCGATCCCTCCATCTGCCTTCTCTGTCATTTTTTTTTTTTTTTTTGTTCACGGCAAGGCTGTGATTCAACCGCATTTATACGCTCCACCAAGCAGTCAATCAGAAAATTTGTTTTTTAGTGGGTAATCGATGTCAGCCATACATTCACACAGACACAAAACATCACTTTAACTGGTTCAGTTTTCATTTGGTGTCATTGATTTAAACAGGCAATTGGTTTGAACAAATTTTTCACAACCATGGGCCTTGCCGTGTTGGGTTTGCATGTTCTCCCTGTGCCCGCGTGGGTTTTCTCCGGGTACTCCGGTTTCGTAAAACATACAAGGTAGGTTGATGGAACAGTCTAAATCAGGGGTGTCAAACTCATTTTTGTCGCGGGCCACATTGTAGTTACGGTTTCCCTTGGAAGGCCGTTATGAATTTTGTTAAACCATATAAATGTTGAATCACCTCCACATATTACATACACAGCGCGCAACAAATTGATGGATAACTAGTTTTAAAATCAGAAGTAAAAAATAATGACTCTTAGTGTGGATTACAGATGACAAATTGAAATTTTGGTTCAGACTTTAGCAAGCATCATGGAACTTAACATGCTTGATTTGCTCTCGCGGGCCAGATAAAATGATGTGGCGGGCCAGATCTGGCCCCCAGGCCTTGACTTTGACACCTGTGGTCTAAATTATCCATTGGCGTGACTGTGAGTGTGAATGGTTGTTCGTATTGTGCCTTGCGATTGGCTGGCGACCATTTCAGGGAGTACCAAGCCAACTCCCACAAGACAGTTGGGATAGGCTCCAGCACACTTGCAACCCTCATGAGGACAAGTTTCAGAAAATGGACGGCTGGATATTCAATCAATTAACTGAAATGGAACCGTTTCAAGGGACCCGGCATGATGCGCAACACATGGGTGGCATCCTTGTTATGGTGCAGATACTCTATAGTGAACATTTAAATGAATCAATTATTATACATTTACATACTAATCAATACCTAAGGCCACGTTTGGAGCGGAGAGTGATAAAAGAAAATTAAAAAAAAAAAACCCGTCAAGTTGGATCTCTTTAAAAATGCTCTGATATATGCCGTATATATCCTCAACTCTTCTCTGTTCACATCCCTCAGGATTTTCCTCTTTTCTCTCTCCTCAATTCAGACAACGCTGTATAAATAAGCCATGGTTCTCTGTAGTTTTCTTTTGAACCCCTCACGGTTATTCCCACTTTGGAAATTTATGTTCATGTTCCAAAACACACTGGGATGTGCGGAAGTGCATACTAATGAAGGACAGCTTGACTCAGTGAGGCTACTATAAATTGTGCCAACAGGGGGTAGCAGAGAGCACTTTTTGCCACCACGAGTGGCATTTCACGCGCCCTGGCAGGCTGTCAACCTACTGAAACCTATTTAAGAAGCAGGTGAGACCAACAACACTTGGCACAACAAATGTAAACATGAAGCACGCAAGTGATTTTAACTTCTCACTCGCTTTGGCAATGAAAACTTTTAATGGAGGCCTTTTGGAGAGATAAGATTCATATCTGGTTCTGCACTCTAAATGTGTCACTAAGCTAAATTAGTGACTAATCTTTAGCTCGCCGTGTCTGCGTTGTAACTGATTGAACCTATCTGTATGTGCCGGCGCAATTCCCAATCCCGCGCGTTGCTTGGTTTGACTGTGCAGGTGCTGCTGTAGCACAAAGTGGAGTTTCTGTGCCAGTTGATAGGCAGGAGCGGGCTCTGTAGGCGACAAAATGCAATGATTCATTACACACAGCGTTCCTCAGAAGGGCCGTTGGTGCATTTACAATGGACGGTCAATCTATTACCATAGAATCGGAGGGATGACACGATACTCTGTCATTGGGATCATTTCTCTAGCTCGCGCTTTCTTTCTTTGAACCCATTTCCCATTTCACCCGTTCCCTTCCCAAACTTGCATTGAGCGATCCACTGATACGGTAACTCCCTCAGCATACATCAACAAGTACATGAGTGTCATAACTCTGCCATCCATGGACTAGTGCAACATGTTTGCAATCTGAATCACAGTCTCGTTGTACACGTTTAGGCACATGGACACAGACACAGTCCCAAGCCAATCAGAACTCATGCGATTGATACATGCTGTCTCTGTTGTCACGTAGCGAGGTGGTGGTGGTGGACCCCAAAAAGCAGGCAGGAGAAAGGAGCAGGGTGAACTTGACGAATTGTATTGAAATACAGAAACTAAATCCAGAACAAACAAAGTCACAAAAACAAAAACATTCCAAAGTAGCAAACAAAACCATGACTGAAGCAAAAACTAGCACTAAACGAAACAATAAACGAAACAAACATGACAAACAAACCTGACAGCTGCTAACAAGCAAACAATGACCCGACAATGAGTGCTCGGGCTGGGAGTCCTTTTAAAGTCCTAATTGCCTAACGACCAACAGGTGTGCAGCTGCAGGCAAAATCCCCACAGTGCCACCTGTTGGTCACAAACCGAAACATGACATCTGTAGCGTTTTGTCGTGGTGAAGAAGGAGCTGAGCCGGAAGGCGAAGCTATTTACTGGTTGAACTATTGACAGTACGTTCATACCCTCAACTACGATCACGAGCTGTGGGCCGTGAGCAAAATAACAAGATCCCAGATACAAGCGTCGGAAATGAGTTTCCTCCGCAGGGTATCCGTGCGCTCCCTTCAAGATAGGATGAGAAGCCCGGTCATCCGGGAGGGACTCAGAGTCGAGACGCTGCTTCTCTACGTTGAGAGGAGCCAGATGAGTTGGCTTGGGCATCTGATTAGGATGCCTCCTGAACGCGTCCCAGGTGAGGTGTTCTGTGTATGTCCCACTGGCCAGAAGCCCCGGGGGAAGGCCCAGGACACCCTGGAGAAACTCATCCCATCTGCCATAGGAACGCCTTGGGATCCCTCAGGTAGAGTTGGAAGAAGTGGCTGGGGAGCAGGAAGTGCGGGCTTTCCTGATGATAGCACATGCTGAATAGTGTCTCTCCTTGCTGTGCCACATTCTGAGATGTGATTGCATTTCATTGTTGACGTGAGTATTTAGTAAAAATTACAGTCAAACCTCGGTTTTCGTCCATAATCCGTTCCAGAAGGCTGTTAGAAAACCGAAATTGTTCGAAAACCGAAACCACACCCTTTTTAAAATAAAAATGTTTACTGAACACGTCTGCTCACAACGGAAAGCAACACGAGGAAGCGTCACTTCCTCGTGTAAGGAAGGCGAGAGGAGTCAAATGGTGCATTCAAGTGCGCTCAGTTTGTTCGAGAACCGAAATTTGTTCGTCATCCGAGGCATAAAAAACTCGAAATTTTTGGTCGAAAACCGAATTGGTTGAAAACCGAGACGTTCGAAAACCAAGGTTTGACTGTATGTGTATATAAGTATCCCCCACCTCCCCACCTCCCCCATGGGGAAGTCACTGCCACTCTTGTTCGTCCAATATCCACGACAAAAGCATTTGCTTTGCTGTGATATTTTTGTTGCACTTTTGTGATCAGCTTTCTTGTTCCTGATATTCACACCATGAGTCGCGTGTCATCCATTACATCGTCACCCTAACCGATTTGAACACTTCTTTACCATAGCAGAAGTCAAGTTTGTGAGGGGAGAGAGGGGGGGGTGGGGGGGGGGGGGACAAAGCCGCTTTGTTGTGCTTCATCAATCTCGCTCTCGGTCTGTAGTGTTGACTGTGTAATGGATCATTAGCCACTTGAAGGACTTCTGCTTTGACAGCTTGCTGTTGGCGAGGAGGCCTTAATATGCTGCCTAATGTGTGTGTGTGTGTGCGTGTTTGGCAGTTGTTGCTGTTTTGTGTGTATGCATGTAGCAGGCATAATCGGCGCTGGAGGCCTTAAGATGAGCAGAGTACTGTGAATATCACACTGAGACGTGTAATACCAGATTAACACATACCATACTGAGGGCTTCCTAAATAGCTCCTGACATCTTTCACACACACACAAACAATGATAATGCTTCAATATCACTCCACAGATCTTATCTGTGTTGTTCCTGTTTTTCAGTATTTTTGGTTAGGGGGCTTAAGACAGGAACTAAGCCTCTAATTTTCTGTAACTAGTCTACAAAGGATGCGGTTTTAAAGTCCAATAATCATCCAATTCCTGGAAAAATATGTCGCAAAGAACCAACGTCAAGACTACAATCATGTATTAAAGTTTGACCAAAGTAAGATTTCCTGCAGGTGTACATACTCATGGTTGGATAGGTCTGATTATTTTTTGCCGAACGCTATTTTTGGCTTTGGGGGGGTGCGTGCACTTTCAGTAAGAATCCTGCGCACTTTGATAAGTGAGGCCTCTGGTATCCAGGCTTTTAATCTATGCAGCTCTTGCATTTAAATGCGAAAAGTAGATAGATTTATAAAAAAAACAACAACAACCAAGGTGAGACTTGAGACAGAGGTGCAGGTGACAGAAATATAAATGGTGATCCCACTGTGACAATTTTTTACCTGGCATTGTGAAAAGTACAACAGCGATATTTTTCAAATCTGACCTCCAAAGCCTGTTTCGTATGTGGATATAAATCAGATGTGTATCCTTCCGACTGCGGTCTGAATGCTCAGGTTGCGCTCATCTGACCCATTTGTCATCATAATGTGACAAACATCACAATTGTTTGATAAAACAGGCTGGTGCGAAAAGCAATGGCAGAACAGAAAACAATTCAGTGATGAAAAGAAAATACTGGCTGGGTTGCAAAAATTTTTTTGAACAAATCCTTGAAATTGCCAATAAAAATTCATCAGGATGGAGACCTACAGGAGATACCTGAATTCCTTCCGTGTTTTGTCCTCATGTGGGACACTTCACATTCCGTTCACATTATACAGTATTTGTTTTTTTTAACGTGACAGAAAAAGCTCAGATTTGACCCCCAAAAAAAATCCGAATTGCAGTTTGTGCACGTGTGTGTGTGTGTGTGTGTGTGTGTGTGTGTGTGTGTGTGTGTGTGCATGTGTTTGTGTGTACTGCATTCAAAGTGAAAGAGGGACACTTACTTCCCCTGTCATCAGTTTGTTCTTAATAAGGTTAGGGTGGCACTGTATCAGGTCACATTGCTCATGCATACAAACACTGTCACACATTCACACACACACACACACACACACACGTCCCAGCACCGAGGTTACCTTTGAAGGTGATGAATTAGTTTAGAGAATAGTGCCCGTGCCAATGGCAGCTGCTGCCCCCTCTGTGTAGGTACTTGCAAGAGTGCAAAAAGATAAACACCAGGAACTGAAGCCAGTTTGTCATCTCGGTAGCAAATTATTCAGGCACTCTCTTCTCTCTCTCTCTCTCCTCCTCTCTTTTTTGATCTTGGTGTGTGTGTGTGTGTGTGTGTGTGTGTGTGCGTGCCTGCTCGCTGCTGTTTAGCATTAGTCCTACAAGCCAATACTTTTCAGATCTTGGCTATCCGTGTCCTCAGCAGAGTTCACCTGCCCCGAAGACCACATATATATTCGAAGACCACTCGACAACAAACCAATAGCCAAATGAATCAATTGTGCCTGCATTTAAATTCACATTTACAGCCAAAAGTGGATTGATTTGAAGGATATTATGGAATGCCTCCCGAAAAGAAAAGCGGGTTTTATTGCCAGTTTTAATCACTCACGGCCACTGGGACTCTAGTAAATCAGCCGCAATCATCACAAATCTGACTGTGAAAAGGCAGCTTCAGACAGACAATAAGGGAGAGACAGGGAAGGATGATCTTTGTCGGTGTCGACTGAGTTTATTACTTATGAAGAAAATGGCCTGATTGAACTGCTATGTCGATTTTAAAACACCACTTGGGATGTTTGCACGCACGCACGCTCACTCGTATTCACACTCTCTCTACAGCGTTTGTGTGTAATTTCATTCAGCAGGCACCACTAATCAAAACTTTGGGCGCTTATGCTATTGAATCTGTTTAAACTTTTGACTGGTACTGCATGGACTGAAGAAATCCAGAGTGCAAAGAAAATGTTCCCTCGTGGGGTGAATGAAGGGATTTCTTTTTTGAAAAACGTCATCTTCGATAACAAATAGCCCGAGGCCTCGTCTTTTGCACATTTACACAAGGGTCAAATACTCACGAGCATTTGGTAGTGGTGCATTCACACAGCTGCCTTTCAGACATTTTGCCGAGGATTGGTTCTTGGGCAAGGTCCTATTTGACGAGTGATCATTCTGGGGCGTTGTCTGCCTGTCACCCAAAGTCATCTAGTATAGATGACTCCTTTCCCTATTTGCAGTTGCCTTTTTCGATGAGGTTTTTCTGGACAGATGCCCTTCATGACCCCAAACCTCCCAAGTTCTCCATGATTGGGAGCTGCATTGAGCTGGGCTGACTTGCCCTTACGAGCTCCCTAAAAGGCTACGCAAAATGGAAATTAATGGCTGCATGGATGAGAACATGCACTATACACTGCTCAACATGAAATATCGTATTGGCCCGAATATAAGACGGCCCTGATTATAAGACGACCCCCTCTTTTTCAAGACTCAAGTTTGAAAAAAGCCTTTTTGAACACCAAATTAATTTTTATACAGAAAATAATTACAGTACATCTGAACCAAATGATTATAACAATATATTTGAGAGAAAAAGCATGTTACTTTGCCTCATTCAAATCTAAAGTGCAATCACATTCGTAAAAGAATGGCTTCTGGTTTTTGAAATGTAAATGACATCATAACTTCTCCTCAGCTGCCGGTTAACCTGGCCGATCTTCAACCCACTTTTCTTCAGATTGTCGCTACGTTTCTCCATTTTCTTTTATCTCTTCTATTATTTTATTCTCTTTTCCTTCTTACCGCTATTTTAAATTTTTCTTCTTCGTGCTACCGCTATTTTTAATTTTATTCTTCGTGGCAGGGGTTCACTTTGGCCTGGGGATCCAAGTTCAGCATTAGCTGCAATGATATCTGGCGCCAACTAGCGTCGTCAATGGGTATAACGTCTAGACCCCGAATATAGGACGACCCCCACTTTTTCAGTCTTATTTCAATGCAAAAAACACCGCCTTATATTCGGGCCAATACGGTATTGATTGTGAAAGAGAAATCGAGGTTTTCTAAAAAGTATGTCGGGTGTACTCATTTATGTTGAGCACCGGAGATATGTATCCCATCCATCCATCCTGCCACCAAGGAAGTTGAAAAAAGTAAAAGATAATGAGATATGTTGTCTGTCTGTCACACTCAGACATTTAGACCAGACAGAAAAAGAGATTAGTGCAATTTGTATGACCACCGCAGAAAGTTGAACACATCTGTCGCGATGGAGGAATGAAAAATTCCCCAAAAAGGGTGTAAATGTCCTTTTATTTGCAGCCGCAGCAGCAAGTGAGAATGTGATCCAGTTCCATTCCCTCTGCTTTCCCGAACCGTGTACCCATTTCTCGCTCGACATGACGATCTATTTCTGCAGCATTTCCCGCACTGATTTGCAACTTCCTAATTACGTTTCTGTCTTCCTCCTTAGTACTGCTTAGTACTTTTGTTGTTTATTTATTTGTAGTCACTCCTTACGGTCTCCCCAGTGTTCCGCACTAATTTCTCATTCAATCCCTCCATGTCCACCCCAGTTTCACGGCACGTCCCCGTGCCCTGTGTAAGCAACCCTGGACCGACTGACAAATCAATACATCACTGTAATCGATTCTGTCGGGTGCTGGGGTGTTTAATGAAAGCCCCTCCTTCCTCTTTCTCCCTTTTGCACTTGGGTTATAGCAAAGTCCAGTTTAATGCGAATGGAGCAAAGGCATCCATGTGCAACAAAGCGCTACCTTCGGATGTGGGGGAGGGAGGGGTGTCTGACCGGCTAGTGAGGTAGATGTGATGGGTGAGAGGGCTTTCAGGGTGTGGGGGCAGGTTGTGGTGTTTCGGGTTTACCATCACAGTTCCCATGGTGATGGATCGCTCAGTTGGTTAATTTGAAACGGTAAACTTTCAGTATAAAAATGTTTAACCTTGGAAGAAAAGCACATCGTGCCAGATGTGACTTAAAAGTGTGTTTGTGTACGTTTGCACTCACAGCTTCCTCTTTGACAACATCAGTCTCGTCCTGCTGCTTGCAGTTTGATCAATTGCAGGATGTTCCAGCTTTGACCTACTCCCGCTGTGGAAAAGAGGGATGCAGACTTCACGAAGGACATCAAGAAAAAGTCAACCATGAGTGAAAGAGAAATGTTCAAAAGAGACAATGGCTGACAAAAAAAAAAGACAACAAAAAACATCCTTGTGTGTATAGTTATAGTATAAATTACTGCACAGCTGGTGTTTTAATATTAATTTAAAATTTCATACTGCGAGACAGATGCTATGCATTATCTCACCACGCCATCCATTGACTAAGGAGGACACCCTGAATCGGTTGCCAGCCAATCACAGGGGACACACGTGCTGTTTCTGCAATGTGAGTGAGTACATAAAAGATCGGCTTTAACAAAAAATGCATTGTGAATGCAGCCTATGTATTGGCTAACTTCAAAGTACGATCCCAAAATAATTTCATTTCATGTCAAACTCAGATTACAACATTACCCTCATGCCTTAAAAATGTTTGGATCGTGAAAAAAATGCCAGACATTTGGCACATATATCCTGAACAAGCATGAAAGGAATCCAAAATGCTCCGAACGGTGAATCGTGATTTCCAGCAGCCTGTAAAACATTAATGAATAACACGGGAATAAATGAGCTCATCCCTTTCCTCCCTTTCACTCTTCACACTTTGTGCTCTCTTTTCACAAGATTTGCTTCGTCCACTTTAATGAGAAACACCTGTTTAGAGCTCCTCATTAGGCATCCCTTGTCAGGCCCCTTTAGATTTGCGGTGCGTCTCACCTGCATTAAGTGCGTGCGTGTCTGCACTGGTTCAGTAATGAGCATGCCAGAAAAACATTTTGCAAATGTAGGTGGTTGTGGGTCCTGCTAAATGTTTCATCGACTGTATTATGTGTTCTGCTTATCCTCCGCAGGATCGCAAGGGAACAGGATGTTATCAGAGCTGAAGTGGAGTCCAGCCTCCATACATCAACAGTAATTCGGAGTCGTGTTGTATTTAAACCAGAAATGTATGGCTAAAGATGACTAGAATGTGTTCCATGGGGCCCCTTACAGCTATTTGTGAGACAGTGTACTATATGTAACGTAAAAGTTATTTGACAAAAAGATTCCAACACGTTCAACTCAAATCAAACTTATTATGAATGTCAGAACTTTCAAAAAAGGGAAGCAAGGAATACCATTTTAGGCCCAGGTTGAGATTTCAAGTACAGAAAGACTAATTTACATCACTTCCTTTTTATTAATTTCGGAATCTGAAAATATTTTATTTTGAAAAATTACCGGATTCTCTGTTATATCCGTCTACAGGACGTCACTTTTGACGCAGGGGAAGGCGGGAGGTAACCGCTAAAATGAAACCCAAGAGCTAGCAAAATGAGTACAAAAAACCCCCCACACGTCTTTGGAAAGTTCCTTTGGGAAGCCTACGACTCCCAAGAAAAAAGAAGGCTACATTTAATAAGACACTATCAGGAGTCCTACTTAAAATATGGATTTATCAAAATGGGAGATTCCCACGCACCAAGCCCACTCTGCATAGTATGCAGGCGATAGTGAGTCATATTTTTCATGCACTTTTTATTTATCTTATTTTGAAGGCACGTTGACACGTTACCGTAACGACCAGAGTATTGCGGCCAGATCGGACGTTCCTCGTGTCATGATTCGTGTTTATTATTATGTGATGAAAATACCACAGTTTTCATACAGGTCATATTATATTATTTTGTTGTATTCATCCGGCCTTTAAATATTGTCTGACATTAAACCGGACCGTGGGGCAAAAAAGGTTGGGGACCGCTGTGTTAGGGTGCTTGTGAGTGTATTTTTGTACTGCAATTGTTGGGGCTCAACACACAGCTAGGCAGTTGGCGGCTCACGTTTTATTCAAGCTCCATATAAAAGCTTAAGCTACTTTTATTCCTTCCGAGGAAAAAAGGGAGAATGTCAGAACATAATTAAATTAGATGAAAGGCGAGGAATGAGCGACTTCCTCCTCCTTAAACACAAACGACTTAATCCGAACCTTGAGTCAAATATGAGACAGACGGCTACAAGATCATGGGGGAGGATAAACATCCCTTTCTGTGCATCTCTTCGTTTTGTCACTTGTCTCCTAAAGGTCTTCATTATCTGTCTGAACGGTTGAATATTTTGTGATTCAAAAAATCTTTTTTTTATGTTTCCTTTCATCGACCCTTTCCCCACATGCTTGTGCATGTTGTCATCTCTCCTGCGCCCTTGTTTCCTGAGTTCACTTTGCCCGGGTCTTTGAGAGCAGTGAATGCACCTCCGGCGACACACGTCATTGTCAGATTCTGTGGGCATTGAATGCATTGTTGTGGAATAATAATTCTGTCACAGATGTCATTGATCTGTCACTCTGCGTATGCCTGGAGAGACTGACAGTTGATTTCGATCTGCTCCCTTAAACGATTGCTTTAATGTCGGGCAGTTTTCATGCATGAATACCGGGCTCCATTACTCTACTTTGTAGTCATGGAAATTGCTTTTTAGAGTTTTAGCCGTCGCAGAGTGAAATAATTTGGTGGAAAAAAAACAATTTTTTCCCCCCATTGTCTTTATTCAAGGTGCAACACAAAAAAAAGCCAAGGGGGCAGCTGGATCATAAAGGCTCGCCACTATGTGAGATTCAACTTTGGTTGGCAGGCTACTCAACTCAACTTTGTTATGCATTCGCAAATGAAGTCGTCATATTTAACAAGCTTTGATGTTAGCTTTGTCCACATTTTCATCATGTGCAATTGGAAATGAAGTTATTTGTTCTCGGGATATATGGCCGTCTCATTGTTACGGGCTTACCCCTGTTGAGCCCCTCCGCCCGCGCACCATCTTCCACACTGATACAATAAAGAGGGGGAAACTGTGGATACCTCACACAAAAAAAGGGGGAAAAAAAAGATAGAGGATTCATATTACTGATAACATTTTTATTATGCCAAAAGTCATTGCAGTGGGAGTTCTGTTTGTATTTTTTTTTCTGTTTGTTGTTATTGTTTCTTCTCTCGTATCCCCACGTGAGGCAGAACAAAAGCACAAAAGTGTCTGCCGCACTCACAAGCAACACACTACAAAATAGCGTCTGTGGGTCACAGTGGGTGTTGTATTTTGTACGGGGGTGTTACAATGCGCATGCTTGCTCCATGTGTGCAAGCCAGCATGGAAACCTGTTGTTCCACCAAGTCTGCAGCAGACCCGAGGGAAACCACACGACTGCTAATTAGCGGCACAGAGGGAAGTCACCCCGGCGGCCAATCAAATCTGCTTTTGAAACTGTTTTCCCCCTGAGACGCCTTAGAAACGGGGCGGCTAAACTACCAAGGCGATGGGATATGATGTTCCAGCCGATCACCAAATTAGAAGAAAACGCTACGGGAAATGTCCGACTGTGTCACTCACCATGTTTTTCTTTGTTCTGCTTAGCTCTCTGTAGTGCAGTTGTCTTGTTCTGCCATGTTGTCTTTTCCGAGGGTAAATGATGAATCCGTTCGGAGACAGAGGAGTTCATTCAGAGTACATGCTCAAGAGGCTTTGTTTACGTCACACAGCATTGAAATCTCTATACAGTACCGCAGTTGATCTGATGAGCACACATACTGGACTGTTTATGTCACTGCCTACAGTTACCTTTCATCACAAGACGCCAAAATTATGAAATAAGCAGGGTGACATTTGATGCACCATGATAAGAAAATTAAAAAGCATAGATAGATGGGCGGAGACAGTGGCATACATTCAGGATGACAATATGACACATGACACCGAATTCGCAATGAGTTCAGATAAAGGGGGCTCATAAAAAAGCAATATAACAATGCAATGAATTGGATCAATGCGGTCTATAACTGAAGGGGATCCTATTCATCTCCAAACCAAATGAGCGGAGCTGTACAGTGCACACACATCTTTGTGATAGCAAATTAGCATTTTCTTCATGACAAGAGACAATAGATTACTTTGAAACATATGATTTGTAGGACCACTTCCATCTGCACTCCTATTTATTATTCATCTCCCCCGTCCATCTGTCCCTCACCAAGATGACAAAGGTCAAACTGTCCTCTGAGCTGCGTTTGTGCTGACACACACTTGGATCAATAAGCATGTATGTATTGTGCCGTTTCTTTGTCACTCCGATGTGTGAACCCAAACAGGCTTTGTTTTAATCCCGGATGGGACAACATGGCCCCCCCATCAAGAGTTGTTCCAGCGAATACTACAACACCGTTTTGCTCACCGACAGTTGTCGTCATTGAAAATGTCTGAACAATAACAGGCCAATTTTATGGATTTCCACATTATTGAAACACATTGAATGATACAATATGAATGCATGGATGTGAATGATATTGTATACGCTTCATCATCAAATCAGTCAGTTCAGTCTGTCAAGTGGGTTGGCTGCAGGGATTTTGAAGGTCCAGGAGGTGGCAGTGGTCAGCGACACAGTATCAGCACAGTATCAACACAGTGTGTCGACACGCCTCATGAGGCCTCATGGACCCATCACTACTGTTCAGGCTGGCTTTTATGCTGCAAGTGGCTGATGAGCAAAAGACTCGCAGGTATGTAAGGGAGGCAGGTGCACCAATTAGCGAGACGCCCAGTCCACACTGAGAGAGGAAACGACAAAAAGGGAGGGGCGACACCGTGGACAAACAATGCATCCTAACAATATGTGTTTATATACTTGGCACATAGTGTTGCAAATGGAAGAACACATCTTCAAAAAGTCAATGGAAAAGGGAAACACAAGTAAATCCTCGGATAATCGCTTCACTGAACCTGCGGTATATGAGGTCACACATGATGTGAGTGTTAAGAGGCTTATTGTTGTTCCCTTTACACTGGTCCTCAGTGTGATTCCGGTATATTCGAAGACGGGTCAAGTGGAGGCAAAGTAGATCATCGTAAGCATAGCATTGGCTCACCACAGGCATAACGGCATTTCTCGAAGCAAGAACTAAGCAGGAAGAACTATCAATTGTACTTCTAATAACAATGGTACAGAAACGTGGTCGTTTCACACCTTTACGTTCAACATGACGGGCAGACACCGTGGAGGAGAACACAAAGAGAAGGCAAGGGGATGATTGGCTGACCTCAGGTGACGTTTATTGGCTGACACGGAAGGAAGAGCGGTTTATGTGACGAAATGAAAGCAGTGATCGACGGACAGCGGGCCGTGTCTCTCTCAATGCCGTTGTCATGGAAAAGGTTTATAAGGTTGCAAAGTCAAACTTGTGCAACCACTGAAAATGTCTTCCATACGTCGACATTTATACACTTTATCATTGAACACTTTGTTGTTCTCAGTTGCCATGACCTTGAAGTGACTGCAGGCGGTGCCTGTCTAATAATGGCGCCCACTCAATAACAAATTGTTTTCCAATTTATTTCACCCTCGACAAGATGTGCACTCGCGTTACCTTCTGTTGTATTAGTTTAAATGACCGAAGAAATCAGATTATGCCATTTACTGTCATTTAAAGCCTTCCGTCATTTTAATTTTTATGGAAATCATATGTGAGCTGTTAATGTCGCATCTAATGAGAACACCTGCTTTCATTTTTTCCCCCCCCTTGTCGGATTTATACATTATTACAACTGTGATTACTCGGCAATGTTATTACTTTGCTGGCAACGGATTTAAATATATATTTTTCAAGCAAATAATGACTAGCCAATAGTCAATACATTAGCAATTATACATTGCAAATATTTCATTTTTTGGGAGGAGGCGGGGGATTGGTAACAAAACAATTTTCTTGTCATGGGTCATGGGGCATGTTTGTTCCTGACGATTAAAGTTGATATGCTTATTTAAAGAAGCCTTATGTTATATGAGTTAAATACAAAAAAAATTGTAATGGCAGAGATGTCCTTTAGGGGGACGTCAAATCACGAGGGAAGAAATCAAAGTGGTTGAGGAAATCTCATAACAATAGATCCACTGAGGACATGAGGGAATGGGAGAACTACGTGCAATTTGGATGAGCCAATGCATCGCATTTTAGCAAGAGGACAAGACACTGGAAAGATGGAGCGGGATGAATTAAGGCAAATGATCTGGATATTTTACAAAGCAGAAACAATCTTATGCAGAGAGAGCATGGTGTGGTGTGATCTAGACCTCATTTGATGAAGGGAAAAGGCATCTTATCTTTTTTGAATATCACTCAGATCAATGTTCTACAGGGTGTGCAAAAAATACACACTTTCTGGTCTGGTTTTCTTTCGGGTACATCCACACAATCTAATGAAATATGCATGATATAGCACACATGGCCTGTCTCAACGTGTTTGCCGTATCAAAGATAACGATATTCCATTTTGACTGACACTGTCACAAAGGTATTTATTGAAAAGTACGTGTGAATTATATCTAGTGTATAGTCAGATTTAATCGTATGAATTAGAGTGTGGAAAACTAGTACAGTCAAACCTCGGTTTTCGTCCATAATCCGTTCCAGAAGGCTGTTTGAAAACCGAAATTGTTCGAAAACCGAAACCACGCTCTTTTTAAAATAAAAATGTTTATTGAGCACGTCTGCTCACAATGGAAAGCAACACGAAGAAGCGTCACTTCCTCGTCTACCCGAGGAAGCGTCACTTCCACGAGGAGTCAAATGGTGCATTCAAGTGCGCTCAGTTTGTTCGAGAACCGAAATTTGTTCGTCATCCGAGGCATAAAAAACCGAATTGGACGAGAACCGAGACGTTAGTCAAACCGAGGTTTGACTGTACTCGCAGAAGTTCAAGTCAAAAAAAGTTAAACTCGTCTTTTCTCTCAATTCATCAAACTCATTTAAATATGTAAAAGTCTTAATTAAAAAAATCAAATGATTATGACTTAGCGAATAAAATCTCATGGGAATGACTGAGGAATGACAGTATGTTGCTCGCATGCATGGCTATTTTTACTTTGTTTGGAGTTGGAAAAACTAACAGTCAAACTTTCTTGTGACAACTTTCTAAGACTGTCCAGTTTTGTGCAGTGCGAGCTTCTAAACGTTCACTAAATGTCCCAGTGGGGTGCTTTAATCCTGCGCTTAATTTTAAGAGGCATTTCCCTGTTACTGACTGGTGCACAATCCATGCATTTGTCGCCCTAATCCTTATTTATCCTCCTCTCTTTAATTTACATCGCGCCACCTGAAAGCCAAAGCAAGTCACTCGGGTTCAGCCAGTCACTCCGTTCTTCACAAAACAAAATAAATAACTACACAGACATCAGATATAGATTTGGTGCAGGCAGTGTGAAACGCTAATGGAATAGCCAATTGCAATAATGAGACATGCTGTATCCTCTGTGGCAACAAAAAAAAACAAAAAAACGATGGAATGTTTGAACAATGCAGAACAAAAGTACCCACTGTAATTCTCATTCGAAAGAAGCCAGGCTTTGTTTGAGCCACATTGATTATATGGAAAACTTTCTTGTGTTTTCAAATGAAGCTTTCCTGCCAGAGTCAGTGGAGGTGCTCTATTTAACCCCCATGCAGTAATTATCCCAAAATTGGACATTTCAGACACTTTGGACGATTTTGGACTGTTGGACAAATGGACACCACAGACAAAACAGTGAAAAATAACTCCACGAAGCTGAAATTTTGCATTGGATGTATATCCATGTCTTGGCCAATTCCCACTGAACATTTTGAGGGGTTGAAAGTGAAAAAAAATTACAAGTGAAAAAAGTTGTTGCACATTGGAAGAGGGACATTTTTGGGACGTAATACCCTTCATGCAGCCGCTTAAAAATACTGCATGAGGGTTAATGTGTGAGCATATGTGAATTTGTGCTGTTGTATAGAGTAAAAAAAAAAGACGACTCACACATTTGGACACAAATGGAGGGGGTTGGAGGGTCTGTCCATCATAGCTGTTAGCTTAGCTAGCATCCTCTTGTTGCCCACCTCCTCCAGAGTGTCCAGGGAGCATCCCAGTACAGAGCTGGCCCTCCTGACCATTCGGCCCAGTCCATGACATAAATAGAAAGTATAGAAAGACTTTCCCTAATGTAACCATCGTGCAGTCGTACCACCCAATGCTAGTTGTGCGACAAGGTGCAGAGTCATCAAGCCGAGTTGAAGTGATCAGTGGTGCAATACAATACTAGGACAGTTGTGAGGTTGGTGCGGTTAATCGTTGCACCATTTATAAGTGACCAGTGGCAGTCATTGTCGTATAACTTTTGATGTGCAATTAGGCAGATAGTCCTTGAGCGCTTTAAAGTGTCTGGTGCTGTGGAATATTGATCAATGACAATTGTTCAACTATGTCGGGAGCTGGAGCTACAATGATCCGTGCAGTAATACTGTCCCACAGGGGTGTGCAAAAATGCAAAGAGCCGCTCTAGATTTGAGTCACTATTTAGGAAGTTAATGGCGAGAGGGCAGAAGCTGTTAGCAATTTTTATGCGAGAGAGCCCTTTACGATGGGGAACAAAAAAGACAGCATGTGGATATTTCGTTATTGCTTCAAACCCTTTGTGTTTGACACATGCATTGAACATGTATTGTCATGAATGAAATATTTTCACAGCACGTATTTTGCACACATGCATCAATTTTGTCCATATTTAGAATTGTATTTTAGTCATACATTTGGTTGAGGAATGGTCGTGGTCCTGTGTGGTCCCACAATTGCACCACTCAACAATTGTAGCCCCCACCAGCATTTAAGTCGCCCATCCCTTTACTATGATGATTACATCGTAGCAACAGAACATGATTCAAGTCATTATTCTAGCGTGCAAAATCTCTGCAGTATTTGCGCAAACTAAATATATTCCCTGACTGAAATCGGCTTGTCCCTTGACACCCTTGGCACAGCACTGCTCTTTAATGTTCTGCTGCATTCTTCCGTTCCATATGCCCAAATCATACACAATCTGTTATTCTTCTTTGCTCCATTGCATTTCAAAGTGCTGAAGAATGAATGAATATGCTTTATGCGTGCATGCTGCGCCGGAGATCGCTTGGTTAGTGAGATGCATAAGTCTCAACAATTCGATGGCACGTATATGCACGCACACAAACATGCACATTTGGTATCCTCTTAAAAGAAACATCCTAAATAATGACGGCCCTCTCGTTTAATGGCAGTTCAATGAGCCATCCAAGCACAAGTCAGGGAGAGATTCATGAGCGCAAACTTGTGCACGTCTGTGTTTGTGTCTCTGTTGCAGATGGCAACAGACAGTTCTCTGGCCCTCAGTGTAAGTAATATGAAGGAAATGGTCCTATTGATTACCTAAAGGGCACTGTACAAAAATGTCATCGTCCATCTGTATCATTAACCAAGCAACTCATGTCACATATTAAAAAATTTTTTTTTTTTTAAAGTGTGACATGTTATCATGCGCTCTGCTAGCGGAACGTAATAGCATTCGTCAGCATTGAAAAACCACAGAATCCTGCCACCGAACAACATCGATAACAATTGTACATTCCATAGCGATCCAATATAAGAATTTGAGTAGCAAAAAAAGACTTTGCAAAGATAATAATGATTAACGAACTTGTCCGAGTGATACTAAGGTCATTTTGGCATATGCATACAGTATGTTTGAATCATCTTGTGTATTATTAGTTTTGTGACTAATCAACATGCCACAGAACTCACCAATTTTGGCACACATCTACATCCTGGTGAAATTGTATGCACAACAGAATGCCCCAGAAAAACACACGCCTCCTAGAAAATTTGAAATACTGTATTTTCCGCACTATAAGGCGCACCTAAAAGCAATCAATTTCCTCAAAAGCGGAGAAGTGTGCCTTTTAATCCGATGCGCCTTATGTATGCTGTTACCCAGTCTCTTTATAGTGCCCATTGAGTTGTTTCTCTGTTAGTGTTCCTCTGCCATGTAGTGGTGATTATTAGCAGGAACCAATTGTAACGTAAAAGGGTCCTGCCCGACACTAATTGACATGTGGGGGTGGGGGCTTGGGGGAGCAGGGGGCTGTATTATTACATGATATAATATGTAATATTGTAATCTGTCCTGGGTGGGAGGTCTGGGCCCTACTGA
Source organism: Hippocampus abdominalis (assembly GCA_018466805.1). Classification (NCBI taxonomy): domain Eukaryota; kingdom Metazoa; phylum Chordata; class Actinopteri; order Syngnathiformes; family Syngnathidae; genus Hippocampus; species Hippocampus abdominalis. The sequence continues at coordinate 4,761,464 of CM031703.1, forward strand.
TATCCATTCGACCATCCATCCATCCATTTTCTGATCCGCTTATCCTCACACGGGTTGCGGGGTGTGCTGGAGCCTATTCCAGCTGTCTTTGGGCAGTAGGCGTGGTACACCCTGAAATGGTTGCCAGCCAATTGCAGGGGACATATAGAATAACAACCATCCACGCTCATCCACCTCGGTACAATTTAGAGTATTCCATTAATCTGTTTTTGGAATGTGGGAGGAAACCGGAGTACCCGGAGAAAACCCACACAGCCACGGGGAGAACATGCAAATTCCACACAGGAAGACCGGAGCCGGAATCGAACCCTGCACCTTTGCATTGTGAGCCGCCTCTCCATTCTACCAGTCAATGAAAACTTGCAACTGATCACATAAGAGGAAGAAGAAGAAGGGAGAGTGAGCCCGGTGTGATTCAGGGCCATTGTTCAAGCTTGGTCTTGTTGTCCTGCTCGTGAAGCAGTGGCCTGTGAATCCTGATGATTCTCTATTTAAACAAGAGCCATCTCCTCTTGAATTAACTGCCGCCTGTCAGCCTTAATGTGCTTTGTAACTTACTGTGCTATTATCAGGCTGGATCACAGCTCGCAACCTTTTCTACCGCCATGACACACAATTACAACCCATTCAATCCATGCTGCAAGTATAAAAAAGGCAGAGAGCATACTAATGATATCCCTTGACACTAATTGGCACTTTTTACAGTAAAAAATTAAAATCACTAATTTGGCAAACTTGTATACTAAAGGAGATCTATGTTTTACTTTCAGTCAAAGTTGTACTCAGCAGGGCTGATGGACTCAAATAAGCAAGGTCCACATTTTGATTCGGTGTTGATAGGGCTTTTAACTTTCAACGCTAACAAAATATATATGAATTTAGATATACAGTGTGAATAAATATGTATTTACAAACATGTGTATATAGCATTTGTTTAGCAATCTTCTGTCTTACACAACAAACCCCCTAAATTAAGTCCACACACACACACACACATGAAACTCATGTGATTTCGGGACATTCTTCGTGAGACCAGTCATGGAACTGGTGTTGCTTCTTCCTCCAGATGTGTAGGTAACCATGCCATGTGGGGAGTGTTCTCAATTTAGCAATTGAAGTTAAAATGTTGTATTTAAGGTCCAGGAAAATAACATATAATATGATAATATTTCTATCAATAGTCAATAATATTTTTATACTACGTAACTTTATTGATTTCATTATTAAAGAGGCGTAGGTAGCATCTGGCTGGATGTTATCAAACCGGAAGATGGATATGTGAAAACAGGGAATTGTGTCAGCACGAAGCAGGAAGTAAAGACGCCATGTCATCTTCAACTGGAGAATCCAAATGAAGGTCAGTTAAATCCAGCGCAATGCACACACATTTTATACTTCTGGGAACATCGTGGATATGGACATGTTTGTGTTGTTATTGATGCACATATCTGTGATCATTTTCTTGGAAAATATGTTAATTTGGCGATGTTTGTAAAAACGTGAAGATTTATGCTAGCACTCGCTAATTGCGTTAGCACGATGACTTTTGAGGACGCGGTGCAGTTACGTCACGCGATTACGTGAGTGCACCATGACGGACGGCAAAAGATAGACTGCCGAATTGAAGTGGACGGGAAAGCGGAACGTTTTAGCGATTGTTTAAGTTATTTTTGCCCATCGAGTCATGACATCCACCACTTAAACTGCTGTGCTCACTGTTTTAATCAAATCGACGACTTTTCACAGCGCAGACCGTTATTATGTTTTCAATGCCATACACCTTTAGACTGCAGTTGATTTAAAAGCTGATAAAAGTCTGGATGCAGACCAGTTTTGTTTTGTTTTTTAAAAGTTTTTTTGCTGGCTGGGTCCCCAAAAGTCTTAAAATTACAGTAACCAGACACATGTGCATTTGATGCAGCTTTCAGTATTGCCCTAGTTTTGCAGTATGATACATTAAAAGTGAAGTAATTTTTTTCCTAATATTGGGTTGCTGCCAGTATGTCTCGCGCTAAATGCTGGCAACCGACGCCGTACATAACAGTGTGAGTGCAATTAAGTTGTCTTTTTAAAAAAAAAATGTCTTAAACTAGCGATTTAATATTATTTCAGGACAATGATGTGTTCTTATCATCGTTAGCAATAGTTAGTGATAAACGCCCCTGTCTTTGGACATCGCGATAATAGTGCATTATTTTCACATATTCAGTGAAGGGCAGAACTGTAGGACATTCCATTTTGCCTCACTCTGATTTCTGAGGGCCTCTGAGGACACACATGCACTCCACCCGGTGTGACAGATTTGTTTGAACACCCGTGCATTGTTGACGGCATCGTCATCACCTGAACTCAATCCTTCACATTCAATAATATTTGCAATTTTCTTGAGCTTGTGGCCTAACTTCAGCGCCATTGATGGTATTCTGAATGCATTTGTTTCCTGATTTTCCTTACCGCTTCTATCACATGAGGGAAATTACCTGGCATGACGAAATCCACCGTCCCTTTCAGCTTTCCATTTCTCTTCCCTTGGAGAAGCAGTCGTCCTATCTCACGTATCTTTTGCCGGATGTCGTCATGTTTTGAGACATCATATGCCATGTTTATCGAAGAGGTGTTTCCTTACTTTCAGAATCTTTATTTCATCTTCATACATACCAAGCACCATGTCAAAAGTGAGCGGCACCTCGTCCGTTTTGGTGATGTGGTTGGGCTGGATGTGTTTGTCGGCAATCTTTTTGTTGTATTTCAAAATGCTAAGTATGCTTGTCCCTGATCACTTGCCGTAGCCCAAGCGGGAATGTGGGGATTGGTTGAGAGAACAGTTGGTCATGGAAGCCAAGTGATAACATGATGTTGCAGTACAGTTCCATAGAGCTGCTGTTTGGAAATGGATATTTTCTATGTATCTCATATTAGCTATTGTATTGTGCAAGTGGTCATAATAATCCTTATTGTAATAATAATTATTATAAGAAGAAATACTTGATAACAACCAATTTCATTTTCCAAAAATGCCTCTTCTAGTCAGACAACTAAAGTTCAAACAACCAACTCATACTCAGGACTGTAATCTGGCTCGTGTGCATGTGTGTGTGTGTGTGTGTGTGTGTGTGATGAATATTTGATGTTTTGAGTCTCACTACATCCTCATTTCTCAGATCAGAGTATTATGTTGGGACCAGTTTCTAAATAATACATGAGGTCACTTGTTTGTTCCATCAAACAAATGCTAATTTTATTTATTTTTCATTGTGCGTTTTATTAATTTTTTTTGGGGGGGGGGTTTGGGGGTCTACTTTTAATCATCGTTTATTGGCTTGTACCTTTTGTCAATTATTGATCGACTAAAAATACCACTTTATTATAATTGTTTTCGGGGCGTTATATATATACTGGTCACCGATTGTGTAGTGATTCACATGCCTGTCTAAAGTCATGTGTAAAATTGGGTGTGAATGTTCTGTCTCCACAAGTGCTCCATGATTGACTGATGACCAGTCCAAGGTGTAGTCTGGCTTTCACCCAAAGTCTGATGGGATTGACTCCAGCTCCCTGTGATCCTGAAAAATGATAAGTGGTTTAGAAAACTGATGGATACGTTTTACTCCATGACCAATGCTATGGGGAGATGGATAAATGCGTACATTTTGATTGTGAAAACAATTTTACAATTATTGCCAAGCATTCTACTTCAATTGATTCAGCTCCTGGTGAAAATTACATTCAATGTACATTTCCAACATTTTCAGCATTTTATGCAGAATAAAATTGAGAGGTTTCTGGACCTCGGGAAAAGTATGGCGGACAATGAATGCTTGCAATTAGCCATGTGGTCTGTTAGAGTCGATTTCTCCTTTTAAACATCCCTTGCCTACCTTTTGAACTGCAAAAAAAAGCGAGGCACGTTAAACTGTTTGCGGATTAACGTTCCTCGCCCGTTGCACATTATGCAGCACCAAGCTGAGTCAAGAATGTTAATTATATGAAACTTTGTGTGTGAGTGTGTGTGTGTGTGTGTGTGGTATGCTCACTGGTTAAACAGACCCCCGACGAGAGAGCCTTTCAAAATGGTCCTCTCTAGTCCACATCCACTCCCAACAATGTGCAGACAAAGTGCAACAGTGTGCGGAAGGCCGAGGAAAGAGAGAGTAGGGGGAGTAATCCAAAGCGAGAGCGCGTGAGCATCAAACGGTTCGTAGTAACTGGCCCTAATTAGGACCAGAGGGAGAAAAGGAGTTATTAGCTGTCATAAGCAAGTTTATCAGACCCAAATAGGGCATACAGAACTGTGTGTTTGCGTGTTTATGTATGTGGGAGGACTGTATGCATCTTCATGGGGTTTAATGTGAAGTAGATCTGCAATGGCATGCACAAATAAGTAGCAATTTCTTAGCGTGTGTGTGTGTGTGTCTTCTACAATACATATTTATATATGCACTGAGTACTGACGAGAACGTCACCCTCTGATAATTTCATATTTACCTGTGTCTGAAAAAAGCAAAGCGTGTAGAGTCTCTTTCCCCAAAATGCATGCTTGCAGTCAATGAAATGGACCAGCAGACTCTTGATTATCTCATTTATTTCTCACCCATTTCCTCTCTTTATGCAATTATGATATACAGTACTGAATAACTCTGGGGAAATACACTTTTTTTTCTCTTGACAACAGCAGGTTTTGTGGTTCAATAAAAAAATTAAGTAGAATGTGTGGCACCTTAAAGCGTTTCCTAATCTCACGGATTTTTGGCTGAATTTCTGTGCAGTGGTACCTCTTCTTAGGAAATTAATTGGTTCTGGAAGGAATTTCTTAATTAGGAAATTTTGTAAGTAGAGACACGTTTTTCATGTAAATGACCTAATTCGTTCCATTCTGTATTATTACCTTTCGTAACTTGAAATTTCTTTCATAACAAGAGGCAGTTTTGTTCCTATTGATGTTTTGTAACTTGAACATTTTGTATGAAAAGACATTCGTAAGTAGAGGCACCACTGTGTTGGATCCCATTCCCAAGTGGCCATCATCTTGTAGCCAGTCAGAGGAAAGCATATTGTTATAAAACATGGAGCACTAAAGGGAGTCAGCTTTTTCTTTTTTTTTTCCTGACAGAGCATCAACCGAATCTTCAGAGCCTTGCCATCTTCCAAATGCCCCCCCCCCCACCCCCACACACACATTTTAAAATGATTGTGACTACTATTATTACCCAATTACACAGAAGAAATTGACTATTTTCCTTATGACAATAACACCATATTGCAATGAACAGTGGATGCCTTCAGGAAAAAAAGCTGACAATAAAGCTGACTCTCATAATCGAAAGCATAACATTCAATTACTGCAGCAAAAGAAAGTCAGCGTATGTACATTTGTTTTTTCTCCATCGCTCCTAATTTCCTTTTATTTTTTTTTCTTAACTCACACCTACTGTTTGCATTATCATATCTTCCTGCTGAGGGATGTTATTGTCTGAATACCTCTAATGTAGAGACTCATTACCCATTTCCAAAGTTATTGCAGCTTTGTGAGTCTCCTCAATAGGGGCCCACGACTGAAGCAGGAAATATGACTGAAAACATGAAATTGGACTTTAATGAGTTCAATCCCCGTGTGCTTTATGTTTATGATTTGTATCCCATGGTGAATACATTGTATGAATTACGTGAAGTTTTCAAAGGAGCCGTGCCTTTTGGCGGTTAGGAAAGTAATACACATTAAAAAGTGGGAAGTAGCTTTTTAATGGGACATTCAAGTGGCACTTGTCTTGACAAAAAGTTACAATTCAGAGATGGTGTCTTGTTCTGGATCTGGAGAGAACCGAAGAGGTTCACGGACCGGGCAGGCTGCATTAGACTGACGCTGATGCAACATTCCGACCCGTTTGTTCCCAGAACCATCAGATTTTTGCTCCCTGGTGATGCCAGAGCAACAACGCCATTAGAAATTGACACAGGGTTTGTGTTTGCACAGTCATACCTCATTCACAGACACACACACGGTTGCTCTTTCCTACCCATGCATCCGTCAGCGGACAGACAGCAGCCTTATGAGCAGCAGGTGTGAAGTGCAGCAACTTATCAGCCATTTAGCAGCCGACGACCTGTGGAGAAAATGGCCCTGTCATGATAAAGTGTTGTGCCGCACGTTCAATTACAGGTCAGGGGGCAGCGCACATATTAACATGCGGCATCCATCACCACAGGTATTGATTGTTCCTCTTTGTGTATGCGTACGGTCTGGCGTTGTGTGCACGTGTGCGAATATGTGTGTGTGTGTGTGTGTGTGTGTGTGTGTGATGCTGTGACGGATGCAGTTGGAGGGTGTTGGGTCATATCATTCAACTTGAGAGGCACCAGTGTTTTCCGCTTAAAACCAAACACAAAGAAAATAGCCCAACTGACTCCCGGGTACTACAAGGGATAATTTATAACACCGTATCAGCTGGGGTTCCAAGGATGCCAAGCAGATACAACATAACTAGCGTAAGCCGCTGCTGGTCAAACCTGGTACATACAACACACATAATGCAACACACATAAATATCATTACTGACTTTTAAAGTGCAAGAAACACCACAAATGTTAACGGAAAAGATGCTAGCTCACGGGTTTCATTTTAGCAGTAACCAAGAAGCGCGACCCTCGACCTGTGTCAAGAGTGACATACTGTTGACGGAAGTAACAGAGAATCCGGTAATTTTTCAAAATAAAATATCTTTCAGAGCCACAAATAAATAAAACGGAAGTAATGTAAGTTATTTCGTCTTTCTGTGCGGCCCGACACCAAATGACCCACGGAGCGGTACTGGTCCGCGGCCCGGGGGTTGGGGACCGCTGGGTTAGAGTACAGGAAATTAAATACGGTAAGCGTTGTCCATGTGGCTGATTATTTTGGGCGATGTTTGAAGAGCCATAATCGGCCAGTTTTCTATATGAGCAAATGTCAGGAAACATTGCGCTAATTGTAGCCATTCAAAGATCATCCATTGCAGCCTGATGGGCAAATTCTCTTCTCAAAGTTTCTTATTTTTCTCCAGATCCGTTTGTTGTTGTTTTTTTTTTTTACCCTATCATCCTGTGGAGTAAAGATCAGTGGATATCGTTTTGTCAACTGTATGGATGGGAATCCCTTTGAGACTCTTTTGTGATTAAGGGCTACATGAATAAATGTGACTTGACTCATTAAAAAGAAAAAAAAACGTTTGCACCCAGCATTCATCATAAATGCAGAAATTGCTTTAATTCGCGGCTTGCTTTCGATTGACTTTCCTCACAGAAACTCTGCTAACACATCAAGGGTTGAGGAACAGCAGAAAAAGAACGCTGAGCCAATCAATTCGCCGACAAACACTGCAACATCAGTGAGGTTGAAGAGGAAAAAAAAAATCTTGCAACATTTTTCGACATACACTGACAAAAAGCACAGAGAGAAACTAAACAAAAACAAAGTGCTGATGTGCATGTGCAGACATTTAACTTTGCTCAGTGTTAATGCCCAAGCATGCATTGTCATCAATAACACTTGAGCCCGAGAGAAAGTCAATCTGGAGTGCATGACAGAGTGAGATGCAAAGCGCAGATGTGCAATAGAAGAGAGACAAGAAAAAAACAAGGGTGAATGTGAGAAAAAGAGAACATTTTAACTGAGTTAAAGAGGTGAGCGCAACAGCACATCGTGATTCATGCATGGGGAAGGAGTCACCGCGGGAGTGATGTGCCGAAAAAATAGCAAGGCATTTGTTCGGTTGGGAAAATTTCGGCATAATTGTGTTGTCTTAGTGAGCCTGTTTCACCCCCCCTGTGAGGCTTAAAGGAAGCAACGCAGGGAATGTTATCCGGTGAGATGAAAATGAGCAATACTGAAATAAAATCACAAAAAAAACATTATGGGGGGCCAAGGCGAGCTTAATTTTGCATAAAAAGTAGAGAAAGTTTTCTGACGTTTTTTGGTTGTTGTTGTCCCCCTGGCTGATGAATACGGCACAGTATTGATGAATTAAGACAAGTAAGGGCGGTGATGGGGCTCATAAACACTGATGGAAGCCTTTTTGTTCTGAATCTGAATTGGAAGTGAACTAGGAGGGAGTCGAACTCTCTCACAAACACGACCATGCTCGCAGGAGCGCAACACTCGCTGTTATTGTTACTTTGCATTCTGATGCCCCTTCGGCCATACCATTTTGAACTTCAACCAACATTTCTGAGAAAAAGTGTGGAGTGATCTAAGTACAGTCAAACCTCGGTTTTCGAACGCCTCGGTTCTCGACCAAAAATTTGGAGTTTTTTTTGCCTTGGATGATGAACAAATTTCGGTCCTCGAACAAACTGAGCGCACTTGAATGCACCATTTGACTCCTCTCGCCTTCCTTACCCGAGGAAGTGACGCTTCCTCGTGTTGCTTTACATTGTGAGCAGATGTGTTCAATAAACATTTTTATTTTAAAAAGTGCGTTGTTTCGGTTTTCGAACAATTTCGGTTTTCGAACAGCCTTCTGGAACGGATTATGGACGAAAACCGAGGTTTGCCTTTATATGTCTATTTTGCATGTTCTTTGGCTTTTGCGGCGTTGTGTTTCACTAATTCCAGCTAGAACAAGAGCTGTGAAGAGAACTAGGCAAGCCGAGAGTGAAGCAGCCAAATGCGAATGAACTGAAGAATCACTCAAAAATTCATATGTATACCATAATTTCTGGACTATAGACCGCACCTGATTATAAGCCGCACCACTACATTTTTAAAGGAAAAAAACATTTTGTACACACATAAGCCGCACCCGTATATAAGCCGCAGGTGCTCATATTGTTACATGAGATATTTACAAAGAAAGATGGTACACAGACGTCAAAGGTCATATGCTAGCACCACGACTACAAACATCATCTGCATGTCAAAACGCTTTGCTTTTTGCCAACGCTGACAGCTTGTTTCGAAAAACATTCATGTCCCTCTCGGAACTCATTCAGAAATCTGATGAAATCTCACCGTTGGATAAGGCAAAAATGAGTTCATCCTCATCTATTACAAGTGCCAGCATCATTTAATTGAATAGGCCTGTGACTTTGGGCCATCCCTCTTATTGATTTGCCTCTAATTAATGCAATATCATTAACTACAAAATGTTCACAAGCTTCCAGAGCCAGAGTCAAACTACATGTTTACCATTCAGAGGTGTTGATTTATAATTGTACATTCAATATCCTTTTACCAAACAGTTCCAGCCTCTCTGTTTTTTTTCCTCTGTTCTGCTTGTGTTCTTTTGTAAAAGATAACTCAGCTCTGCGGTGGTCTGACATGATTGGAAGAAATCTGAAGTATAGTGTCCCCATTGTACTGTATAATTCTGGAATATGAAATATCAGTCAGCCCTGGTGACTCCATAAAGGAACATGCCCTTGAGTTTATATTTACGAGCACCGCAGTCGATAGCGCGGGGTCGATCATATTAGCCACGGTGTCCTCTGTGCGCTTGTTTGTCGGAATTGTGTTCTGCTGCCTTCACCACGGCGTGTTGGTTGACGACATCCACTTCATGCACATAACCCCACATGCAAGAATTAGCAGGACATTTGGAGGAGGGTAAACATGGACTATTTCATCAGCTGTGGGAGCAGGCGATATTTGTTCCCGTGGTAACAGCATTGCCGTCTATTTGATTCAGTTCGTATGTGTATTTGTATTGTATGCATCGGAGGCTGTCCGTGCCGATATGGGATGGAGGCTAATCTGAGTCCGTTTGTTTGGAATAATAAGCCTGCGTTCAGCATTTCACATGTGTACAAATACACATTGTGCGCAGAACAAAAACTAAACAAAAAACTATGGAGGCACATCGGGACCACAACAAACAAATACTTTGTAATATAGCTCTGTGTTTTAAAGAGATACAATTTTGAGATTGTTCATGTCATTTTAAAGAGTCTCTACTGTTTATTCTTCCCATACTTCCCCTTGGTAGTACCTTTTATTTTTTACACTCCTCTTAGGGCAAGCTTGCGGTCACATCTGATTATAGGTCATCCTATATCTGTGATGAGGTTGATGATCAGCTTCAACATCATCTTGTTCTCTATCTAGCCTTTCTTCTGTGGCAACAGACAGCTTTGATTCTCATCTTCTTTTGATTTTGATGGACAGTGGTGACATTTTCTCATCTTCTCTGACAATGGATTGATGAATGACACGAGTTCTCTTCCATGACCACTCTGTCGATCGGTGCTTGCTCATACTAGGTTCAGCTTGATCCTTCAATGTGTGAAAAGACCTGTTCCATATCTTGCGCTTTGCGATAACTTCGATTGTAAAGCGACAGTCAGGGAACTAAATACAAGCCAACTGACAAGACGACGAGAAACACCTGGACAAGGCACAAGGGGCTGAAGGAGCTGATTGGAAAACACAAGGGAACACATAATCTGAAACAGTTTATACTCACGAGGGTCATGGGCATGCTGAAGCCTAATCCAGTTGACTTCGGGAAGTAGGCGGGCTACACCCTTGAACTGGTTGCCAGCCAATCACAGAGCACACACAGACAAAGAAACATTCACACTCACAATCACACCTACGGACAATTTAGAGTGTTCAATTAACCTAAAAAAAAAAACCATGCATGGTAGGTTTTGAAATGTGGGAGTAAACCGGAATATCTGGATAAAACCCACGTAGGCATTGAATCCGTGACCTTTGCACTGTGAAGCGGTGACTGTGTGACGCCCAAAACTGAAACTGACAAACCCAAAACAACAAAAACCCAGATCATGACATGGTCAAATCCAGTTCAGGATGATGGTTCATCAAACGTGAAAGTTGGCCAGTGTGTGCTGTATGTCTTTCATATGTGACAATGAAATGCTCAGTGACATCTCTCTTGCTTTTTACTCACACTCTCTTACTTGGATGTGTAATTAGGTCCCCTGACACATCTCTCATTGTCCAGATGTGTGTGTGTGTGTGTGTGTGTGTGTGTTGGCCATGAACAGGAAAGACTCCATTTATCACATCAGAGGTATGAGTCTCTACAGATTTGAGTTTAAGTGTTTGTTTGGTGTGGAGTGTATTCTTCAGTGTTCCTGTGTGTGTTGCCCTCTGCCTGAACGTGTGTGCGTAATAGTATCACATGTGCATGACACAATATAAGGAAAGAGTTGAAGGACAGTGTATGTTCTTGGAACTAAAATGAATTAAATAAATGACACCCGAGTTTTAAAATCTTTCCTTGCATGTAGCATCGTCCACTGACTTTGGGGGGCAGTGTGAGCCTAATAATTTACTGTAGACACTTAATGAGTGCATACCAGGCCCGGGATCTAGAATGTCATGTTGTTGGGGCGGGGGGCGTTGGTCTACTGGTGAGCACGTCGGCCTCACAGTGCAAAGGTGCAGGGTTCATTTCCGGCTCCAGCCTTCCTGTCTAAACTTTGCATGTTCTCCCCGTGCCTACGTGGGTTTTCTGCGGGTACTCCGGCTTCCTTCCACATTCCAAAAGTATGCGTTGCAGGTTAATGGAACACTAAAAATTGTCCCTAGGTGTGAGAATGAGCGCGGATGGTTGTTCAACTCTGTGTGCCCTGCGATTGGCTTGCAACCGGTTCAGGGTGCCCCCTGCCTAGTGCCCGAAGACGGCTGGGATAGGCTCCAGCACACCCACGACCCTTGTGAGCATGTAGTGGATCAGAAAATGGATGGCTGAAACATTGAATTTAGTGGGAAAAGATGTCTAGTTAATCTCACGGATGAGAATATGGATGAATAGATGTTGTGGGGGTGGGGGGGTTTACGCGCATGACAACAGTCTATTATGACTAAATCATAGAACTATGACTGTTCTGTCTGTTTATTTAGCTTTATAGCATGAAATGAAAAAAAAAGGGCATGTGAAAACATAGGTGCTAAATGCCATAACTACATTGTACAACGGTCCCGTTGAATACAGATTAAAATTGATTATGAGAACTTTAATAATATTAAGTAACCTTAAATATTTCATACATCCGCATTGGGACATGAAATGAGCAAGAACACTAATAGATTTTCATAAGACCACATTTTAATCAGTAGAGATTATAGGATTAAAAAAAACCAAAACTAAAACACGTTACTGCATTAGCATACGAAATTGCTGTCAGGGTTTCTGGAATGTTCCAGACAGAATTGGACTCTTCAAACGTGACCTGGGAAAGAATCGACAAAAATTGTATTTACACCAAAAAAAAAACCCAAAATGCTAGACCGACAAAGTACAACAAATGACACTGGTACAATAGCAGAAAAAACGAGAACCAAAAACGCTTGTAAAAGTCAAGGACAAATAGAAATGGAAATTGCTTGTCAAGAAAACGACAAGAAAACCCCAAATGTGTTTGATATCAACCGTGACTATGATTTACAACAAAAAGACTATTTTCAAAGGTAAATGCAAAAACATGATGAGAGGAATACATGCAACACTCGGTGAGCAAGGTGGACAAACCCACAAAGGCATGACAGTTTGGCAGTCCTTAAATACTTGGATGATTATGATTAACAACGGGTGTGCAGCTGGAGGGAAAGCCCTCCTACGCCACTTGCTCGAGACACACACCTGTTTGTTCTTCATGGATGAATTCTATTCGAAACTTCTCCAATGTATCTCAAACATTGTCTTGGGTTGGCAGCCCCATTTTCATGTCAGTGCTGTTTATATAGAACAACAGTACACAAGCGCACACACACACTCACACACACATACACATACACACACATGCACGCACTCGATGAAGACAAACAACTTCTAGCTTTAACAGGCTGTATTGAATGAATTGTTGAGCGGAGCACCGGATTGGTGAAAGTAACCTGAGATCCTGAATGTCAATATTAGTTCAATACTTTGGCAGATTATCAATACAGTGAAACTCCTCTCCAACGAAATCTACATGGGTGAAAATACCCCCTTGTGTGAAAAAATCTTCATGCATTCACACCATTCCCACTTTCCTGTTTCAAATTTGCTACAGTGAAAAACCCCCTGTTGTGAAAAATTTCTTGCTGCAAACACGATTTCGTTGTAGAGGAGTTTCACTGTATCCAAGCCTTGTTGGTCAAATGTGCTTTGAGTGCTTTGGCTTGTTTTTGTGACACTGCTGACTTTTACCGCAATAGCTCACATGAAGCTGTCCTAGATGTGTCAAACTGGATCCAAAGCACAGACCCCTTATTTACCCCTCAGGTTCAAATCTGTTGTTATTCTCTTAATCTACAGCTATCCAGCCGATCGGGACCTGAAGGCAAGAAAGCAACAACAACAACTCGAAATGTACGCATGCTGCTTTACTGGCAGCTATGGAAGTAAATTAGCTCATCGTAATGGAGCAGACATGAAAAGTGCCATTTTTTTCCCCCCCACAACATCGGATCAAGCTTCTACTGAACAGAGACTGTGCGGTGTCATACATTTTCGACATGAATTGCTATGTAGAGATATCAGGGCATAAGTGACCAGACATCACAGACACACCAGGGAAGGGAAAAAAAACACAGACAGGACAAAATCATTTCAGTTCTCTGTATTATCATTCGGAGTCCATAGGGCAGACCTGCGTGTTATTGCACAGTTGCTCTTTTTAAATCCCTTCTCTGAGTGCGTCTGCATTCCAAATGCCGGTCAACAAAGTACACCACTTCTGCAAGCCCTCGAGCCTCAGGGCTCGAAGTATTGCAGACTAACTGGGGATTATTGGCTTGTAGTTGTCATTTCCACCTTGTTATCGGCCTTGAAGTGAATATCTCCATCGCAATGCACGCAGAGCTCAGAGGACTGTGCGGTCCTGAGCCAAAATAACCCGATGAACGGTGATTTGTTGGGCAGCATGCTGAATTATTGATTGGATCCCATGAAAGATGATGACGATGATTAGACTTTGTAGTGTGCTGGGTTAGCTCAGGGCCAGAAGCTTTGATTAAGAAGAGTGCCCTTCTTATGTGAGCGAAAGGAAAGGGAGAAGCGTTAGATGAGCGATGAGGAAATACAAAATATGATACATTGATCAGTGTGCAACCACATTCAAACGTTGGCGCCATACAAAGGAGAAAAATAATTTACCCCCCAAAAAATGCAACGATGCCCAAGTTGGTGATGCATTGAGACTAAAAAAAAACAAAAAAACACGTGACTGAAGGTGAAAAAAATGAAGCATACAAACAGGATTACCCCACTGTCAAAACAGTGAATTTTTTTTACACTCCATGGGCAACCGCTCTGGGCAAAGAGCCCAGACTTAGCTGATTTTTCTTTTCTTTTGCCGAAGTAACTATACTAGGTAGATGTCATGCAGAATGTTGTCCAATTTTCATGCGTGCTTCCTCCCAGCACTAAAACTTGGGAGTTAAAAGTTTGTCTGCGAAGAAGAGTAAACTTCCAAATCCCGGGTGCATATTTTGTGTGGCTCGAGTTTGTTTTCAACGGTTCAGCGAGAAGCGGAAATGACAAGTAGTGTGCTTTTCTTTAAACTTTATGATTTATACAGTGGCGTACAAGTAAGGTACAGCTGCTGCATAATGGAATGTTCGTTCCTACAGTAGGTGTTGCCAATGCATTGCCCATAGAAGTGAAATACAGTCAAAGAACATTTTGGCCTGGATGTCTTTCTTTTTTTTCTTTTTAACTCGGTTGCTTTGTTTTTCTTTTCTTCACATGTCCTCTGCAGCTCTGCATGCGCTTGTTTGTTATGTCACATTCTGTTTGCCACGTTTTTATACCTTATATTGTCTTTAACACACTGGAGGGTTTCTTCTAAATTGGAGCCCATTCAATAACGTGAGTGTGCCTCGAGGCAATAAAAGCTGTTGCTGTGCGGATATATCTCAGCACAGATTATACAGTGCGAGTGAGTGTACTTTTGCGGATGCCTGCCCTTGTGGGCACACGCTCAATGCTCAATGTGCAATCAAATTGAATGTGGTTGTGAACACAAACCAGATGTGTGAGCTTACTGAGCATGACTGGACCTTTTTTGTTGAACGCATTTCATGACAACCTGGAAAGACACCAAAAGAGTCCAGTATGTTCGAAGAGTATTTGTCGAGCAGGAGGACTTGGTGTGCACCTCAATAATGCAGTTACATTAGCTCACCTATAAACGCTGCTGACAGTTTAATGGCCCAGAGTTACAAAGACGAAATGTGAGCATAAAACATCCCAAATGTGCTCCCAAAGGCAAGTCATTTTCAACACTGCGTGGGGCCACATGTAGCACTGCATCAAGTGCTTTGCTTCGTTAAATGCGATATCATGAATGAAGCATGACTGTAGCCACCCATGCAACCCAATACTGTCAAATGTTCATAAATCCAGGAAGTCACCTCACCTCTCTTAAAGACGTATTGTTATTGCAATGTGTGGTTTGTATGTGTGTCTATGCCTGCTTGGTTTTCCGCCACTTGTAAACACGTCTGCCTACACCAGGGGTCGGCAACCCACAATGTTGAAAGAGCCATATAGGACAAAAAAAATAAAAAAAATAAACATGTCTGGAGCCGCAGAAAAATAAAAGCTTTCTATAAAACTATACTAGCCTACTATCAAAATCCTTTTCCATTTTCAAACATTTTTTGTAAAGCTCCAGGGAGCCACTAGATGTCGCTAAAGAGCCTGCATGCTGCTCTGGAGCCGCGTGTTGCCGACCCCCGGCCTACACGATGAACATTGGATTGGACGTGACCTTGATGAATCGCCACCGCTTTGCAGAGGTCAACAAAATGGCTCGAGCTTCGAGAAAGCTTTCTAACAGCTGATGGGAAATGTGTTTACTTTACCTCTCTCCCGGCTGCAACGCACCTGATTCAGATGAGCAGCTCATCAGCCAGCTCCGAAGCAGCATCAGAACCATCCTGATGATTTGAATCAGGTGCTTTGCTCCTGGGAGAGCTGGAAAACAGGCAGGATAGCGGCTCTTGAGGACCGAGTTTGGACACCCCTGGTGTGGAGGATGTAGCGATAGACCCTCAAGGTTGATCGGACATCGAGCTGATGAATGGAGTCAATCAAGAACAATGCTGACACAGACTAAAAAAATAAAGAGGAACTGGCCCTGAGTGGGTTTCAAGCAGGAGAAGCTCTATAGGGCAGCGACAATGTCAGCGACAAAGCACTGGAGGACAATGCCGGTGTGTGTACTGGCACTGAAGGAGAAAGAGCTCTGGATGGCAGCCCACTGGCTGGCAAAGACCTCCAGGAATAAAGGCATGGTGGTCATTCCAAAACAGCTGTCTGTAGGTCAAAGCCATGCTACCATAAATGGGACTGACTTGGCCGGCATGTTGGCTGGGCGTCTGTGCGGACGGAGTACTCCACGCTACAGGGCTACTGCCATCTTCTTGGAAAACAGTAAAGAGATAAGGAATTATGACCTAACAGGATTTAAAAGATATTTGACAGCGGTGCCAGCATGCTATCAGGAAATCTGCTGTGTTAGTAGCTGCAATTTTATTGTGTTACGGATAACAAGAGGAATGAAATCCAAATGGCAGTAAACTTTCAAAAGCAAGTTGCTAAATGGGTGGTGACGTTGCTCTTGGAACCATTTTTAAAAAATAGTGGGAGGAAAACTTTGCGGTGGTGGGCATTCCGCTAGTACCAGCAGAAGGTCTGTCAGTCCGTCAGTAGCGATTCTCCTGGCGGACTTAGGACTGAGGGAAACTCTGAAATATTGACAGAAATGTTTTTTTTCTGTATATCTTGCATGGAAAATATGGAAAGAAAGAAATAAACAGTCAAACCTCAGTTTTCGTCCATAATCCGTTCCAGAAGGCTGTTCGAAAACCGAAATTGTTCGAAAACCGAAACCACGCTCTTTTTAAAATAAAAATGTTTCCTGAACACGTCTGCTCACAATGGAACGCAAGACGAGGAAGCGTAACTTCCTCGTCTACCCGAGGAAGCGTCACTTCCTCGTGTAAGGAAGGCAGGAGGAGTCAAATGGTGCATTCAAGTGTGCTCACTTTGTTCGAGAACCGACATTTGTTCGTCATCCGAGGCATAAAAAAACGCGAATTTTTTGGTCGAAAACCGAATTGGTCGAGAACCGAGCCGTTCGAAAACCGAGGTTTGACTGTATATGGAAATATGTGATTGGATTGTTTTGTGCATCAAGTCCAAGCCAGACTCGGAGAAGGCCTCACCATGAAATGAAGAAGAGAAGATTCACAAGTATCATCGCTGTCGCAGCTGTTGTCTCACTCCATTTTACTCTGTCTTAAAAGTCACGCCTGAAGGCTCAGGCGTTGGGTCACATTGCTTGCTTTGACGTGATGGCAATAAAGAGGGAGAGATTCACTGAAGCATGCCCATACTTTGTCTGGATACCCAGACTCCATATTTGAAAAAGGTCTATTAAACTACTTAATTGGTCATAGCTCCAAAGTGCATTTGATTGGAGTATTTTTCTTTCTTTCTTTCTTTTTTTTTCGTCTTGATGTAAAGCACATTGTCCTAAGAGAGCAAATGAACGTTTCTTATTACCCATCACTTTCTCATCTTGTCTTTTTGATTGCCTGTCAAATTCCCGTCTCCCTTTCGCCTTCAATTTCCATCCCTTCTTATTCCCTCGTTTCTTTCTTAGCAAACCTGTCACAGCTGTCTGTTGTGTCATTCACACTTTGCTGTCAACAGGGCCTCAAATGTGCCTCTCCGCTTTTGCCTAATCCCGTTTTCTATCTTTCGTGTGTATGCTCTCTTTCTATCCATCAGATGGGCATGCCATCCTTTGGCCTGCATGAGGTGAATACCCACAGAATGCTTCCTTTATTGTAATACAGTCAAACCTCGGTTTTCGAACGTCTCGGTTCTTGTCCAATTTGGTTTTCGACCAAAAATTTCGAGTTTTTTATGCCTCGGATGACAAACAAATTTCGGTTCTTGAACAAACTGAGCGCACTTGAATGCACCGTTTGACTCCTCTCGCCTTCCTTACACAAGGAAGTGACGCTTCCTCGGGAGACGAGGAAGTGACGCTTCCTCGTGTTGCTTTCCATTGTGAGCAGACGTGTTCAGTAAACATTTTTATTTTAAAAAGAACGTTGTTTCGGTTTTCGAACAGACTTCTGGAACGGATTGTAGACGAAAACCGAGGTTTGACTGTATTGCATTGACAGCAAGTGGGAGAACTTCGTCAAAAACAGGAAAGTAACTCATTTCATCTTTCAATGGTGATTCACTTGCCAAATTAACAATCATTAATTGTCTTTGGTTTTTTACTTTTGTAAAGAAGAGTCTAAAGTCTACTCTATTTTGGACGGCCAAAAAAAGAGAGCCCGTAGTGGTATGATGAATATCATACCGTGTCGTACTTCTTCAGTGTTGCCGCCGGGCCTAATCTTGTCATTTGTGTTTCTGAACCGGCGCATCGTTGTTGATCTGCCATTTGGGCATGTGCGCATTACAAGCTGCTTTATGTGTTCAGTAAATACAGTATAAGCGCAGTGATTTCGATATGGGTCACTTGATAGTAGGAATTAATGACTCAGTCATAAACATGGTCATAGGCACTAAATCAGAATTGGGACTTGCAGTACAAAGGCAGCCGTAAAAGTGTGGTAAATAAAAATGGTAAAATTGTATCAGAAGTGTACTAAAAGCCACCTATTCAAAATCACATTCATCTCTTCTTTTATTAGTTATAATTTTATATGTA
The DNA here is from genome assembly GCA_018466805.1 of Hippocampus abdominalis. Taxonomy (NCBI): domain Eukaryota; kingdom Metazoa; phylum Chordata; class Actinopteri; order Syngnathiformes; family Syngnathidae; genus Hippocampus; species Hippocampus abdominalis. The sequence goes on from CM031703.1 coordinate 4,780,130, forward strand.
GTTTTATTGTTTTGCTCTTGATTGTAAAGTGGCCTGGGGTGTTTTGAAAGGCGCTTATAAATAAAATGTATTATTATTATTACGATTAAATTACATTACATAAAAATAAAGATTAGATTCAAGAAACAGTTAAAACAATCAACAATGCCATAAAAACAGTAAACACAGTAAAACACCAAATTCATGCCGAGTCTCAGTGCGGAGTTATAATCCCCCAAATAAAAATGTGTTTTTTGTCGACCAGTTTTCAATGAGATAGAGAAGGGGCTTGCTTGCCTAACCTTTGACGTCATTCCAAATACAATGGGAAAAAAAGCTCGATCCCCTCTGAGCCTCCGCTTAGTCCTTTGTACCTCCACTAAGCGTCTGGTTCGCTGACCTGAGGAGTCTTCAGTTAAGTTGTGGTTTGGAATGATGGGGGCAGCCAGAGTGCTCTGAACAAATCTATGCCAACATTTTTGTACGTAAAAGAGTAAATTGCATGGACAGGAAGTAGTAATTGTAAATATTTTTTAATGTTTTTTTTTTTTTTTTTAATTTTACTAAAAACAATACATCATTGCTATTTTGTCAGATGTGGAACTAGATATTTTCTTATTCAGTGGGATAAATCTATTAAAGAAAGTTGCCCTCCGACTGCCTTAAAAAGAAGCTGAGACTTTGTATCATGTAACTACTGGAGGCATTTGCTTTGGAATATGTTGCGGTTACCGTACATGAAGTGCAAATAGAAAATCAGCTGTCATGGCTCGCTTTCTTTTTCACGCAAGTCTTGAAACTCTGCTCTCATACAGCTTCAGTAAATACAAATAAGCCCATCCCTAAACTTCACACTTGGCACCTTTGTTGCTTACAGATGCAAGAAATGCAGCGTCGCGATAACACCCTAAGAGCTGCTTCCAGTATTATTTTGCAGAGCTGACAACCCCAAACAAAGGCAAGTATGGTAGACTGGAGCGCAGGTGGTAATGTGAAGTAGAATTGGAGAGTAAAGAGAAAAAAAAAAGCACCTAGATGGATTGATTTTGTTTAGTGAAGTACCGTTTAGTACTAATGCAATGCACTACAGTGCAGATTCATAACAATCCAACCAATTCTGAGATGATAATATTAAGATGCAGGCTGCAGTTTTCATTTCTCATTTTCTGGGGTGTGAATCAATAATGATACTACCGGTACCAATAATATATTCTTAGATTGAATCAGTCTCAACTTCATGATCATCTGAAGGGTTCTTCCTCCTCACTTAGAATGTCAATGAGGTATGTTGGTACTCTCGAGGATCATTTTGCGAGTCCTATTGGTCTCAATGAGGTTTAGGCTTTTTTTTTTTTTTTTAAAGTGAGAGGGCAAGAGCCAGAGAGGTGGTTGGGCCAACATCCACTGTAACAGAGAGACGTCACATTGCCAAAGTGAGTTGCCCGTTCGGTTTTTCCTCCACGAGGCACGAGACAAGACGTGCACTGAAATACCGAGAGGAAATGAGAGCAATATGAAAAAAAGCTTCACAAAAAAGACTGACATTTTTGGGGAGCGTGTGTAAGAGTGTGAAGATTGGCGAGCGTGGTTGAATCAGCGGTATTAGACACCGCCCCCCCCCACCCCCCCCCAAAAAAACTGAAAGAAATGAAAGAAAAAGTATCGAAAAAAAAGACCATGAAACAGTGTGTGCTGGTGAATGGCCTTAATTACATCTATTGCTAAGCTTGGAAAAGGTCTAATTCATGTTTCAAACATGAGCCAGATTAATTAGAAGCAATATCTGAGCTATTGTGCCCTTCCACGGCGTCATTCAGCCTTCATTACAGCCACTTTGATACAGAAATGAAACCGCCTTCAGTCAGATTGTTGCTATTATACCACGGAGGATTGCTGCTTTTCAGCCAGAATTACACAGTCAAGTTCCCTTTGGGTTTTTCTTGCCCTGTCTGGGAGGAAGATTGGTTATTTTCTGGGCATCTGTGAGGGTGGGGGTGGGGGTGGGGTGGGGTGGGGTCGTGCGTGCATGCAAGGGAATCTATACGCTCTTTCTGTGTGTTTGCGTGCTCAAATATGGATATTTGTCTAAAGGGAGAATGAGCCAGGCATTTGTGGATTCAAAAGTGTGAAGAGAATGGCGCTCCAGGCAAAGGGAAATAAAAAAATAAAAGCCTCAGTGGTGACGCAATGACAAAAGCGGTAAAATACGCACATTTCGTACTACTTATTGACAAATGAAAGAGGATAAACATGCACTCTTTTTGACGCCACAAATATACAGCGATTACTGTCTGCCTCGTCGCACCCCCAGTGTTTGCGTCCCGTTCTTGAAATGGACTCTTCACAACAACGTACATGCTATACACAAAGCAGTTGAAATAACATACGGGATTTACTGGATACGGGATGCTGCAATTGTTCACAGAGTCGCTATTCTATTATGGGCGTCAAAAATCGAGCAGTATGGATTTCAGATATTTGCATACATTTACGCACGCGTAGAACGGATGTGTCATGGACTAATTTGAACTGTGCCAAGTAAATTTCCCCCATAAATAAAGCTATAATAGGGAATTATAGAGGAACACGCCTTTTCCAAATGTACTTATATTGCAAAGGGCTACCAGTTTGATACACAGGGGGCCACTCATGTGGTCCTTGGGGGCTCCTCGGTGCCGGCGTGCACCTTCTTGGTGACCCCTGTTCCAGTTGTGTGAACAATTGCGGTCTGTCATCCTCTGAGAAGTGAGGTGGTTTTGATATAATCATATGCTCGGAAAAACTGATAGCTTGTTATCAATTGCATCCCCGGAGTGGTTTGTGTTGATTCCTCTGGTGCAGTTTTGAGCAGAATTGAGAAACAGGTCTTAGTTCTAAAACAATGTCCTACTGAACATCTTCGGTCTAACAACGTGCTTTTCTTCAAGGTTATCTATTGCCGCTCAGCCCTTATAGATACTCTGTCTAATGCCCGCATTCACTTAGTTAATATTCCCGTTTTATTGATAGAGTTTGTGTGCATGCATACGTAACAGTTTTTGTTGTTTTGTTTTTGTAAATCAGAACAACTTTCCGAGAAGAAGGATGGAAGATCAAGAAAAAGTGTTGGCTTACTTTGGTGGAGCTGAACGAATCATGTTTTTGTCTGATTGTTTGCTAGACATGTTTGTTATGTATGCCTGTGTAATATGAGTACCAGGTTAATGCTTTTAGCAAAGCTTTCGAAATATATTCAGGCTGAAGAAACAGAGCCGCTGTCTGCACCTCATTGAAACAAATTGCTTTTTTCTTGCCTGTTGCATATTTTGGATCTTGACCTGAAGTAGCAGGCAGCCCCCGATAGTGGCTCTATGTGTGATGAGAGGCAATTTGGGATTAGAGTCTTCTTCTATCTCTCGCTTTCTTCGTGTTTGTAATGAGGAGTCTCACACACACACAATGGTGTGTCGCAGGGATGAATTTCAATGGAGTTAACTCTTGCTGTTCCTGGTCCACCCTTTTATTCGACTTATTCCTCTAACAGCTAAACCTTCAGTTGTTATTTAACTTGACGGCAGCATTGTTGATCCTGAAAATGAAAACGAATGAAACGGATACACGTTTTTGAGAGAGACCACAATTGTTTTGGCGGCAAAAGAGAACGTCATCTGTGAAAACTATAAAAAAATGTGTTGGCATGCATGAACACGACACCAAGTTACAGTCCTGTTTGTGTTCGTGATGGGAAGGACAGTTCGCTTGAGTTTTTTATGCCTTGGATGACGAACACATTTCGGTTCTCGAACAAACTGAGCGCACTTCAATGCACCATTTGACTCCTCTCGCACTCCTTACACGAGGAAGTGACGCTTCCTCGGGTAGACGAGGAAGTGACGCTTCCTCGTGTTGCTTTCCATTGTGAGCAGACGTGTTCAGTAAACATCCTTATTTTAAAAAGCGTGTGGTTTCGGTTTTCGAACAATTTCGGTTTTCGAAAACTGAGGTTTGACTGTATTTAGTATTTTTACCTTTCACATCTTGAAATTCCTTTCGTGACAAGAGGCAATCTTTTCCTGTTGAGACGTTTCGTAACTTGAAAATTTCTCATGAAGAGAAGTTCGTAAGTTAGTTTCATTAATCTCCGTGCTTTTCCTGCCTCCACCTCATCCGTTTGACAATTCATTTCACAGATTTGGTCATTAAACTGTTTTCATCAATTTCACCACACGTCTTGTCCTGTCAGCCTCCACAACAGACTGACGTTATTTGCACAACACCATCAGAGCAAAGCCATTCTGATTGCCACCTCAAGCGTTTGTCCCATAGCGCTCCATGCTGCAAACAGCAGGAGGTACGGATCACCTCGCCACCTGCCTAATCCACAATCTGTTTAGAACAAAATGACAAGTCTGACAAGATGTGGTGGAGGGCAACCGGAAACCCATTGAATTGTTCGACAGTTTTTGACGTATAACGTCCACCTACTTGCACATTGTTTTCAAGCACATACAATCTCTTACGGTTGACAATTTTGTAGTGGGAGAATGGAGGGAGATTTGTGTGCGAGGGGAATAAAAGGGGAAGGGTTGGTGGAGAGAGGAGGAAAAGTAAGGCCGGCAAGAAAAGAAAAAAAGGAATGAAGGCAGAGGGCAGAGGAAGAGCACGCCCCCCCCCCCCACGCCCCCTCCAGTGAAACTGTCAGGAGCCTTAATCCCATTCTGCACAGTTTGGTGTGAGAATCTAAAATGTTGAAGAGCAGTGAGAGAAAAGAAAGATGGGGATTACGCAGCTGGAGAGGGGATAGAGACTTGATAGAACGTTTACATGACATCGATCCACTAAAAACAGCAGTTTTCTTTTTCTCTCTCCTTTTCGGAAAGTTTCTCATACAGATGGGGTACATTCCATTTCTTTGATCATATTTGTCAACTTTGTGTTGGCTTTGCCATTGATTCCAGAGCAGCAGGAAAAAGACTTGTCTGACTTTGTTGCAGTTAGTTTGAACTGATTCGTCGAGGAGTTGACTTGACTACTCTGCATCAGTGTTTCAATCTTGATGTCATTTAACTGCAAAATGTTGGAGCATTTCTTTGTCTGGTCGGCCTTTTTACACAGCAGCAGAGTGTCAGCTTTGGTCAGCGAAGCAAAAAAAAAAAGTTTTTAAAATACAGTCAAACCTCTGTTTTCGTCCATAATCCGTTACAGAAGGCTGTTCGAAAACCGAAATTGTTCGAAAACAGACAAAACTGAAGTTTATATATATATACACACACACAACTATATACGTATAGATACATACAATTTCAACTTGTTTTCAAGTTACCTGAAAAAATAAATGACTAGACCCTAAACCCTAAAAGATAACAGCTTCATCTCTGTTAAATTCAACAATTTTAAATTCCAAATAAACAATGGCTCATTTTGGTTTAAAAAAAACCCCATAAAAAACATTGCCTTCATCCCTTTCCTTTTTTTGTGTCTGAATTCTGTCCAATGTTGACCTGAGAGGTGGAGAATCTGTTGAATGAGAATATTGGATATAGGATGGCTTCAGTGTCATTCTTGTCTCTTTTTCCCCAGTCAACAAGGTCAAATCCTTGGGCACTTTCTAATGAAATGAATCTACTTTGTAAAGAGCTGCGGACCTGAATTCACTCACAAAGCCACTGACAAAGTCACGAATCATGAGAAAGGGTTCTTTATCTTCATGGAATACCGGCAACGGCTATTGTCCTTCCAAGTTTAAGTGCAGGTCTCGGATATTGGTCGTCACCACTGTGCTTCTCAAGAGGGGTCATGGGAAGAATTCAATGAAGCATCGGTGAAGAGAGGTGCCAACTTGATAACCCCATCAAGCTCGAGGTCCGGCGTGTGACTGTGTCACTCAACACTGCAGGATTCAGAGAAGGTAGGTGGGTGAATTTTTGCTGCCTGTCTGATAACCCCGTGGAGTTACTTGTTTGGCATCTCCGGTTGGGAGCCGGTACTTATTTCCCTGGACGTTTGTTACGAGTGCACACCTAAATGATTCCTGGACGGGTGGATACATTTCAGGACTGTAACATCAAATACATTTTGTTTTTAAGTTGTGTAAAGAATTCTAGATAAATATTTATAAACAGTTTTAGGGCTGAAAATTGTGGCAAATGGAAAGATTACGAAAGCAATCGCTTATTTATGATTCAGTTTTCAACTACTCTACTAGTGCCATTATCCAATCCTTTCTACTTAGTCATATAACAAAAAAAGTCCTTATTCGTAGAAACTGAGTCAGGCAATGTGTTCATGTTGATCAGTTAATACTTAAATGTGTTTGAATGTGTCTTGTTGAAGCGGTCGGAAGGAAAGACTAAGGTCACACAGCGACCTTTTTTGAATACTGTTTTGTGTACATTGCAGCCAGCGTGTCCAAATTTTCTGGGATTTTTATAGTTACTTTTGTTAACAGACGTCTGTTTTTGTGGATCCTAATTGTAATATAAAAAAAAACTGACTCAAATAATAGTTTAAATCTAATGGTAACTTTTAACAGCGTTTCATGTACAATTCACCAAGGCTACTGGCAAAGAATGAGAATGTGGAGGGCTGAGAGAAGCATTTTAAAACGGTACATGTGAGCTACGATAGTGAACACGCTGCAAAAGTGCGTCCGATGCCTCGGCGTCAGGTCTCGACAAAGGTAGGTAAGCATGCGTTATTAAGTGAGTGCGGTAAGGGGTCGATCGCGGTAGGTTGGTTGATCGAAAAATAGATCTTTGGTCAAAAAAGGTTGGGCACCTCTGCTCTACAGGATACAGTGCAGGGGGAAAAAAAAACACTTAATCATGAAGGCTCATTGTGTATTTGTAGCAAACTTAGTCATTTTGATAGTAGGCTAATATAGCTCACATAGATACATACAGCATGTGTTTCCTTTGTTATAAGGCATTTATTTTATTTATTTATTTTTGCGGCTCCAGACAGATTTTTTTTCTTCACTTTGGGGGGGTGTGGGGGGGGGGTGGTCCTAGATGGCTCTTTCAACATTTTGGGTTGCCGACCCCTGCTTTATACAATCCTCTTTGATTCCCATGAAGGATTTTCGTTTTCAATTCCCCCCCCCCCACCATCCTCCGGGCCCACCTTGTCACTCGAGGGTGGTAATATGAGTCACTGCGGGAAGGCCTACGAGCGCTGTCAGAATCAGAGACAGATTAGAAAGAAAGCTGTTATGCAGGCATCGAGAATGACCTTCAGTTGCTTGGTTGAACAATAACTGGCTCATGGTACGCTACGTGTACTTGGTATGCCCCGCAATGACACAAATGTCTAACTTCAGCTTATGAAAGATGTATCATTGTCCCGCTGCCTAACCAGATGGCTGCTAGCATGACGTCTTGCTGTTTGCTAGTGTGCGTGTGTGTTTGGGAGTTGGGGGTTCAGGATGGAGGCATGTTTTTTTTCCTCTTTTCTTTATTTCCCATAGTATGTATTCGCTACAGGCCCGTCATCGTCAACATTCCTCATGCTGAGACGAAGCTAATGACACTCTTAACAGCCCCTGTGTACAATACGTCAAGGGATGAGGTCAGAAGTTCAAGGTTAAAAGGTTGATGTATTGATGAAAGAGGATGGGGGTGGGACTGAAGGATGGCCGGTCGTGCTGTGAAATGTCATCATTTGCTATACAAGTTGAATAGAAACTCATTATTGAGGAATCTCTGTGCGTGTGTGTGTGTGTGTGTGTGTGTGTGTGTGTGTGTGTGTGCGTGTGTGTGTGTGTGTCTGAGCGCATGCTTGTGTGTGTGTGTGTGTGTGTGTGAGCAGTCTTTAGTCTTTGAATTTTCATTGATGAGATGAGCTGCGAGATTTCTTATGTGCCACTCAACATGACTTTAATTGATCATCAATCTTATTTGTGGAAATGATGAACCTCTAACGATGGCGATTTGCTTATTGCTTCACATGTGTGTGCATGTGTGTGTTTGTGTGTAAATGGGCGTGTATGCATGTGTACGTGCGTGTGTATGTGTGTGTGTGTGTGTGTTAATGCGTGAGCAGGCAACGCTTTATAGCAGGTTAACAATTCAAGTGAGAGACAAATCTTCATTGTCACGCACAAAAACCCGAGAAACAACAAACACATATGCGCAGACACACATCTGCTGCTCACTGATTACGACGGAAACAAACTGTTTCCCCCGTGTCCCAAATCAACAATCATTTGATGATTTGTTAAATAATAAAATTGTGGGGTGTGACAGTAGTGGGGCTTGCAGCTCGGTCTTTTGATAGGAGGCTCCCTTATGAGCAGAAGCACTGGTGTTTATCACTTTGGCCAGTTCTAAAAGGTTTGATGCCTGACTGCAAATGAAATCCGCATCCAACAGAAGCAAAGAGTTTACTTCTGCGGATCAGACAGAAGTCGGTGACATTTAAATCCCCTCCCTTATTTAGTTATGTTGCAATCTTTGACTCTGAGTTACTTTTCCCTAATGAAGTCGGCAGAAGCAGCCCCCCAAGTTTAAATCAGTGTGTTGCAACGCGATTAGAATACTCCAGTTGAATCTTTTTTGACATTGTGGATATCACGACGTTACCTGATATCAGTCAACTCAGCTCTGGGTGGTTTTGAAGTAGGTGTTCTTAAACAGTTTTCTTCTGTTTGCCCTGAACCCGCCTGCGAGGCTCGGTTATCTGTCCCACCTACCGCTACATATCTGCTTTGAACACGTCCACTAGCTCCACTCACAACCTGCTTTGAATAAGCAATGTAGTCGCGTCATGTGGGAGGAGTCGCAACACTGTGCGTACACGTGGCCTTTGCTCTTCTACTTGCCATGCCGATGATAAATGAAGTTCCTCCCTTCACTGCTACAACAAATAATGGAGGATAGGTTTTATTAAAAAAAACAACAACAAAAAACTTAAAATGTCAATAGGCGAATACAGTCAAACGTCGGTTTTCGTCCATAATCCGTTCCAGAAGGCTGTTCGAAAACCGAAATTGTTCGAAAACCGAACACGCTTTTAAAAAAAATACAAATGTTTACTGAACACGTCTGCTCACAATGGAAAGCAACACGAGGAAGCGTCACTTCCTCGTGTAAGGAAGGTGAGAGGAGTCAAATGGTGCATTCAAGTGCGCTCAGTTTGTTTGAGAACCGAAATTTGTTTGTCATCCGAGGCATAAAAAAACTCTAAAGTTTTGGTCGAAAACCGAATTGGCCGAGAACCAAGACGTTCGAAAACCGAGGTTTGACTGTATACTCAAAGCAAGGTGAAACATTTAAAACATTTGTAACTCCAGTCACAAAAAAACAAACAAACAAACAAAAAAAGAATCCATCCATCTTGTCTTTGTAACACTTATCCAAACAAGTTCAACTACAAATGTTACTCGAAATGATCTTATTAAACTTTCTGGGTTTGTATGGTCAAGCGTTTTTGGTCAATAGCAGAGACTTGTGTCTTTGTCGAGTTGAAATATTCGCTTTGGATCGCTCAGTACAGCCAAACAGCAACGTATTACATCTGTCAATGGCATCTGTTTAATCCTGTGTAAAGTAGCGCACAAGCGTTGTCAAGCATGTGCAGAGTGGAATGTTAGAAATAATGGCAATATGCTGTCCCGTGATACCGGAACGCTTTGAAATGTTGCATGAAGGGCCCTCAGTGGTTCACAGAATCAACTTGGGTCATGATGAATAGATGAAGGCATCATGTTCAAGAGGAACACTCGTGCCGTGAACCTTACAAAGGAGAAACAGCATCGATGTAGATGAGGCTAAAATTCGGCAATCAGGAGTGTAAAAGAGAGCACCCACTCAGGTAAAGAAAAGCATGAATAACCGTCAGATGAGACATCGCATCGAAATGAACGAATTCATTTGCAAGCGAGAGATGAGGAGGGGAAGAAAGGGATCAGCGACTCTTGGGCTCGGTGTCAATCAAATCGACATGGAAAGCTTCCCGCCCACTGTTGTCGTCTGTGAAGTGGAAAAAATAAAATGTGTGACTATGCCACGTTTACCTCTGAAGTTCTTGATATGAAAATGGTTGGCCATATAAAAGTACAGTCAAACCTCGGTTTTCGAACGTCTCAGTTCTCGGACAATTCGGGTTTCAACCAAAAATTTCGAGTTTTTTATGCCTCGGATGACGAACAAATTTTGGTTCTCGAACAAACTGAGCGCACTTGAATGCACCATTTGACTCCTCTCGCCTTCCTTACACGAGGAAGTGACACTTTTCCTCGTGTTGCTTTCCATTGTGAGCAGACGTGTTCAGTAAACATTTTTATTTTAAAAAGAGCGTGGTTTCGGTTTTCGCACAATTTCGGTTTTCGAACAGCCTTCTGGAACCGATTATGGATAAAAACCGAGATTTGACTGTAACAATACGGCAGTAATAATAACGGACTCATGAAGTTAATTAGCAACACAGTAGTGACAAAACATACAAATTGTTAACACCGTGCTGCACTGCACGATGACAACTACAACAATGAACATTTTTTTACATCGATACCACTGAAACAGTAACAATTATCATTTTTAATGACACATCTAAGGCATAATTTTGGATAAAACCGGCATTTGATCTCAGTGGCTTGACATTAAAGCCTTTTTCACAGCTGGGTCAATCCTGAACTACTTTCATACTTTTTTTTTAATCACTTTTGACTCCCTAATGTTGACGCGAGTTAATTCTTTCGTCATGCAGTGTTTTGATTTATTAGACAGTAAAAGTGAGTATTCCCACTTTTGTGGTCATCTCTTGGTAACGCAAACAATATTGGAATACTCTGATGTATTAATTAAAATTTGAAGGGATGGCATATTGCTCTGGATTGCACGAGATGCAAAATTAGAGATTGGAATTCCTCCGTGTGTACGCTGTGTGTGTCTGTACAAATGGACTTGCCTAATGGGCTGGTTGGCGTGGTGCTTATTCATACCAAGCCGTATTTTGGGATTTATAAATATTTGTGGCAGAATATAAGACAGGCTGGGGAGTGTGTGTGCGTGTCTGCGTGCGAGAGCACTAAACAGACGCGGTATGATGAGGCTGCCGCTGCTACTAACTGTTTATCCCCATTACTGCTGCCAAGGAGCTTACCAGCTAAATTGGGCAAATTCTCCCCCTCAAAGCAAATCACCCACTTTGTTTGATAATGGAAATGAACTTTTTCCAACACATGTGCAGGGCTGAGGTTTCATTCTGTTTTCAATTCAACTACAAGCTGAGGTTTCATCACTATTCCTGCCAACCAAGTGTCGCAAATTTGCTTGAATCCTTTAAGGAGAATTGCAAAACATAACTGAGCCTCGGTTGGGATAACCTGCATCATTAAAATTGCGCACTGGGTGATAGTGCAGAGGTACCGGGTTCGATTCCAGCTCCAGGCCTCCTGTGTGGAGTTTGCATGTTCACCCCGTGCCTGCGTGGGTTTTCTCTGGGTACTCCTTAACACTCCCAAGCTGTCCCTAGGTGTGAGCGTGGATGGTTGTCCGTCTGTGTGTGCCCTGCGATTGGCTGGCAACCGGTTCAGGGTGTCCCCCGCCTGCTGCCCGAAGAGAGCTCGGATAGGCTCCAGCATGCCCCGCGACCCTTGTGAGGATAAAGCGGTTCAGGAAATGGATGGATGGACTTAAAAAAGTAACAGATAGCAAATGATTCAGATGAACGTGCGGGCTCATGTTCTCTCAACAGTGTCAAACTAAGTCACAAATTCATGGTGCACTTTGTGTGGCCAAGAAATATGTGGCCGAGTAACTCGACTTTTGTACAAAACAACAATAAAAAAATAAATAAATGAGCGGTTGCATGAGAGCTGGAACAAAATCTCTTTGGAAAAAGTCGTTGAAAACGGATTCAGACCAAAATCACTGAATCTCAATGCATGATTAGATGATGAGAGGACTTGAGAGTTGATGCTGAGAGCAGGACAGAAAAAGAGACATAAATCAATGCTTATGTGTCATGCATCCTCTTTTTTTTTTTCTCCCCTTTTACATCCCAGCCACCATGCCCAGCCGTATTGTTTCCCCCTGTCACCTCCCATGTTTCCCCCCCTAACACAGTCTCACCTGAGCAAGATTAATCGTTGCCGTCGATTCATATTACCTTGGAGCTGCCTGTACACATGGAGATGGAGGGTGGAGCTTGAATGCAAATACATTCTGCTCATTCAAGTCATCATATTATTTTAGGCCGTTGCTTCATTACCCTGAACTGTGACACTCTGCGCTCTGCGAGACACATATACACACACGCTTATACGGCTATGTTTTTCTACAGCTATGCAGAAATGCTGGCTAGCTGTAATGTGTTGATGACACACCAGCTTTAATTTGAAGGAGATGATTCATGGCCACAGGTAATAATGCCTCAACATCCCACAGCACCTACTGCATAAAGAGCGGCTGGGCAGGGCAGCAATACTTTCGTTACTGGCACTCTAATCTTCTCATAACTGAGAAAATGAGAAAAGGGGCAAAACCGTTCACATAAGTTTATTTGTCTGCGGATGTGCAAGTTTATTATTCAGTGCATGCAGCTCTCTTAACCCCCTCTGCCCCCACCATTGCATTGACGTAGTGTCAATATGTGTGTGTCCTGAGGAATGTGCATGTAGGGTGACCGTTATATTGATCCAGCACAGTGTGCTCCATCACCCTGACAAGTATAATAAGGAAATATGAGACATTAAGGATACCCTCCCCCCCTCCCACCACACACACACACACACACACACCCTCGTCTGCTAATTTATAAAACATATGCACTGGAGTAAACACCTCAGTCTCTGCATGGGGGTGTTGGGATGGTTGAGGCTTTGTGAATTAATAACATGTACATGTTAAAAAAGGGCAATACATCTTTAGTTTTTCAAATTGGAATCAGGCATATTGCATTATGTAAATGTACAACTTATGGCATACAGCCTTACAAGCTCACTTGGTCAATAAAACATGTGCAATTTGTACCCTATCCCGAGAGATTCCACACAACTTACCTTCATATTGCATTTTCATCACTGAAATTAACGTTAATACTGGTTTCTGGAAAGCTCCGGACAGAATTGGACTCCAGAAACATAAACTCGGAAAGAATTGACAAAAAAAGTGTTATTAACAAAAACAGGTCACAAAACCAATAAAGTTCAACAAAGAACACTCGTACAATACCAGGAAAACGAGACAACCAAAAACACTTGCAAAAAAAGGCAAGAATGAAAACAGAAACAGAAATTGCTTGTCAATAAATAGACAAGAAGAAACCCAAACACATATAATACAAAAACTGTGACTATAACTATAATGAAAAACCTGACGGGAACAAAAACGAAGCGCACGAACTTGAAACGTCTAGACGAATTCAACACTCGGTGGCAGTCGTGAGCAAGGCGAATTATCCGACAGAGACATGACAACATGGTAGTTCTTAAACAGTCCCCTGATTACATTGGCAGCAGGTGTGCAGGTTGGAGGCATTTCCCTCCTCTGCCACCTGCTGGAGAAACACAAGATTAGTCTTTTAAACTGTTGTTTGACTGATGGTCTTAAAAAAGCAGTGACGAAATGCTATTAAGCGATGATGGAAGAACTGAATATTACACGATAGTTATTTGTCGAAACCAGTCGTCACAATTCATCCAGCTTGTTAGAGAGTTTGCCGGGAAACCTCTGGTAAGCGGTGGCCTGTGTGGGCTCATGCGTAGCCTCTCAAGCGTGCCGGTCCAGCGTCCACATTTCCTTCTCTGCTCACTGCATCACTGGCTGGAATTATAAACTAGGGAGTGCCAGGGGCTCTTGGCATCTGCCGGGATGTTTTGTGTGTTGATATAATCTGTTTTAACAGTTCACTTGCGGTGTAGTGTATACCGGTTGTAGTCTTTATTCAAACCATTGCACACATAGCTCACATATAAACAGCCACACAAAAACACACAAAAACAAAGCACCTGAGGGAGGAGCAACCAGGAACACTTTGTGTGGAGCCTCGGTGCCATGTATTGTCCCTTATACATGATACTTTATTCACATCAATCCGGAGGATGAAAATACGAGTCATACCGTAAAAAGTCCTCTTTTTTTTATGTATGTATTTATTTTTTAACACATCGTGTAGTTTGTTTAGTTTAAGTCCTGCAACACTCCCTGACACGAGATATTGTGTGATGTGCGACACCAGTTGGGTGTTCACTGTGCTAGCGTGCTTAGTCGATTTAAATAATGCAGATTTATTCTGAACTGGGCGCAATTGTGTGTGCGTGTGTGTGCGCGTGTGTAAACTATGTGAACATTTACCCACTCCTTCATGACCATGTTGTTTTGTGTTTTCTCTTGCGACTTTGCTCCTATCTAATACTATGTTATCCTACCCCAATCCCCCCAGCACACATTTCCAATTTTATTTTACTTAGTTTAAATGTATTTTTCTTCCTCTTTTCAACTGTGTGCATTTGCTTTCAAACCTTACATTGGCTACCAAGCTCTGCCGAGAATGGTACAACCCTACCAGTCAGAAGAAATGTATTGCTTCATCCACAATGAAGGAACCTTGGAAAATTAATTGGGAAAACTAATGAATAAATCTGATGCAGATAGCGGCATCAGTCACCTGTTAAAAAAAAAAAAAGCCTTGAGTTCATATTCAGCCCTCAGCATATGTTGAGGAACATAAAATGGTGTTCCACTGGAGGAAAACGTGACTTGAATGCATTTGCTATGTGATGGACATTGTGCACCTCAAAATCTGAGTAGGAAAAAAATAAATAATAAGATTGCTACTTCCAAAGCATCTCTCAGCAGCATGTCCAGGAGTATCTCGACTGGGGAGAAGTGGACGAGCTCACAGGTGAGGCCAGGAGGTCCTGAGATGTGAGATGAGCCATGACAAAAATGAGTTTGACGCCCCTGATCTAAATCAACAAAACTAAAGCTTTTATGCGGCTGCCTGCTTAACCAACATCAAAGAAATAGATCTCTTTTCTGTTCAGTAATATGTTTTTTTTGTCTGCCAGTAACACTTCCAATTTGATTACTTCAAACTGATTTTGTAATTGTGTGCCCATGGTAAAAACTGTCCGAGTTGCCAATTGTACAAAGCCCTCTTTTAGTAACGGGGCTCACCACTGCTTTTTACTCCTTTTGCCAACAGTGCGAACAATCCGTTCGACTGAGTGAACACACAATTTAGCGCCTGCTATTTGCGATCCTCGTAAAAGATTGAAATCTGAGGAACTCATGCTCAATACGCCCACCCAGTCAAGACAATCTGTTAGAGTGAACGTGCAATGTAGCACCTGCTATTTGCCATCCGAGTAAATCAGACCCAAAATGATTACAAAACCGACCAGTCAGATAATTTCCCCGTTCATGCTGATCCTTTCTTTTTGCCAAACATTGTTGTCAATTTTCCTCCTCTTCTTCTCTGTTGATGCTACCGCTGTTCTATCAGAAGCAGTTGGAGCTGGATGCATTGCATTATGGCTCACGAGCACGTACAGGTGAAGATAGTGGTGACGAAAGAAACTGGATGACATGGGAGAGCATTGGGGGAGATATCACAACCTAGATGAATAGGCGTGACCATAAAGAGACTTGAAAATAAGCTCTGGCGAGTTGATGTACTGTATGTCGAGATCACTTGCGACGCGTAAACATGTATATCCGCCTGAAACATGGATATCTATAAATTTCAATGCATATCTATTTTAGAGCTGTGGGAATTGGCCATGACGCATTCAAAAATACAGATGTAAACGTGCTGAAGGCATCAAGAGAAACTGGATTCCAGACGGAGGTGTTTTGACAAACAGATGAGCAATCATCATGCTCTCAAATGCACTACTGATATTTAAGTTTACGAACGGTAGTGAGAGCTCTTGGCAGGTTTATCTATTTAAGATTCAATAAGCCACTTAAGAGTGCAGGGACCTTCCTTGTGTGACTGAATCATGTACTGCAGTCGGAGAATAACGGTCTGCAGTAAAGTGCAAGGGGTAGCCGGGGAACAGGGTGAAGCACCACTCGACCCAGGGGACCGTGAGTTTCAGAAGACTATTAGATGTGTCGGAAGGCTGATAGGCTGGAGATGGACAACGGACGGCGGGGGCCAACAGCTCACAGTGTTGCCCCGGGTAAAGCAGTGAAAGCTAAAAATGTCAGGAACAGAATGGAAACTAGCCTTGGGTGAAAATGTGAGGGGCTAAGATCAAATAGGGAGACCCAAACCCAATAATGCAAGAGTATTCTTGGTCTGAGATATCTTGAATATTTGCCTTAGCGCACAACATGTTATTTGTCCTTATGCATGTTTGTTTAGTGCAGTCCTCAAAAACTGCGTCCAGATGCTTTTATTTCGTTCAACCACTTGATGAAAAAATATTTGCATGTTCTCTCCAGGCCTGTGTGGGTTTTCTCCGGGTACTCCGGTATCCTCCTACATTCCAAAAAACATGCATGACAGGCTGACTGAACACTCCAAATTGTCCTTAGTTGTGAGTGTGAGCGTGAATGTTTGTTCGTCTCTGTGTGCCCTGCGATTGGCTGGCAACCGGTTCAGGGTGTCGCCCGCCTACCACCCGAAGACGGCTAGGATAGGCTCCAGCACCCCCCGCGACCCTTGTGAGGATCAAGCGGATCGGAAAATGGATGAATGGATAAAACACACTTTTTTTTTCTTCAGTGTAGTTATTATACTTGTATTTTGTACCCACTGTAGAGTTCCACTTTTAAATACAAAGTAATAATGTTCTGATCATTTTTTTTATAAAGGTGGCTGTCATGCGTGTAAATGTTGTGGCCGTCATGCGTCGAAACGTGGTCGTGTCCTTCTGTGACGCGTATCACCAATATACAAATAAAGATTGATGTATGTTTAATGTCACCTTTTACATTTTCCCCACTGGAGTGATTAAAACAAGCTTCCAAGAGACGTTTTTTTTTTTCATATGTGCGTTTCCTAATCCAGGTTTCTCCAAGAGATGGTGTCATGCTTTCATCCATTCTTATTGTTTGAATGATTCTTAAAGTTATGTGCTACAGATCGGAATGTGAGGAATTTACGCTCTCCCATGCAGCCCGTCTCATTTGGCATTCAATGGCTGACGAACATCGGCTTTCGATTAGACCTGCTTGCAGAGAAGAAGGAATGACATTGATTGGCCAAGGGAATGGGGATTGACATTGATTGGTCCCGGCTTGTTTGTGCGGCCAGGAAGTGATTTGCATAATGCAGACATTCACAGTCTGCTGAGGGTTTGTTCTTGGTAAAACCAGGCCTGAATATGAAACTCTAGATTTAACACTAAAAATGGGCATAAATGATGTCATATTTGCATACTCTTTCTAATATTCTGCTTTCTATTTCTTTGTTCAATTAGATCCTTAGTTTATTTCACAATTTGATATGTAGGCTCCATACTAAAAAATAAAAAAACAACCACAAAAACAGCTGGGCTGATTGTGTGATACAAAATGTGCACAGGAAAAGTTCACAAAGTATTCACATTCACATATTAAGATACCTTAAAATGTATTTTATGATGCATGGTATTATAGCTTTTACTTCTCCTTGTATAATAACAATAAATGCAACTCAGTACTATTATTGATCAGAAATATAAATGTTGATAGATATTTTCTCGTTAAACACTTCAGCCCGGTTGTAAAATAAGCAAATCTTGTTGATTAATCCAATGTTAACGATCGCATGTGTAGGTTGAGTTGTAGGGCCCCATTTCTTAAGTCTAGTCTCACATTTTTGGGGGTGTGTTGCACTTCTCTTGGGTGTTCTGCTTCGAGGAGCAGCCTCACCTCCCACACACTTAATAATGTGACTGCGACTGGTTTAAAAACGGAGATTACGAATAAGAGATTAGTATGATAATTCCACTGTTGGAACAGAGATGGAGATTTCAAAGTTTGCACAAAATAGAGGAATTGTTTTTAGCTCGGTATATACTTAAAGATAGTTCATCAAGTCAAGCTGACCCCTTCAAAGAAGGTCCAATAACAGGAAGTGCCCATGGATGCAACTTAATTGAGATGTGATGATTTAAGTGGAAGATGCAGTGTGGGAAACATAAAACAGACACAAGAAAAATGTGAACGGTGCTGTGTCTCCGGGAGTCTTTGTTTACTGTGACAGGGACAGGTGGAGCCCGACAGCAGGACCTTTACAGAGTGCCAGTTAAATAAAGAGGGTATTGGGGGATGGAAATGAGCAGAAATAAGAACAAAAGAAAGAGCAAGACGTCTAAGACTAAATGCCAGTCCTCACGTGGCTGCCAAAACCTTCTGTTCCCTCCTAGTGGAGTCTGTCAGTCAAGTGGTCGATCAAAAGCAAAAAGCACCAGTGGGCAGAAAAATGGTTCTCAGGCCAACATGAAAACCTTCCTTACACTTCACTTATTAACCACGACTTGACCTCTGTGATTAACGCAGGTACTGAACAACAACAAAATCTGTTAGCGGCCTGGCGGTCTAGTGGTTAGCGCGTCAACCTCACAGTGCAGAGGTACCGGATCCAATTCCAGCTCCGGCCTCCCTGTGTGGACTTTGCATGTTCCCAGTACTTGCGTGGGTTTTCTCCGGGTACTCCTGTTTCCTCCCAAGTTCCAAAAACATGCATGGCAGGCTGATTGAACGCTCTAAATTGTCCCTAGGTGTGAGTGTGAGCGTGGATGGTTGTTCAGGTTAAGTGGATCAGAAAATTGATGGTTGGATGGATAGATTTAACCGCGGGCCATTTCCCTCGAAATACTGGCATTTCTTCGTTGTTGCCACCCAATTAATCCACACCAGTAGCCAGCTGCACCTTTCACCCTAAAATCTTATGAGGAACACTTGTTGCTTGAATGCTCTTTTTTAATTAAAACAAAAACAGGACTTTAATGTGCCAGCACAAATAAAATCTCAAGAACCAGGCTGAGGTAATGAGGTGTCATACACTAACTAAACCCCCGCCCCCTTCTGCCTGCAGGCAACTGTAAAACGAAGACACACCTGCTACTTCCTGTGACCACCCCATCCTCCACCCCACTAGTAAAATCCAGAGGGAAAATGCTCTAATGTATACCAAGGATTAACAAAGAGTAACCTACTTTTGTCACCTACCAATACCGAATTCCCCCCCCCCCCCCCTCCCTCTCCAAGCTGCCATCATGCTTGATATATTGATGACACATTTTGTCATAACCCTACTTATTTGGCATAGTTATATTAAAAAAAATAAAGGTTTACTCGTAAATGGACTCACACTTGTACAGACAAGACATCCGGCTTCCTTGACAGTGACATAATCCTGTGACAGTGAGAGAGGATAAGGTTGTGAAGAGACAATCCCAAACCTGGAAAAGCCGATTATGAGCTAAGAGTATGTACCAAAGCAGCCGGACGAACACAAAAACAAACATGTAATAAAGCACCAAGGCTAAGCCAACCCTGACACAAGTTGCCCGTTATGCCTTATAGACCAGGAAAACAGGAGGGTCGGGCTGTAGAGACAAGCATGGGGACAGATTGTTGCAGGAAAAAGCACCCTTGTTGCAGGAAAGAGACAGGTAGGCAGGAGATTAGCAGAGAGGCGTGAGCAAGTGTCTGGTAAATCGAGACAAAGGACTGAGATGAAGAGAGAAAAGAAGAAAAAAGATAAAATGAACACAAGAGAAAGGCATCGGCATGGAAATCCTCACGGAGAATGGAAGCAGGAGATGATGAGAGAGAGACTCACACATCACACACTGTCATAAATTCAAGACAAAAAAGTAGAGTCCTTGACACTCTAGATTGCAGGGAAGTGCCTTTCTCAACATTTCTGGCTTTCGATGTTCCTCACTCACAGATGAGCAGTGAAACTCTCATTATATCAGCTTCATAACCAGTACAAAGAGTGCTCGATAGCCAACCTATAGAATACGGACACAAGGAATTCAAAGGAATTCATACATACAGTATACTGGATACTCTGACTTTCTCACACAGTCCAAAAAGATTTCCAATGGAAATGGTGTGTCTATGGTTGGCATTCTCTACAGTATGTGCCAGCACAGTCATTGACTATGCGGTTCGTCCTTGGCGTCCCGGGCCCTTTGTCAGCTTCCATAGTTCTTCACAGCCTCCCTGTGACCCTGCACAGTATATCCTGTAAATAAAAAGGTGGATGCTTATTTGCTCAGAAGCCAGCAATTCACCCCACAGCCTTTTCTCTTACAATCCATCTACTGGCCATCAAGTTTCTTTCTCACGTCATACTTCTTCACTCAAATGTTTCGCAATCCTTGCCAATGTCTTTTTCTTTTGTCTGCAACTCCTATTAATCTCCAGTCGACATGCGGCGATGCTGTTTCCGGAGTTAAGTGCTTAGGGCCTTTACAGAATGAGTTTGACATGAGAGGGGACAGAATGTGTCGAATGAAACATCTGTATTCTTTGGAAGAAATGCAAATGCACAATTCTGACAGTGCACACTGACAAGTATGGATCCGATTTTGATAACGTAAAAGATGCATGGACTGAAGAAGCTGATAAAACCTAGAAATGGGAAGTGATAGAATGAGTCTTTTCAAGGACCATTGCCGGCAGACTCTTCACTTTGGACGTCACCATGAAGTCAACTGATCACCTCTCAGAGGCGGCAGGATCTAGGGCTGATGTATGGAAATTGGACTATTCCTGGAAGGAAGTGGCGAGACTGACACAGAACTAGCCTGTTTGAAGGAAAGTTGTATGTGGCCAGTGAGTGGAAGTAAGAATGTGTCAACCGACAACCAGCAGCAGCCATCCGTCAACTGGATAGCGCTTATCGGTGTCTGGGTTGCAGGGGCAGCAGCCTGACTGGGGAAGCCCAGACATTCATGTCTCCAGGCAGGTCCTCCAACTCTTCTGGTTTTCCCAGCCCATCAGTGAGTCATACTCGCGACAGCGTTTCTCGGGTCTTTCCTGTGAACCATTTCCTGCAGTTTGGACTTTCCCTATACATCTTGAGGGAGGTATCCTGGACAACACCGAGGTGTATATCTGGATGGTCTGAATCTGCTTCTCCAGTACTACTCAAATGAGTAGCGGCTCTACTCATGACCGAGCTACTCGACCTACAGTACATGTAAGGTATTTTGAAGTGCTAGTTCTTATACCAGATAGTTCCCCCTCATCTGTGAACTGGCATTGTAAACACTTAAAGTCATAGCTTCAAAAAACAAATCAGAACATATTCACATATTGTTTAAACATGTAACTTGAGTTTTGGTGTCACTTCTTTGCACGACTGTGACTGGGGTGTCCAAGAACTCGATGCATTCACACTTGTGCATTGCAACACAGCTATTCGGGTAAACACACAGCCTTCCAGTGGTGTTGTTCATTCTTGTACTAAATGTGTAGTTGTCAGGGTGAATGCGTCAGTACATTTGCAAAATGTCTTTTCCAAGAAAAATGTAGCGGATACAAGGCATTTAATATTGAAACAGCAAGCCTGTGGGCTCCTTCTCCTAAAATATACGACTTTCATTTGTGTTTTCGAAAGCATAAGGGAGGCGTAAAGGTGTAAGGGCACCAATCCAAACCGATTTTAATTGGCTTTTCTGCTCGGCACATTGAGGCAGGATTATCTTTACAAACTGGGGAAATATAAATGTTAAGTTACTGTCTAATATTGTTTGGCGATGAATAGAATATATTTAGTGGAGATTGAAAAACTGATCCCTATTGAAGTCTAAGTGTTCAGAGATTATTTTGCATTGTGTATCATATAAAACGTGTATATTTAGGCAGCGTAAGGTGAGTGAAAAGATCGAAAACCAGCTAAAGCGAAAAGACAAAGGGAAACTAATTGAGATGGGACAGGCCACCAATAACAAAAGCAAAGTGCAACTTGTGCAAAACTTGTTAATCTAATGAGAAAGATAGGTTAGACAGATTGTCAGCAGGTGTTGGGATGCAATCCGACCGCTAATAATGCCATGCACTGAGACTGAATTCAAGCATTGTCGTTTTTATGTATTTCTGCTTTTGTGATTTCAGCAGTTAGATGAACACAGTTTTTCTATTTTTTTGGTTGTAATGTTAACATGACCAGAATCAAGTTTGTTGTCTCAGAATGTTGGGGGTTGGGGGGCTAGGTTTAAAAAGTTTCGGGCAATTTACGGCTTAATACGAGTTTGTACAAACAGAAGAGATAAGAAGAAAAGTGGGGGGTTTGGGTAGCGCTCTTTTGGAGAAATAAAGACCTAAGCGGCATATGGTGGGAAAATAAAACCACAGTGGCAAAGGGAAAAAGTGGTTGCAAAGGGAGTCGTGGAAGACAGACACGCTTAAGTATTTCTGATAAAAACTCCCTCTCATCCTAATGAACCCAGACATGAAGTTCTAGATCAATCAGAGGACAGACGTTTTACCAGATGTATGGATTGAGAACGTACCTCTCACCTGCTATGGGGAGGGATGGAATGATAGAGGGAGGAGATTAGGAGAAGAGCCGGCGCAGTGGGGCTACAGGAAGAGAGCCGATACTGAATTGTAATGTAGAAAATGTATTTTTCATGAGAGCGGAATCAATAGTGATTTGGAGTTTTCTCTTTGTTGCCAGAATGGGCTGAGTCCGGGTGAAAGGAACGGAGGCTTATCTGAAAAGAAGATAAGAGAAAGGGAATAAGGAATTAATGGATAAATGGGCAGATGAATGGATAACTACAAAGATGGATGACAGCCAGTTATTGGAAGAATAGAGACAGATGAGAGCGGATGATAAAACGAGGCTGGCTACGGAGTGAAGGGGAAGCTCTTGGAAGTCGATGTTTGCAACTGAACTGTTTGTGTTTAAAAGTTGCTGACAAATAATAGTGTACAGTATTTTTTTTACCATTACAGTATTTTTTTTTTTTACAGTTAATGGTTCAACATCTCTTCAGGTACACATCATATGATTTCAAATCAGTGCCTTCCATCAGAAATCCCGGCGGTGTTCGTCCACTTCAAATCGGAGGCCAGTCTTCCTCAATGTTGGCTTTCTTTCTTTTTGAAAGCAAATACCCTGTTTGTGTAAACACAAGGGTGAGCTGTACAGCGTCAAGGGACAAAATCAATCCATGGTTCTCTTTAGAGATCTTTCATTTACAGCCGTCAACCACTCTTCAAACTTGCCTATTTATCAATGTCAAATGATTTACGACTCAATAGCCGGATCAAAATGATCTAAATCCGGCGTTTCAGAAAAACATCCGAAAAGTGACTGCAAAATTTGCCTTCTATCCAGAAGTACAAACAATGTAATCTCACCTTCCATCATGGTGTCAGTCGAACAAAGTCATATTCCTATCTAGAGTGGAGAGAAATAAATACGCGAAGCAGAATGTATTATTTTTTTCTGTAAATAATTCTTTTAAATTAACGAACCAGAGTCCTGACTCAGCCAAGTTTCAAAAGGTATGGCAGGTAAAGTATATTGGGGTATGAGCAGCTCGGAAGGAAAATCGCAATGTATTGACATCGAAAAAAATCTTCGAAGGCTGTATTTCAAGGATTGCTTGATTGAACAAAGGCTTTTGCCAACCAGTCAAGATTTGTAGTTCTACAGTGGTACCTCTACTTACAAACGCCTCTTCATACGAAATTTTCAAGTTACGAAATGCGTAACAGGAAAATATTCTCTCTTCTCTCCCTAAACCATTTCTGTCTGAATTTGGGCGGGGGCTTGGAGGAGATTAGGGCATTTACATGGAAAACTACTTACAACATTTTCTAGTTAACAAATGTCTCCCAGAACCAATTAATTTCATAAGTAGAGTTACCACTGTAGTTGTGTTTCTTAACCTGAAGCTTTTTGGTTTTGAGCCTGTCTAACATCCTAGGCAAAAAAAAAAAAAAAAAGTGAACTATTCATTCTTGTGAAGTGAAAGCATTGCATTGATTTGAAAAAAAATATGTGATCACAAAAATTATAGTTCGTATTTATGGGCTTTATCCAGGCTTAACAGATCGGTTTTCAGGTTTTGCTGTTACCGCACATCCATAAAAGACATTTCAGTGCATTGTGGTTATGTACTCCACCACCATAATCAGAATACCTGATTCACATGTGCTGGCATAAAATTGTTGTAATGCTCCCTGAAGCACCACATTAGCATTTTCTCCATTACACCGCACTTTACGGGAAAATGTGTGTACACGGAGTCAGATACGCATACACGGGCAAACCAGACTGTCTCCTATTCTTTTTATGACAGCACCTGAGCTCGGCTTTCAGTACATATTTCATGGCACATTAGCCCCCATGGCAGGGAAGAGGAGAAGAAAGTCGGGATCGGCAGAGGCCGAGGGATGAAGCGAGGCCATCAAATGCACACTCCTTCCTCTGCCGACGACTTGTCTGCCTCAACACCCACTCCAACCCTCCGGTCCTTACCGCCCGTCTCTTATCTTTATCCCCTTGCTTCGACTGGCTTAATATTTTTAATGTTCGGGACTCAGAATAGGTCACAGACATGCTTCTACTGGGTACCCCCATGACGCCACTGGTGATATGTTTTAATGAGCCTGGGACTCAGAGCAAGAAATGAAACCTCTCATTTGGGTCTTGCAAGAAAGAGTCGACATCTATCTGGAGCTGTCATTTAAGCACTTCACTTAATTTCCTTCAATTCATTGACTCCATCATGCCCTTTTTTAGTTTTTAACTTATGATTTTTTGTCATGGTTAATAGCGACATCTCAGGCTAATTAAATGACTTCTTTCGGAGAGGTCTCACTGCAAAATTGTTCATGTGCAATAATTGTGCATTCTGATGTGCAGCCAAATTACTCACCATCAACACTAGAGTTGTGTGATATGACGATCTATATAAGTAGGTCAGAGAATAGATGGATGGATGGATGGGAGTGATAAACAACCTCACAACACAAAACTTACGGTGCAAAATGAAATCTAAGAGTTCATGAAAATGAATAAATCACAAGGCGAATACCTTACAAAAATAAACCCTTACTTC
This sequence comes from Hippocampus abdominalis, assembly GCA_018466805.1. Lineage (NCBI taxonomy): Eukaryota > Metazoa > Chordata > Actinopteri > Syngnathiformes > Syngnathidae > Hippocampus > Hippocampus abdominalis. The sequence continues at coordinate 4,805,064 of CM031703.1, forward strand.
TGAATAAGGGCACCTAAAGAGAATTTCAGGGTCAAGTCCTTCCAAATACAGCACAGGGCGTTTCATAAAATCTGTGTCATTTTACGTTACCTTATATCTCAGTGACTGTTGAAGAAAACCCAGCTTATGTTTCCTGAAAGCTATTGATGGAAAGTTTTTGGAGTAAAAATTTGAACCAAAAAAGAAAAATCGTATAAATGAATGGTTTATTTAACTTTTCCCAAATCTTCAGTATGCCAGCACGGTTACACGGCATAACATCTGAAGCTCTCGAGTAGCTCTTCTGACCGACTGAGTAGGGTGTCTAGAACCTCTTCAGTTGTTTCAGTTCAAGGTGTTGGGAGTCCAGGTCTTTACACCCCGCCCTTAAATGTCCCACGCCATTTCCGTACTACATTCAAAACAAATAACCCCATAATACTGAATACTATGGCTTTCAATTTGATTGATGATCAAAATGACACACATCAAATCGCTTGCTAAAATGTGAAAATGTATGTTGTTCTGACACCCACGTTAATATATTACAGCTGATGCAGCCGCGGCACCGTTATTATTCCTAATGAATAGCACACGTTAAATTGCATGAATCATTGTGATTAAATACGATTGAAGACAAGTAAACTAGTCTGACAATATTGTGCCACGATGCTTCATGATGAAGTGCCCAGGGAGTCTAGTCTGTAAGCTGGATCGACTGCTCTGCTCTGTCTTATTGAAAGGACTGGGAAGTGATATGCATGGCTGCTCAGCCTTTCTCATAAAACATTTAATGAGGCTATAAGCTCAAACCTCCATAACCTTTACAGTGACCTCCCTCTGTCTGATGAAGCTCATAAAACGCACCATATGAATCTATACAGGCCCACAAATACGTGAGCATGTGCCTTCAAGACCAAGAGAGAGGATGAAACGCACAGCAAACTGTGTTCGTACCCGAAAGGTCATTGTAATAATGTATCATCATCCTAAAAAAAAAAAATGCTATAAGGAGCAGCCATGATTCCTTTTTTCTCCTGTAATTAATGACTTTGAATGTGAAAAAGGCTAAATGCAGGACCATCAGTATTGCTTAAGTCGTTTTGTCCTAACCTCGCAGATCTCAACGTGATTACAAAATGTGCATGAGATTTGACAGAAATAAAGTATTGTGATGTCTTTTAATAGAATAGATTAAAGCAAACACCCACGCAGCCTAGCGTGTTAGCATTAGAACACTCCATCTATCCAACCACTTTCTGAGCGACTTCCTCTCATTAGGGTCGCCTATCCTTGCTAATTTTGAGTGATAGGTGGAAAATGCAATGGAGAATCAGATCGCAGGTCCACTAGTGTTTCATGTTTTGGTTTCACAGTTTGGTGCTGATGCATTCTACTGAAATGCAAGATCCCCACACTCACCAGGGACCTTGAATGCAACGCACGGAATCGCAAATGTTTTCTGCTGAATCAATCTGCGGCACGTATTGTTTGATAATCAGTGTGAGCAAGTTGATGCCATTTCATTTCCGGGATGGTCTCGATGTTGTTATGAGAGTTGAAATACCATAAACAATCAATTGATCAACATAAGTGAGAGCATCCGCGTACCCTCTGCACCAGACCAAAAAAAAAAAAAGTGTCCATTCGGATATGCACGTCGAGATAGATTGTCATTCATCCAGGTGATCGTAATTCACAAAGTTGAAGAAAGGCTAAAAGACTTTTCATGTTTGTTAAAGACCTTTCACCCTTATTCCAAAAGGCTTATTCGGTTCTAAATTGAGCGATGGAGAATTCCCCCTATTTATGATTCTGATCAGTGTGTCCTCTGGAGATGGTGAGGAAAGGACGGTGTTGTTGTTGTTGTTGTTGCCCGGCTTGTGCGGCCTGTGAGCGTTTTCACCAAACAAGAAAAGTCAAGTGATGCCATGAAAAAGAATTCAAAATACTGAAAGGATACTGTGCTATCTCATCTACCATTAGATTAGGTTAGGTAGATACGTAAGTGAGCCCGTAGGAAATGCCCGCCTTAAAACATGACTGCCGGGTGTCTTTCTAACATGACATTTTAATCTGCTGTCATCTCATGAAGGGACTGGCACACGAGATGATAACTCTGCTTCAGTACACTTCACCGCCCTTCACGTCTCATCACTTTAATAACCACATCGCTGGGATGTCTGGGTGCTCGCTCGTGGCAGAGCATGCAGGTAAGTTTGATTCAGAGTGACGAGTTGCATGACACGCACATACTGCAATACACAGAGCTCAATGGGCAATCCTGCTAATTATTCTATATTTATAACCACTGCTAGTAGTAAATCAATCAACAAAAAAAAGACAAGTAGGCTGTGCCCATGTAATGTATTTCATTGTGAATATAAACTAACCAGAGACTTTGAGACACTTGTTTTTAATAAGTTAGATAAAAACAATACTGCAATGATTCCAAAGATGAAATGTGAAGGCATAATATTTTTTTTTCATATTTCAGTCAATTTCCTTTCTTAATTATCTTATTCCCGCTCCTATCTTCTCTTCAAACCCTTGTTGAGGCTGCTCCTTCTTTTTGAATTCAGTGTAGCAAAAACAGAAGTCACAAAAATAATAAAACAGAACTTTGTGAATCATTTGAACATTTTTGCATGAGCGCTTGTTTTTGCATCTCATTAGAATTTGAAAGTCTAATAAGGGGAGTAAATCATTCACTCCAAGGTTGTTTTTGCATGCTTGTCATGACAGGGATACTTTGAATATATTTTTGGGACAATGAAAAAAGGGGGCGGTCCGGTTGTCCAGTGGTTAGTGCATCAACCTCACAGTGCAGAGGTACCGGGTTCAAGTCCAGCTCTGGCTTCCTTGTGTGGAGTTTCCATGTTCTGCCCGTGGATGCGTGGGTTTTCTCCGGGTAGTCCGGTTTCCTCCCACATTCTAAAAACATGCATGGCAGACTGATTGAACACTCTAAATTGTCCCCAGGTGTGAGTGTGAGCGCGGATGCTTGTTTGTCTGTGTGTGCCCTGCGATTGGCTGGCAAGTGGTTCAGGGTGTCCCCCGCCTACTGCCCGAAGACAGCTGGGATAGGCTCCAGCACTCCCCGTGACCGTTGTGAGATTAGAAAGTGGATGAATGGATGGATGAAAAAAGGCAGAAAATGTTAACTTGTTCTGTTTAATTTTTTCGCATTGCACAGTTTTACATTGCCGTGCATTTTACTTTTTTTCCCATTCCATACTTGCTGCCTGCATGCATATTAGTCCTGAATTTAATTTCTCAGAGAACACCATTCGATGACTCATCTGCGAGAATAGCAGCAGAATGCTGGTTAATCTGCGCGGATGCCGGGGGGAATGATTTTCACAGCCTCAAGCGTGATTAGTGTGGAGCAAAATTTGATGGCGATCAGTTGAAAAATTGTTCTTCATTGTTCTAATTATCATAATGTTTTACCACCCTGTATTGTTTGAACAATCACATACAAAGCGTTACATGCAATCACAATCAGAGGGGGAAAAAAAAAAAGACATATTATTCTGGGGCAGCTCGATAGCACATTTGTACGACAGTTTTGAGCTTCTGGATTCGAATCTTGGTTGTGGTCTTCCTGTGTGAAGTTTGTTCTTCCTATGTTTGCGTGCATTTTCTCCTGGTACTGCGGCTTCCTCTCCACGCATGTTAGGTTAATTGAAGACCAAATTATCATTAGGTGTGAGTAGTTATTTATTTGCCTGTAGGCTATGTCCCCCTGTGATTGGCTGGCAATCAGTCAATGGTGAATCCCGCCTCTCGCCCAGAGCCAGCTGATAGGGGCTTCATCTCAGCCTCGGTTCTGAGGGCAAGTTGTATGTAAAAGCTGTGGAGATTATACCAGAGATGTAGCGCAAAAGCCAAATGTAGCGCTCTGGGGGGGGGGGGGGGGGGGGGCTCTGTGCAGCCTGCTGCTTATCTGTCACTCAATGTACAGTGTACAGTATGTCAGATTTGAACTCCTCAGAGGTTTTCAGCTTTGAAAAATCTACTTCTGAAAAGATACATCTAAAAGCATTTGTTGTCTTGACATGACCTTTTTTTTTTAATGTATTTATTATTATTATTATTTTTTTTTTTTGCACAAAAATTATTTGCGTTACAATCCCTTGTCATATCGGTTTTCCGACCAAACATCAACACGGTTTGTTTATTATAAGACACCTAAGTGGCTGCTCTCTCTTGTGGCTGCTCGGTAGCTCATGTGGGAATCACAACAGCGGAGCATGGGGATTGTATTCCAAGTCACAAATATGCAGCGCAGCTCAGGTCTCCGGAAGTATGGAAAATGGAATAGTTGATAAGGATGATAGCGAACGTCACAAGCACAACATGTTTCAACATGTTTGAATCACCCTATATACAGGGGGGGGGGGCAATAGTGAGTATACAGCATCACGTCAGTGACACTCGTGACATATTATATGATGAATGTATTTTTTTGTTTGTTTATATCATGAACACAATAAGTATTGTATATGGCGGCCCGCTGGTCGACTGGTTAGCATGTTGACCTTACAGTGTAAAGGTGTAGGGTTTGATTCCGGCTCCTTAAAGCGTAGAGTTTGTATATTCTCCCCGTGCCTGTGTGTGTTTTCTCTGGGTACTTCGGTTTCCTTCCACATTCCAAAAACATGCGTGGCAAGTTAATGGAACACTCTTAATTGTCCCCAGGTGTGAGTGTGAGCGCGGATGGTTCTTCGTCTGTGTGTGCCCTGCAATTGCTGGCAGTGGCTGGCAACCAGTTCAACATCTCCCCCGCCTACTGCCCGAAGACAGCTGGGATAGGCTCCAGCACGCCTGCGACCCTTGTGGGGATAAGCGGATCAGAAAATGGATAGCTTGGTGGAAGCAAGTATTGTATGTCTTTTCTTTTTTTTTCTTTTTTCAATAACTTCCAACCTACATCTGCAATCTGAAAATAGGTTAGGGATAAACTCTCTCTCTCTCTCTCTCTCTCTCTCTCTCTCTCTCTCTCTCTCTCTCTCTCTCTCTCTCTCTCTATATATATATATATATATATATATATATATATATATATATATATATATCTAAATTATTACCAGCTAATCGCAGGTCTGTTCAAGTTTTTCATCAACCGGGGTGATGAATAAAGTAATAATGGTGTGAATAAGTTAATGTTTTCAGAAGCTATTCGCATTAGTTTTTGTTTTGTTAGTGCTGCATTCAGTAAGCAATCACACTTCATAGTCTCAGGAAAGTACATGAAAATGTTTCCCACTCAGACAGATGTTCCCGCACTAATTCGCTGCACATGATTATCAACAGTCGACCTTCCCCGTTTCACTTCCTATTGATTAACTCGTCTTACTTCGCATTCTATGAATCCTTGCTCTTGTCTATTCAACTGGGTCTTAATTATGTTTGCTGCTGTGCAATCTGTCTGTCCGCTTTAGAATCCTGGCTTCGAGGCATGGTAATACGCTCCTCAAGTCCATTCAGCTGAGACTGCACAAGCCGGAGCCTTACTTCTTTTTCACCTATTTTTATCCTGTGCATCTTTAATTAGCATCAGAGAAGACTGTGCAGGAATTTTAAGTCTTGACTGTCAGTGTGTAAGACTCAAGCTGCATTTACACAATGCCTCACGTAGATTTCCGTCATTAAAACATATTGTTATCGGCATCAATTATTATTGTACATGTCCGGTGCAAGTTATAAGATGCAAATGAACTGGTCATTCCCATTGAGTCTCTTCTCCTTTACTTGTCCTTTCTTCCTTTTTGAAAGAGTAAAATTAGTTCTTCCCCATAGACGCAATGAGTCTGGCTCCTGTTCCTTTTCAGGCTCTCTTCTTACCATCAAATAATCCACTTTACTGCACAGCGCCATTATGATTATGTTCCTTTCAGATGGATTCAATACAGAAGTCAGACTATGTCTCTTGTAAGACTGTGTAAGAAATTTTCTGAACCCTGAATGTTACATTTCTTCTTCGTTCCTCATAATCAAAGGGTTTAAAGTAGACAAAAGCAAAACCAATGTGGAGGTGAAACAGTCAGGCCTGCATTTGGTTAAAAAAAATGTGGTAGAGCAGGATTAATTTTATATATATATATATATATATTAAGAAAACAATTTCTTAATTGTCTTAATTGTCTTTCTTAATTTTCTTATTGTTTTCTTAATTTCTGTTATTAAATGTTCTATGCATCATCTATGATTTAGTAGACAGCAAATTCATAATTTGGGATTGCAGACCATAATCTCACTTGACTGGCAAATTGCAGTTATACATATATCTTTTAGGCTTATATATATATCTTTAGGTAATATTACATATTACAGTCTACTCCTTAACTTGATCATCCGTTTCCCTGCATTTGGCAGACATTCAGTCCTTGTCTTCCCTCTGCATCCTGAAAGCTCTATTTTTCATCTAAATTTGTACATGCAAATATCACACTTGTCACCTCTATTCATAAAAAAAAATGTCCATTGTTCTGCACCAAATACCATTTAACAAGGTCTATAACATTATGTTAATATTGACTTTGTCAGAGAAGAAGGAAATATTCTGTGTGATGCTTATTTCGAATGTATGCCATTTAATGAAGACTCGCTTCATTATTAAAAAAACATAATAGGCATCGGACCACATCGATGATGAAGGCAATACTCCCAAAGCACTGAATAGGTTTTCATTATGAAACAAAGAGAATGACTCATGCTCATCTTAATAAGCTGACACAATCAATTTGGAGGAAAATTACCTGAGGGCAAATGTGGCATCTAAAAGGATTTTTAGGTATCTTAGTTAATTGGAAAATCAAATGTATTCGGTGCACTTTATTTTCGTGCCCAACGCAAGTCATGTACAAAGCATGATCTAACTCGGGGGGTCGACAACCTGCGGCTCCAGAGCCGCATGTGGCTCTTTAGCTTTGCGCCTGGTGGCGCTAAAGAAAACATTTTTGAAAATGGAAAAAATATGGGGGGCATAAGAGATGCATGTGAGGAATCACTATTAGACAACACATAACAATGGAGGAAAAGGATGGTCTCCCTGACAGAGCTCTATGGAATTCTCTTGAGAAAAAAACGACAGAAGATATGTGCTTTGGCCAAGTTTTCCGACAGAGTAACGCAATTAGACATGACTGTGCTTCAGCATTAGTGAGAGTCCAACAGCATTGGTTGTCCTCGCAAGGGAATATCTTGGACTATAACGTACGAATGAAGCATATTTCTGCGAAAATCTGATTTAAGTGAATTTGCGGTGCAGGCTTTTGTGCTATAATAACTCAAATCCAATTACTTCAGGGCTATTTAAACCCAATCCATCTCATCGTTTTGTGTATGTTACCTACAATCGCTTCCCATTTGGAATGCCAATGAAAGCAAATGCCAAATATTTGTTGAGAACATGATAGCTGTTGCCTGGTGAAAGCATCAAGAAGAGGAAATCCATTTTGGCCCCCTTGATAAAATAAATGCTCTATAATTTGAAAAGAAAAAGATTCATATTGTATTGGGGCATTTTTCTTGTTTGACAATGGGAGATTGTTCATGGATTACAGAGATTGCTTTAAAGTGTGTAATAGTAGGACAGAGTACAGTGTGACAGAGCAAGAAAGATAGGCTGTGGAGTGTAATGGTACGATAAGGGTACCACTAGTATTCTTTATCACTAACTCAATTATGTTGGATTGAAAAACTAATCGACTACTCTATTAAAACAAGAGACCCTACAGCGTGAGGTTAAACAAAAGCAAATTACATTACCTCATTTTGCACGCTTAAATATGCTCAGACCTCTTCCCTCACTCTCCTCCATTGACCCCATCTTCCAGAGAGGTTTTCCGGGGAGGGAGCAAGAGGTTTGCTGGTGTTTTTTCTCGTTTTTTTCCCCTCTTTTTTTCTGCCTTTGGAGCAACCAGGTTTTATTAAAAGTTGACTAATGTTTGATGTGCAGGTCTGTATTTCATTGTGGCTTTTTTAATCACCAAGCTTTCACTGCCCTCATACAGTGGGGCATTGTACTGTCAGATTGATTCCAAAACATATCTTTCACTTCCCAAAGAAGGGCACCACCCTCACACAAGGACCACAATAGACTGTGGAGATTTGAGGACATTGTTCATAAACTCTTTGTTTCAATTCTTATCATTCAATATTTATTGTTACTCAATTGTGTCTGTTTTCTGCGTGCTTTTCATGTCAAACAACAATTAGAGGGCCCCCCCCCCCCCCCCTGTAATTGGCCGAAACATCGGCACTTGCTTTATAGTCTGGACTTTTACAAAATTATGCATGCACTACAAATTCCCCATGGTGCCTTATTCTGATTGACTCACTTGTCGCTGTGATGTGAGAAACAACACACAATTTACTTTATTTTTGCAAAAGCCATTGCGTTTCCTTACGCAGGACCACAATTCTTGCTCACTGACTTCTACTCTGCCATTCACTAAATATAGCTGTCTGCTGGCATCATATCACAAGCAGGCTAACATAATCAATATGTAAGTTTCTGCGATTTGATCAGTTCAGGGTGTACCGCGCCTACCGTCCAAAGAAAGCTGGGTTAGGCTACAGCACACCTGTAGCATCTCGTAAGTAGATGCGGCTTAGAAAATGGATGGATGGGTGAACATGTAACTTTTGTCTTCAGAAATGATACTCTCGGTGGCTTTCGTAGTCCCATTCGCAGTCCTTGCCATCACACGAAGTCTTCCTTTTCAGAGGTCAACATGGAGATTCGCTTTACTCACTAATTGATTTGAACTATTTTGGTAACTCTTCATCCACTCTTGACCTCAGCAACGGTCTCTTCTTTTCTCATCCAACTCCTCTCTGTGACAATTAACGCCAGTGAAAAGTAATTTGAGGCTGTAACTCAGCTTCCACTGTCTTGTCAAATAGAAGAAGCTTGCTGAAATTCGCTTCTTATCTCTTCATCCCGCCCTCTCTGGAAGTAGAGTCTTATTACAAGCTGATGGATGGTGAGTGGGGTTGGAGAAACAATTGCGAGACAAAAGAATTACGTAAGAGGAATGCAGCTGCACCCGATCAGGACTTCATTTTTGTTCACACCCTCTTAGTCTTGTTTGTTGCTTCTGTTCAACACACACCAGAGATAACGGGCCGTTAAATCATTCCCAATTAAACAACATTCTACATTTTCTTGACATTTTTACTTCTCCAGAACAAATGCTGAAAGGTAGAAAATAATCGGCTGACAGCAAGTCGAAGAGAAAGCAGTAGGAAATGATGGACATTCATTAAGCAACGTGGCCTTTCAGTAATTGTGCATGCTGTGGAGCAGAGGTCAGAGGTAAATGCCACATGTAGATATGTCCTGCTCTAATGAGTGGGTGGAGCTATGACATATTCACAAACACACTTTACTGAACATATATTTTCACACACACCCACAACAGATGCATCAATAATGTTTAGACGTAGAAGTATGCAGCCTCGGTTTAACGCACACACCCTTTCTTCCATAACAGTTCGCTTATCACAAATGTAATCATTAATTTCCGCCAACATTGGTGATGTATACACTTCGAATACCTCCTCAATTCCACTAACATGCCTTCTTTCGAGGAAGCTGAGTCTGGGGACTGTGAGATGGGTTCTCCAATCTCTGGGGTTGTAGTTACCGAGGTGGCTAAAAAGCTCCTCGGTGGCAAAGTCCCAGGTGTGAATGAGATTCGCCCGGAGTTCCTCAAGGCTCTGGATGCTGTGGGGCTTTCCTTGTTGACACGTCTCTGCAACATTGCGTGGTCATCGGGAACGGTGCCTCTGGATTGTCCCTCTTTTTAAGAAGGGGGACCGGAGGGATCATACTGCTCAGCCTCCCTGGTCTACTCAGGGGTGCTGGAGAGGAGGATCCATCGGGAAGTTGAGCCCCAAATTCAGGAGGAGCAATCTGGTTTTCGTCCCGGCCGTGGAAAAGTGGACCAGCTCTACACCCTAGGCAGGTCCTCGAGGGAGAGAGTTTTGCATCTTAGCTATTTCCGTGGCATTTCATTGTTCAAAGTGGCTTGACAGAAATACATTTGGGAGGAGTGAACATGGCAAAAATGCTGTTTGTAACTTTGACATGTGTAAAGAAGACATTTGACTGTGAACGAAATGTTTAAGGGTATGCCCCTTTGTCGAATTATTTGTATTTTCATGTCAAAGTTTCAACTGGATCCATATGCAAGCCGGGAGCTCCTCTGAGGAAAAAGCAGTTTCACAGTTGCGCTTTCGGTGGTGTCAACATTTGGAAGTTGTATGGATGTGTGTGCATCTGTAGCATTTCTTAACCATGCTGTGGCCTTGTGAATATGAGCAGTACATGTTCATGGCTTCACCTCACCAAGGCAAATGCATCATTTATGTCCGTGTGTATACACTTGTGTATCCGTGTGTGTCTCTTCGTGTGTTGTTAGTCCAGAACCCCTGCTACTGTAACAGCTGCCTCTCGCTCTTAATCCAACATCTCTCTCCTAATGCTCGCTGCTCGATCTGAACCCCACGCAGAGAGGTGTCCTTGTAGGAGATTACTGACGCCACAATGGCTTAACTTTTGCCTTTCTGTCATTTCACATTTGGGAATACTTTTTTTCTCATTGTGAAGCCTCACACAAAAAAATACATATTTCTGAAAATATGACATTTTAGTTGTGGCTGCATGACAACATAGTCAGGATATTTAACATGCTATACTCACATCCATCACGTCATTTACAATATGCAGGTGCCTTTGTTAGGAGTTATTAAAGACATAAAGTCCAAACCAGTCTTACTGAACATCCCACATGGGTAAAAACTCTACAATCTAATTCGTACGCTATTCCAGTTGTAAATTCATTATGTAGCTGCTACTATGAAACAGGGACTCATCACTTGTATAGTTTCATGGTTGCACTATATTTCAAAATGATGGTACTTTATTTTTAGTATAGAATACAGTTTATCCTTTCCATGTGCCTGACTATTAAGTAAAATATATTTCTACAGTCAGTGGCGGCTGATGGAATTGTGTGTGTGTGTGTTGTGTGGTGGGCGTAGCTAGCTAGCTAGCTAGCTAGCAAGGTAGCAACAAGTACAAATCCACTAGGCTCAATTTTGACAATTCGGAAACGGATATTTTTTATGTCATGTAAACCTGTGGTAACTATTCACTTTTTAAACATTTTTTTTTAGCTGAAACATCCGAAACAATTGCACATACGTTCTTTGTGCATATTATGGCCATGTCCCTTTAGGGGCTCCATAGCATATAGAGTTCAAAAGTTTAAAAAAAAAGATGACAGTTGTGTATATATGCTGAAAAAGTGAAGCGCATTTAAATTTAAATGTTTATTTGTCAACCTCCTTTAGTTTATTGCCTCTGTCAGCAAGTTCGCCATATTGCTCCCTGCGGGGCTTCTGGTCAGGGCTCTGGTCTGCAGAAGATTATACACTAATTGCCACTGTTAGATGTGAAATGATAAGTAATAATTAAGTAGGGGTCAGTCCAACGATCACCTGTAAGAGTCATTCTTTCTGCCGAGGAGTTCACACACTTACCTATGACATATAGCCAGAGACTAACGTTGTCTTCTGTGTGCGGACAGAGCACAGAAGATAATCGAGCATGGCGGCAGTTTGCAGCCATATGATTTGTCGAGTTGCATCTGTTTTTGAGTCAACACATGTAAGCGTGGCTTGTTCTATGGCGTCAGGTGTCGGTGTAAGTAGTTGCGCAGGTTTGTCATGGAATGACAACATTTTAATCCTGCCTGGCACCGTTGAGAAGAGAAGCCACTTTAGTTGATACCCTTTTTTGCGGATTTGCGGGAAAATTTTAATTGACCCCAAACGTAAGATTTAAAAGACGGCAATGCTTGCTTCAAGGTGCTGTTGTTGCAGTCATATAGAACATTGCTGAATCTATATTGGATTGCGGTGGGGGGGGGGGGGGGTGTATTGCATGCATTGCACTGATGAGTCAATAGTTTTACTCGCCCCTAGACAACAGAGATAAATAAATCAATTTCACTCCTGCTCATCTAAAATATAAATATATAAAATGTTCCTGCTGCTATTTAATTTTCATAGTTTAATTTCTGTTTTATTCAAAGTGGCTCAGCAGCCGTGGGGTGGCTCCTGAGTGCCCTCTATTGACCGGACGGCACTGTCTATAGCCCTTATTCACCAGTTTGGAAGGGCTTCACGGGCCCATAGCTAACAATTATCACAGCATGGCAAGCTGTGTTTACAAAAAAAAACAAACAAAAAAAAACCCCACACACATTTTGACATATCTTCATGCGCCACTCTGTTTAGTAACACTGGTTGACCCCCAAATAATTTGGATTACCTCCAAGAATTTCCCCATAGAAATAACAGAAATTGAATGAAAGCCAAACTGTCGCAATGATACACAATTCACCAACGGTAGTTTTAATATTTCCAGTAGGATTGTAGCATTCTTAACTGCCTTACCCCTGTAAAATCAAAACAACCACTGTAATATTTATTTAAAAATACTCCAGAGTGTTGAATAAAATTTAAGGGCACAATGAATGATGAGAATAACCATTGGACGTTTTAAGTGCTTCAACAAGCCCAGTCAGAATTATTTCTTTATTTTCGTTTTTTATTACCCTAATTTCACAAGGGAGGGTCTTTAAAGCCTTATCTCAGAGAAGACATGTTGTTTATGGCACCGGTAAGATAGTGACATACTAGAAGGCCATTTGGAGTCGTGAAACTGTGACTTTGAAGGATCTCTCCACGTCTGGTAGTAAAGCGGCAGCCGTTTTATCCTCAGTCAATATGATCGACAGGCAGCTCCTCGTCATCATAGAGTGAATATGTAAGAATGTGCAACGACACACTGAGCATTACTTTTCGCGAGGCAGTCGTCAGTTAAAATTAAGCTTTTTTTTTTTTTTTTTTTGGTGTCGGATTAATTTGAATGATGTACGGTATAGAATCAGTAAATCTGAGTTCTTTCTGGACAGAAATTGAACTGTCAAGTGTGACTGCATAGGCTACTGTGCATGTGGTGTTCCCGTCTAAAGTTATCTCCTTCAAATGAATTTAACCATTAAGTTGTCACACAAGTGTAAAAAATAATGAATAATATTAAAAAAAAAGGTAACCAAAGCCTTTTCTTTGGTCACACGTCAAATGAATGTATACTTCATTTAAAAAAGAAAAAAGAATACAGGGATAAGCATACACTGATCTGACGCCTCATACATCTCTCCTGACAGCATGCATGATTAGTAGTTATGGTGTGCGACTTCAGGTGTTGTTTGCACACAATGTTTTAGTCAAATTTAGAATTGCTTGACCTTCAGGGTGTTTTTACATTCTTAAACTTAAACAACCAGCAACGCAACTTACTGTTTGACCGTTTGTGCATGGTGGAAGTAATGTCAGTATGAGCGATTCTAGTGCAGCAAATTATTCTTTTAGTTTGTAATTTCCTCCTGCAATTGATGAAAGTGAGTGGATGCAAAAACAAAAAACAAAATAAAAGGAGGTTCAATATAAACATATTAACCATGGATGAATTTTGGTTTGAAAAGTCCAAAACACCAAAGGAAAAGGCACATAACAAATTTTCTTTGAGAAAATGAACTCTGTCAAGGAGGCAAGTCAAGAAGGTTGAAAGAGGCTCTTTCATGCATAGCTTATCAAACCAGCGCCACTGTTCTCTTATCATTACCCTGCAACCTAATGTTATGTGATGTCATTCATAATGCAAAAAGAGCAAAGACAGAGGGCTTTCATTTATTGATAGGTATGTGTTTCAGAACCTTGAAAATTATGCTCAGACATGCCTGACCAATACCCTAATCAAACCATGAAATATGCATAAAAACATTTATGAAAGGCTTTGATAAGCCTGTTCATAGACAAATTGGGAATGCATACACAAAAAAAAAAAAAAATGAGCAAATTATTATTTTTTGTCAGTGTATACAGCATCTGTGGATTGGTGTTCTGTACTTGGATGTGTTTATGTCTTGAATAATTTCCTGTGCAAACTACAGAGAAGACTGCCAGAGGTAAAGGGGAGGATGTGATGATGCACAAAAATCATCATTACCCTTCCGGAGCACAGTGTGAGGCAGGAAAACTCGTTAGCAGTCTTCCAAATATTACAAATTGCTATGGCAAGATACTAGGGCACTGTACTTTTGACTTGCTGTTTATGGCCTCTTGCATTTGTGCGTGTGTGTGTGCGTGTGTATGGCGTTTTTGCTGTCAGGTCTGGAGATCCTTGGAGGGGGCTCATGGGAGATACTAATACAAAGACAGGTACCCGCAATAGAGTTTAGCATCAGAAAAACAGTCTAATTATCTGCTTTTTGTGTAAAAAGGGCACCTTAAAGAATACAACATCTATTTTCTTTGTCTGGACAACAAGCAAATAATGGCATGTGTGTACCCAGGGTTTCAAAGCAATCAAGAAGATGCAGAAGTGTGTAGACATGCTCAATGCCCAGGGGCAGGCAGATTGATGGAAATGACAGACAGCCACTAACCTTCTCACAATGTGATCTTGTGATTGGCATATCCGTGGCGAGAAAGTGGCCTGCAGAAGGCGCAGATATCACTTTGGGGGTCAGGGTTGAATGGAGTGAGCAATCATTTCAATCTCTGTGTGTGCGTGTGTGTGTGTGTGTGTGTGTGTGTGTGTGTGTCTGAGAGAGATTGTGTGAGTGAGAGATGGTGGGAATCAGCAACCAGATTTGTATGCCCACATCTTACCTACCCATTGCAATTTTCCCCTTGTGATGATATCAATTTGGGTGAATGATAGAACTTGCTGTTGGGTTGTAGGATAATCATTTCATGCTATTTGATAGAGGTTTCATAACCCATCCATCCATCCATCTATTTTCTGATCCGCTTATCCTCACAAGGGTCGCGGGGAGTGCTGCAGCCTATCCCAGGTGTCTTCGGGCAGTATGCGGGGCACACCCTGAACTGGTTGCCAGCCCACACATTGACATCCAGCCATTTGCGCTCACGCTCACACCTAGGGACAATTTAGAGTGTTCGATCAGCCTGTCATGCATGTTTTTGGCATGTCGGAGGAAACCTGAGGAGCCGGAGAAAACCCACGCTGGCCCGGGGAGAACATGCAAACCCCACACAGCAAGGACAGAGCCAGAATCCAACCTTTCACCTTTGCACTGTGAGGCCGACACGTTAACCAGTCGTCCACCGGGGGCCACCGTTTCATACCCCTTTGAAACAAATACACAGATTGAATGATAGATGAAGGACCGATGGATATGATGATTAATTCTTGACAATGTTAATGCTATTGAACAAATAGAAAATCCATGGCGATGGTCTTTCCGATAATTTACTATTTATTATTATTTCATCGCCAAAACCATCACTTTTTAGAAAACCAGGAAAAAAAATTTGGCATACTTAGCGTGCATCGAGCCAATAACATCATGTTGTCAAAGAGAGTACTGTAAACCATTTTTAACACTTTGAATTGGTCAATAGTTTAGAAAGGTAACAGAGCCACTTAGGGACTGACCACTAGTATGGATTTGTGGAAAAAAATATGAAACTGATCAAATTGGATAGAGGAAGTTTTGGCCCAACAGTAATGATACACTATTTTATGCTTGTGCAATCATTTACAAAAATATGCTGATTCCGGTCTCACATTTTGCTAGTGGCAAGGGAATATTAACGTCACCAGTCAATTTTACTGAATACATATACACACTTGTAAAGTACAGTTAAAGTTCTTTCACAACACAATCAGGTTTCAACAGTACAGTCAAACCTCGGTTTTTGTCCATAATCCGTTCCAGAGGGCTGTTCGAAAACCGAAATTGTTCGAAAACCGAAACCACGCTCTTTTTAAAATAAAAATGTTTACTGAATGGTCTGCTCACAATGGAAAGCAGCACTTCCTCGTCTACTCGAAGAAGCGTCACTTCCTCGAGTAAGAAAGGCAAGAGGAGTCAAATGGTGCATTCAAGTGCTCTCAGTTTGTTCGAGAACCGGAAATTTGTTCGTCATCTGAGGCATAAAAAACTAAAAAATTTTGGTCGAAAACCGAATTGGTCGAGAACCGAGACGTTCGAAAACCGAGGTTTGACTATAGATATATTTGGAAATATACTGACGACATATAAAAATGTCATTGTTCAAAATTGAAGAAAATGTTTGGCCGATATAGCCTACTGTTAAACCGAAAAAAATCAAACGTGATCGGAAAAAATACTGACTTGTTATCTGCACATAAACAATCCCACCAAAATGACTTACAGCTCACGGATAACATAAGCTCTGACTCCGACTGTGTAGGCAGCTTCATCCAAGTCTGCTGCGGGCACAAACATCCTCCATAGCTGCCTGGCATCCACAATTTATCTATAGTAAGCCTTAGCAGAACATAAAAAAAAAACATTAGGGAACCATACCAGAACATGATGGTCATCAGTGGTAGACTGCGGGCTGAACCGTAGCTCACCTTTGAGCCCCCGGCATTCAGCAGCCTCTCCCCTTCACTGTCTGTCACGGATACTGTGAAATGTAAGAGAAATTTAACAAGACTTGAATGTGAGGGGGGGGAAAAAAAAACCTATACGTTGCACTGCATGTTTGGTTAATCAGGGCTGCCGGGAACAAATAAATGCAGCACTAGCGAACGTCCAGAGTTTCCTGTGTGCGTGTGTGAGTGTTTGTGGTTTGGAAGCGTGAATATTGCCTGGTGCTTTTCGCAATTCAGTTTTCTGTCAGCTCATTTGTCTTTATCAGGATGGCCCCACAAGGAGGGGACACATTATGGTTATTGCCAGATTCACTTTCTTACACACATACACACACACACACACACACACACACACACGCACACCCGCACACACACCTTACACACACCGTTTGTCACAAAGATTCATTTTCCAAGTATATTCATAGAAATACACACAGCAACTATACAAACAGATACACTTTCACTCACTGAAAAAAAAAAAAAACTCATTATAAATCAGCAGAATTGTATGTACGTCCAATGTGCCGCAACCCAAGCGTAATATATTTTCAGGAGGTACTAGACTGTCAGTTAAAAAGCTGATTCATAATTTATTAGGACTAATAGCCACCTGCCTGTGCCACGAGCTGTTATCTGCCATAAATTATGGGCTTAGAAAGGCCTGTTTTGACAGTATGTGTACCTGTAGAGTGACGGACTGAGAAAGTATGAATACAAAATGAGAGCATCCGATTGATGTGCGGTTCAGAAAGCTGCATATTTAGTATTATCTGCATGAATTTTTTTTTTCTTTTTTTGGGGCCCATATCCCAGTCTCCATAATGTGTTCTACTTGTACATTGTGTGTGTATGCGTGTATATATATGTGTGTGTGTGTGACTTTTACCAGGATTTTAAGTGTAAGGATAAAATGTATCGTTCACAGTTGGAACGTATGTGAATTGAATTACATATTGTCTATAACATTAAAGTTAGGGGATCTGGTGTGCGTACAGCGGAAACTCACAGTCCATTCCAGGCCAAGAGATTTTTTTTTACCTGAATTCATATATAATCTCGAATACACAGAGCCATCTTTTGCCAAAACATAATTTCATTCTAGTGGTCAACAAATACAGGGCAATTTACACGGTAGCCTGTTTTCATCAGCACACCGGCTCCAAAGGGTTGCAGCAGGTTTGCACTGTTGAAAAATGGATTTATAAAGAACATAATTCGTAATGCATCAGAATTATTGTTGTAATTATTAGCAGCAGCTGTGTCGACAGTGAGGCTCACTAGCAGAAGGGTTATTGAGGGACTGGGTCTGACTGACCCCAGTCATGGCAGTGGAGGTGGTCTTGAAGGAGAGGTAGGTCGAGCCGGAGGAGGATCTGGTGCTGGAGAATGCAGCAGGAACCAGCAATAACCAGATGAGTAGAGGTATGTGTTGTATTGTCGAGTTGCTATTATGCACAGTAGAGTATATTACAAAACTGATGAGACCCAAAATCACTGTCACCTCTCATTGGTTAGTATGTGGGGCCTCACCACACGGAAAGAGTAAAACAGTAAATGCCATGACTGCAAGCCAACAATTTGCAACAAAAATTATGAAGCAGTATTCATTTTAATCAACTTCATTACAAATAATGTTGTGCATCCGAAATGGAAATATCTGCAAATAATCTCTGACCTGTTGATCTCATGTCTCATATTAATCAGGTAATGTCAAATCCAAATGTTGTAAATCCGCAGCTAAAGTAAAGAATTGCCTTCTATGTTCCATTACTTCTGGAGTGTTGGTATACAACTACTTGTAGGGTTTCTTTGTTGCTTCGATTCCCTGTGAAGGACTGACTGTTCCCACCTTAGGATCTTAATGCCGATCTTTGCAATCCTGTGGAGAGGTTTGAGGAAAGTGCTGCTCCTTCTTACAAATCATGCGTTGATATTGATTCGGGTATAGATCCCACAAAGTATGGTAGAATAGCTGCAGGACCTGACACTTTCTCATTTTCCTCGACAACAGATATTTACTGGCAGTCCAAGAGTCTCCTCTTGACATTGATCGTAAAGTTGAGCTTGTAATCGAAGATAGCATCAAAGAATTTACAATCATCAGTACACTCTATAGCTGCTTTTCCATTACAGATTACAGAATGGCCTGACATCACACCTCACTGCCCTTGGTTGGCCCAGCTTGGCCTGTGTTGCTTTTCCATTACAATAGGTGCCAATCGGTCCAGGCGGGATCAATGGGAACTGTGCAAGATTCCACGAGACAGTGCACACTTGCTGTGTGTGGGTTTCAGCCATAAAATTTCATGAGTGACGAGTCCCACCCACGAGTCGAATCTCCGTCGCATGTTGTGGCGATGTTTCAAATGAAAGCAAATCAAATGCACAGTAGCTTTCACACAGTCATAAATCGATTTCCAAGTTGAAGTGACAAAGACACAGCTGTCCACCACCAAGCCAAAAATACTGTATATAGACTACAGATATGTTTTACAACAACACTTAACCATATTTACAATTGCATATGTACCAAGGGATAAAATAGTGAATTTGGAGTAAAAATTTTCTCCATTCACTAATGAGAGCTAGTTCTCATTCGTACACACAAAAAAATGCTGGGTTGTTTTTATCGAGCCCAAATGCGGGGATATGAAATGTTTTACCGACTTTAGCTTATTTTTGATCTGGGCCAAGATCCCTCAATCTAAGATGTGAAATGAATGAATGTAATCACGGCCCATCTTGGGAATGCCACATGACCAAACTCAGTTAACTGAGCCCAGAGAAACTGTGCGGTCATTTTCACAGCAAGCGGCATAATAAGGCACCCTGTGAGAGGGACAAAAAAATGGATGGATTTTTACACTCAATTCATTTTCCACAAACACAGTATTAAGTTGAATTATTAGATTTTATTCCTGCAGGTACATCTCGACTGTTGAAAACACTTTTAAATAATTGCATCTTTTGTGGTCAGACCCATTTGAGTCAAAGATAGAGGCTGTGTCCAAATGTGCACACTATTCCCTACAGTATATAGTGCACCATTAAGGGATTATGTCATTCTGTAGGGCTGGATGAATGTCTAGGGAGGATACATGAAGGGCACTCAAAATTACCTACAAAACACTTGGAAGAGTTGTGAGCATCAATGTTCACTCAACATTCATCCATTATCTGATCCGCTTTTCCTGTCTTTGGGCACCGGGCGGGCTACACCCTGAACTGGTTGCCAGCCAATCGCAGGGCACACATAAGCAACCGACAACCCGCGCTCACAAACACACCTGGGGACATTTTAGAATGTTGAGTTAACCTACCGTGCATGTTTTTGGAATGTGGGAAGAAACCAGAGTACCCGGAGAAAACGTACCCATGGGCCATGTATGCATGTCGTACATTTGAGTCAGGGACTATTTTGTCAGTATATATTTATACATGTATATGAATTTGTGTTCGAGCAGTGCGTTGGAGTGCATTTCGAATTCAGGTGTGCGCTCCTATGTTGATGCATAAAACAAGGTGTGTCTGAATCTCAGGCTTCACAATCAGTTAGTGCAGGGGTAGACAAGTCCGGTCCTAGAGAGCCGCATTCCCGCATGTTTTCCCATCTCTCCCTGCTGCAACACACCTGATCCAAATGATCAGGTCATCAGCAAGCCTCCGAACGATTCTGATCATTTGAATCATGTGTGTTGGAAGAGGGAACTTCGAAAACAAGCAGGACTGCGGCTCTCTCGGATCGGACTTGCCTACCCCTGAGTTAGTGGCTTGACGGCCATCAGATTCGTTAGATAGTCCCAAGCCTGAGCAGGGTCAATAAGAAAGAAGGTACCAAGACTAAACTTTCAGGTGGCCTCACAGCTTTGTCCTTAGCTTAAACATCTTGCCAGACAACATGTCCACAGCATAATGAGCTCAAGTCCCCCATGTATTGGGGTAAATCTAAACGCTCTGTCTAACCTATCAGTATATGTATTTTCGTGTTCCTATGTATGTGTTTGTGAAAGCGGTTCCTCTCCCAAGAGCACTTGGGTAAATCTAAACGAAGCTCATTGGCATAAGAGGATTTGACTTTTTCCTCGTTGTGGTAATGAGCTGTGATAAACACCGGCGGATAAATTTCATATTTCATACGTACTTGAAATTGATGGAAAACACAGGATTTGCATTGCCTTGTTCCCATGGAGATTTCCCATGAGCCTCGATGACTATGACACAAAAATGTGAAACCTTGTTAACACCGTTTCCACGGTAGTTGAAGAAAAATGTCTTTTAAGTCAACAGCTTTAGCGGTTCATTACCATCCATTCATTTGGAACCGATGTATTTTCTTCTTACTTTACCTTCGTTATACGTGCCCTGTGATTGACTGCCGACCAGTCCAGGCCAACCAGTCCGGGGTGTAATCTGCTTTTTGCCTGAGCTCAAATGAGATTGGCTCCAGCAACCATACTGTGTCCTCTGCCGGAGATAAGTATAGGAGTGAAAAAGTTAATGGTTTCAAAGGAATTGTGTTGATTGCGTGGAATTTTAATGTCCGTTTTAACAAGGCTCTGTGTGTAGTCGGTTCAAGCAATGAACAGCCTAATTGGCTGTGCGCTTCTTGGCAGCATCCCAAAAATGGCACTGTCGATTCAGGCTCAAAAACAAGTTTTGCCACAACACCTCACGCAAACCAGAAGGAGAAGCGCTATATTTCACCATCATTTCAAATGTTTCAAAGTGGACAGTGTAACGCATCAGGGGGTTGCTACATATCTTCATTAAATTAATTCACAGCAAATTCAAATGCTGTCCGTTTTTTGCTTTGGGCAGTATCGTGCATTATGCGCAGTTCTGTGAAATCTTCATTCGATTCAAAACTTGCCTTTTGAAGTTGTTGCTTTCGCGAGCAATACCATCAAGACCAAAACCTTGTAGCACTCTTAATGACATTTTTCTGTGTGTGTGTGTGTGTGTGTGTGTTAATAACGTGCCTTTATCTCTTTTCTCCACAGCCCATTAATCCTGAGTGTGAGACAAGCAGCCATTACATATTTAACCCAGGTCACTTGCTGCGTGTGGCAGATAGGTGTTGTCACATAAGTGTGCGTCCAGAAGAATGGCCTTGACAAAATCTGCGTGAGTGCATGTCTGCGCGTGTGTTTGCACACATAAAACACGTACTGAAATGAAAAGTAACTGTACCATCAATATTTTGTTATAAACTCCCAACGGTTTTGAACAAGTGTGCCTGTACAATGTGTGCGCGGTTGTGATATGTAAAATCTGACCTTAAGATAAAACCAGCAGCTCAGACATCCCCAATAAGCTGCTAGATACATTTCGGCCCCCAAGAGAACAGGTGAGGCTCAAGACGGAAAATTATACTGTACATTTGAGAGCTCACACACTCCCTCAAATAGCCTCCATCTATTTATCTAATTTGATCGACTGAGAATAAGAGTAACTCCTTACACTACATTTCTTTAATCCACATGACACTCCCGCTGTCACGACATGTGCTGTGTTTCATGCGCACGGAGCTAATCGAGAGCTTCCATCAAAGCTTACTCCGAGCTTGTCGAATTTCCAGATGGATTTTCTGATGTTTCTTCCATCTTCGTCACCCTTCGCTTGATATTTGTTCCGGAGGAATGGCTTTAGCAGATCTGGGATTAAAATTTCGGATTTCCAGAGCAAAGTGATATGCATTTAAAATGTTGCGAATACATTGCCTTTGTTGTACTATTCTATTTTTCTTTTGGGCTGTCCTACAAACTGGCAACTTAATGATCAGTATTTTTTGGAGGGTTGGGGGGAGTGTATTACAGGGGGCGCATGCGTGCGTTTGTGTGAGTGTGTGCAGCACAAAGGCTGGAGGGTTGTCTAATATGTTTAGTTACCAAGGGAAATAAAGAGTGAATACTGGTGGTCAGACTAATCACCTGCAAACAGCCTCTCACTGCGCAGTGTATTTTAATTTAAGCCATGGATGAATACACAAGCGCACACACAGGCTTTATGCATGTACGCGCTCATCCACAACGGACAGTCTCTCTCTCTCTCTCTCTCTCTCTCATGGTCAGCAAGCCAGCTCTTGGAGCGTGTTCTCCCTTGCTGGCATCAGCCTAACTACCACAAATCACACACATACAGCCTTTTTTTGCCTGCCAGGAGGAAATTCAAGAAATGTGACTTGAAATGTGAAAAACAACGACTCGTGTCGGTCGCTGTACGAGGTTGCCAGTACACGTTGAACGGTCCAGTCATTCACTTTATTTGCTTTTCATCCACGTGCAGGGATGCAGGCGTGCTGCATCCTGTGGCTGGAAGGAAAAGGTGTGGTCTACCGTGAATTGATCCATCAAATGTTTTATTCCCACTCATATTGGTACCAAGTGGTCTCTTTACTGAATATTCTGCTGCATACTGTTTTGGAATAGTTGGAGGAAACCAGAGTACCAAGAGAAAACCCATGCGAGTACAAGATGTGACATGCAAACGCCACACAATAAGTTTTTCGAGCCAAATCGAAACCTGTGATCCAACCACCAGACTCAATGAACAGTGCTACTGAATTTTTTTTTGAGCCTTTCAGAAGTGTACTTGCTGGTATGTTTCGGATTGTTGTCCTGCCGCATTCCTTAATCATTTAAATCGTCATTTAGAAACTGAATTTTGCATTTCCTTGGGTAATGCCTGTGTGATATTAAAGTTGCTTTGATGAATTGAAACCTTTGTACAGGCAACCTCGGTTTTCGTCCATAATCCGTTCCAGAAGGCTGTTCGAAAACCGAAATTGTTCGAAAACACGTCTGCTCACAATGGAAAGCAACACGAGGAAGTGATGCTTCCTCGTGTAAAAGAAGGCGAGAGGAGTCAAATGGTGCATTCAAGTGCGCTCAGTTTGTTCGAGAGCCGAAATTTGTTCGTCATACGAGGCATGAAAAGCGCGAAAAATTTAGTCGAAAACCGAATTGGACGAGAACCGAGACGTTCAAAAACGAGGTTTGACTGTATATGATAAATATGTAAAGCACACAGAAATCAGGAAGGACTATTTTACAGCACTGTATACTTTTTAGATATCAGACTTTTTATTTTTAATGTTCTGAGGCATAAAGACGGAGGGCAGCATAAAATATAATAGACTGAGAGATTTACTCTGCTACCGCCTCTACTTTTTTTTTTTTTTTTTTAACAATCAATCGTGCAGTTTGACTTTTAAAATCTTCCTCGGAAACTGAATTAGTTGGAGCTTAATTTGTTTTTTTCTTTTTGCACTGATGAATGGCATTAGAACAACAAAAAAGTCCACAAGCTTTCTGGACACAAGTGTGTTTTCTGTTCTCAAACCTGAAAGAAACGTTTCATGATTAAATAATCCATAAGGGCTTGTTGGCGGTCAAATACGACTGATTAGTTTTACTTTTCACTGCTCTCTGCGCTTATTTGTTTGATTGTTAAGCAGAAATATCTGTTGCATTGTTTTTCAAGGCAGTTCCCTCTGTGAATGCGTGACGTTGCAGTTCACCTGCGCTGCTCCGTTTGAAGTCAATAAGCTATGAAGTATGACTCATTTGAAGTAAGCGTTGTTGTAATGCATCCCATTTGAATCGAATGGGTTTCAAAGGATGCGTCCTTTGAAGTCGGTATTTACCCCCCTCGGTGGCCACCCTTCTTAAAGACAGTCTTCTGAAGTCGAAGCATGCGCCAAATGGAAGGCAATGCTTAGTATTTGAGAGCAAAGAAATATTGGATGCATGGCTGAATAATAGGAATTTGGGTGCATGCTCATGAAATTGTGATGTGAGAATGTCCTTAGCTTTGTTAGACTTTGAGGTAACTTAGCATAACTGGCCAAACAACCTAAACTTGTTTAGGAGGAAAGTATTTTCACTTGAACGTTTCACCATATGTTGATCAAATCGAACTTGATCTATTGTAATTTTCCAGGCAAGTGAAAGCACCGAATTAAAAGATGGATTGGATTTACTTAGTTCAAAAATGTACATCAGTTGCACATGATAAAATGTGGTAAACCAAGGTCATGTTCCTGTTTTTTTCCTAAAAAATAAACAAATGCTACATGCTAGCTTAACACATATTAATCACATGTAACCAAAAATAAAATGCTTTGTTTTTTTCCAATGTTTGTGCTCAAAAGTCAAAGTAAAACAATCAGAACCTTTGACATCATTCACATATGTGCTTGGTATAGACATTTTTGTGAGTGATAGTGCAAATATTTTGAATTTTTAGTTGGAAAATATTTTCGCAATCTGCTGTCAATACCTTTCATAAATGTACACCCATTGTAGTAACATTCAGCAACATTTATTCAGTCATGACACTCTTCTGATTAGCCACAGTCTAACTTTCGAGGAGGTAAAAGAGAGACTCATTCTTATTCCCAAACTACTCCGTACTGGATGAGTCTCTTGACTCACTCACTCACTCACTCACTCACCGACAATCCAAGAATAGATTAAGTATAAGTTAAATACTGCGTTAAGTCTTTGGGCTTTTGATGAATTAATGGAGTTAATTGCTATTAGCTTCAAAATCCTCAAATCAATTTGAACAGTTTAATCTCATTACAGCAGAACACACAACAGGGGTGCGCTGCTCCAAATGGTCCCAAAGATTCATAATACCTGTAGTCCAAAAATAAATCCCGACACTCAAAATAAATCCAATATTTCTTCTTTATTTTGACATTCAAAAACTCTCCCACACACTATGACTGAAAACAGAATACAATTTGGTTTGCAAATCATGCTCAACCAATATTTAAGGTAATAAACCGCAAAGACAAGGTGTTTCACGTTCAAACTGATAAACCTTATTGTTTTTAGTACATAAGCACACATTTTATGGCTGTAACCCGTTCCAAAACAAAATGGCGGAGGTGTCAAAAAAGACTTGAGAAATTGGAGGAATGCTCATCAAACACCTGCGTATGATTATTTTATGCAGCCAATCAAGTTTATCAGTTACAGTCAAATCTCGGTTTTCGAACGTCTCGGTTCTCAACCAATTCTGTTTTCCACCAAAAATGTCAAGTTTTTTATGTCTCGGATGGCGAACAAATTTCGGTTCTCGAACAAACTGAGCGCACTTGAATGCGCCATTTGACTCCTCTCGCCTTCCTTACACGAGGAAGTGACGCTTCCTCGGGTAACTCATGTTACTTTCCATTGTGAGCAGACGTGTTCAGTAAACATTTTTATTTTAAAAAGAGCGTGGTTTCGGTTTTCGAACAATTTTGGTTTTCGAACAGCCTTCTGGAACGGATTAGTGACGAAAATCGAGGTTTGACTGTATAGTGGTTGAACACAATTTGCCAATCATTGCAGACTGTTTTGTTTTTCACACAACGTCTCAACTGCATTGGAATTGGGTTGATAAAGTTGATTGGTTCAAGCTCCTGCACAAGCCTCTTTAAAACAAGCAGTATACAAAATGGACACGCAACATGCTTTTATTTCTCCAGTGCAAGCCTGCATTTCAACTAAAGTCTGATTATAGATATGGCTCTCTTTTTCTTCAGGAACTGTTAGACTTGAAAACTCCTTGTGTCTTGTTTGTGAATGCGAATGAGTTTGGATGTGTGTGTACTGGCTGGTCAACCAACCAGCAGTTGCATTGTGACTCAAATGCCACTCCTGTTGTTATGGAAGATTTATGTCTTGCGCCCAGGGATGGAGTCGGAATGCCAGCTTTTTTGTTGTGTGTGTGTGTGTGCAAGTGTGTGTATGATGAGTAAATTACACAAGGGAATGGAGTTTGAATGCCAGAATACATCCTTGTTAAGGAGTTACTGTCAAGATTTTTCTTGGAGCAAATTGATTAATACGGGAGTACTGTACAGTCAAACCTCGGTTTTCAAACGTCTCGGTTCTCGACCAATTCGGTTTTCGACCAAAAAGTTGCTTTCCATTGTGAGCAGACGTGTTCAGTAAACATTTTTATTTTAAAAAGAGCGTGGTTTCGGTTTTCGAACAATTTTGGTTTTCGAACAGCCGTCTGGAACGGATTATGGAACGAAAACCGAGGTTTGACTCTATATGGTTGATTTATTCTCTGTTTCTCGATCATTATAAAGAGTCAAACAGTCTATCAAGAATATAATTTTAATTTGAGAACCAGACACTGAGCCTGAGGAAGCATATGCAATATATTCTCATTCAAGTCAAATGCAATTCACCAGTGATTTGTTCACATTGTACGACATAAGAATGTTGAAGAATGTATCCGTAACATTTTATCACAGTATTTTATCTTAGTATTTTCGCAAAACATGATTTCATTGGTTCTGCTCCTGTGTTCATTTTAATTTACGGTTTCCGGCACGAGCGCGTACGTGGGCGGAATCTCCTATGTCGCACCTGCTGCTGCTGATATAAGTAAGATTTATAAGCACGATAATTGCAGAGAAGAGACACCGGATTATTACGTTGCTCTCAGCTAAATTCGCAGTGTTCTGTACATTATTTTTGTCGAGTTGGCCTCAGGCGTAGTCATTGTGTTACTTTGCCTTCTGTTACCAGTACGTCCTGCATGCTTTTTGGTTGCATAGTGCTCATTACGACTTTAGGATCAGTTCTGTCCCGACAAATATGGGATGTATTGGTTTGATTGAGGGCTCTCATTATTTCATCCTCTACCAATCAGAAGTGAGGAATTCTGTGTCATGTCTCTTCAAGAATGTAATCATTAAGTTATGTCATTTTAATTTAAAAAAAAAATGGCAATGGAATCATTCATAATTTTCATTCCAATTCATAATTTGCTACTTTGTCTTGGTCTGTCACGTAAAATCTTAACACAATTCATTCCGGCTTGTGTTGGTAAGATCACAAAATGTGCAAGAAGGTTCAAGTGATACGAATGAGTTTTTCAAGGCACTTTGCCTGTATGTATGCTTATTCCACGCAATCTAAGACAATACGTACGGTATGTGGCAACTCCAATCTCTTTTTCACTTGGAAATGATTGCGGTGAGATGAAACATTCAAACGCTGAACAATGACATTCTCCTGTTGCTCCTTTGCTAAGCTTGTGATCCTACATACAGTCGACACAAATGTAAACAGTTTTAAGGCACCAGGACGTGCACACGGTGGGGCCTATGATAAGCTTTTAAGTCCTTGACGTGCAATATCTTATGCGTCTTTCACACCATATGCAATAAATACATCTTTACTTGGAGAAGACATCAGGACATCAGGAGACAGATCAGCAAGAGATTGCAATAGCTGTGTGAGGGTGTGTGTGTGTGTGTGTGCTCACATTCTTTATCTATTCATTTAACATCAGAGTGTGCATGCCACATCAAGGAACCTGTGACAACAGAACAGTTGGTTGAGCACATAAAGCTGCCGAGCTGTCAGTTTGATGTCTGAATTACAGAGCGTGCACATCTGCACAAGTCAACCTGCAGTTAATCTCAGCATCTGTACATGGAGCCTCTTTGCAGTTGACATAATGCTTAGAAAGTCCCGAGTGCTGATATATGATATTCTGGAATATTCCTTCCAAAACAGCTGAGACTTTAGACTGGGCTACATGGTGAGTTTGTTATTCTCCGTCATTTTATTATCTTCATTCTAGGGCAGAAGACCAGATACTTGCAATGTTACTAAAATGTTACTTAAATACATCTGTACAAGTTCCTCCATTTTTATGATTGCCTTTATGATGGTGACTTGGTGTTTAATTTTGGAGGGTCCGGAGTACTGTTATAACACATACCACAACCAAGAGTCCAACTGCAACCCTACTTTTCTGTAAAATGGCATGATGGTCATTTCAAAGCACCGACTCTCAATGGATTACAGCAACTGTCAATAACTGGATATTGCGATCTGAAGTGGACCTATTTCTTGTGTACTTTTGAATGTATTAAGTGCTCCTCTACACAAGAGTCTTGAGAGACGACAGTGCTCTTCTTTCCACCACTTAGGCTATATTTGCTAAAAATTCATCATGTGCAGTGCAACACATGCGTCAACCATTCTGCTCAATATGTCAATTTATGCCTGCCTGCTGACAGTCTGGGGCAGCTGTCTTATTTTGCTGTACACAGAGTAATGACATTTAACAAGTCAGATCATAATGGATGGCGTTAAATGTTACTTGATATTTAATGAATATGATGAAAATTTCTCACAAAGGAAGCGTTTCACTTCCTATACTCAATTTGAACTTTTTGAGGTGGGTAGGAGGAGGAATTTCTAAATATTTAGCTTTGTTTTCTTTAATATGATTTGAGTGTTGTAACTGCATATGGATTCCTCAATACATAAATACAGCAAGTACATGTATTGCAAAGTCCCAAATTATTCCGACTCTAATTTAAGACAACATTCTAAATTTATAGGCACCGACAATTGCAACGCTCAAAATGGAATGATAATGAAAATGTCAAACATTTTATTATTCATTTATTTTTCTTCTTTCTTCGTCAGCAAATTAACAGTTACGCAATCCAACGAGCGTATACATCATTTGCACTATACTGCAGGATGCAGGCGACATAAGCAAGATAAATGGTGGGTTGTATTTTTCATGCACTTTGTATTTGCGGTGTATTTTATTGGGAAGGCACGTTTAAACGTTACCATAGCGACCAGAGAGTTTTGCGGCCCGATCGGATGTCCCTCGTGTCATGATGCGTGTTTATTATTATGTTTCGAAAATACTGCAGTTTTCATGCAGGTCAGATCATATTAATTTGTTGTATTTATCCGTCACACCTTCAAGTCCGGTCCCTGAAAATATTGTCTGACATTAAACCGGTCCGTGGGGCAAAAAAGGTTGCCTTGCAACACTGTCCAGTGGTTATTTACACACTTTCAATGGCTGATTGTTCTTTCTTTATCTGATGTTTCAACAGCCGGGGAATTGTCCCGAGAATGCTTGCAGTGAGAATACTCATTCCTATAATGTGTCAAAGAAGAGGTTGGAATGTGAACTTAAAAGGAAGTTTAGGAGAAAGACTACCTGAGGACAAGATGCAACTGATACGATAAAACAAGGAGAGATGAAATCTAACCAGTGGATCTACCAGATAGATATAAAACTTTGTCCTTATGTGTCTCTGGAGTCAATGTATACAATCCAAACATTTAACTGCATCAACTCTGTAAAGCTTTGTGCTTGTAAAGACTAAGATTGCCGTGAGACTCGTAAATCCATGGAATTACCACTCGAAGGAAAATTGTTTTCTGTTTGTTTTCCCAGTAGCTATACAGTGTAGCTTTGAGAAAATTGGTTTGGAAGTAAAGGCGTGTGTCAAAAGTATCTTTAAAATCAGAAGGACAGTTATTATTATTATCCATCCATCCATTTTCCGATCCGCTTTATCCTCACAAGGGGAGAGCTGGAGCCTATCCAGCCAGCCAGAATGTGTCTTCCTGCGCCTGGAACAAATCCACCAAAATTGACTGACACCACCCATGGCATAATTTAGACTTGGTTTCACCTGGTATAAAGTCCAGTCTGTTTTCTGTCGCCAAATAGTCAAGGGCACCGGAGGCGTGTAAATAGAAAGTGTTCTCGGTCTGCCGAAATGTCCAGCGAGGTGTAGTAAGATCTGCCATATCTCAAAACACGGTAAACTAGACTCGCCACAGCACGAAAATGAAGGTCTGCCAGCTTTTACGCCGATTACACATGTGCCCGTCTATGAAAATAGTTATTTTGTTACTCAAATTGTTTTCATATAACATCTCTTGCTCTTGTTCTGCATTCATTTTGATATGAAAGTACCTTGTGGTGAGTGTAAAGACATGTACAAACTCAGCTTGCATAATATTATAACCTTATAACTTTTACCTCACTTCCTGAATTTGAATTCATCAGACATTTAAATTATTAGAAGTGCTGAAATCCACTTGAACTTCATTTTGAAGGAGAACACGTTCACGAAAGTGAATATGTTTTGAGTTATCAAAAGCATTCTCATTTTACATGATTTTACTCCCACGATGCTTTTAAGGTTATTTTGTGGGGGGGTTCTGTCCTACGTCAAGTGCCTTTTATTTGTCTTTTCTTCCTTTAACTTCGAATGCTGACATTGCCAAGTTCCCATTGGAGCCACTGTGAAGAAGTTCTGGCGCTCGATGGGAGCTCTAAGTGAGTTCACGAAAGTACAACTACAAAGAGAACTTTTATGAAGCGATAACTTTCATTATGCGTTAAGAGAAGCGGCCGTGACAACTGTTTTGTTTGCTCAGTATACCTTTTGATGAATAACCACAATGCTGCGGTCCAGTGAAACGGTATTTTGACATATATTTTAGATACTTAGACAATTGTCTTTCTGCAGTCACTGATCAAACGTTCATATTTTATGTCGTTTAGTTTTATACATATTAAGATGGAATGAGAACTTGGCTCTAATCAATGTTCTGTGAGCGCATGAAATATATAAAAACGTATGAAAGGAAAAACTTAACTTGTCGGGTCACCAAAGTTTTTGGATGTGGTTTTGATATCGACTTAAGTTACTCTGTTCATTCGGGCGATGTCTACTTCCTTTGTACATCAAGTACTCCGGAGGGAAACTGTCTCCATCCTTTAAAAAAAAAAAGAGATATGAGAGTGTTGAGAACTGAAGCGGGATCAAAGCTTGTGTGTGTGTGCTGGCGCAACAGACGGTGTTAGCACAGCTGTCCAATCGCAAATGGGCGAAGGAGGAGGGACACAGGTGTCACATCCAGAACAAACTACATGCATAATTAGCATCTGAGGTTTAGCCTATTGACCGTGTGTCTCTGTCACTCTTTGTATTTCAAAGAAAACGTTGACCTTTAAATTTGATACATCGCAAGTGAAAAATGCATGACTAAGAGCAGAAAATGACGTTAGACTCGACCACAAGAATGCTCCGGAGCATATCATTAAGTGAATGGACGAATAAAGAAACCTACCCTGATTAGTGAGCGCGATTGGCAGAGAAACATAATAGTGATTACCAAGCAGTCAACACGATTACTGCCCCCTGGAGGACTAGAGGTCTGATTGTGATGGCATGATTATGACTTCGGGGGCTACCCCTGTCCCTTCACAGTCATGCAGGAACAATCGGCAACGTTTATTACTGTTGCTTCTGACTCTGACTCCCTCTAGAGGGTGATTAAGCTAAGGTTTGTCAAGTGAGGAGAGCCCGTAGTGCTCCACTGTTATCGTTAGCTTCGACGTTGCGATGTTTATGAACACGCGTCTCCAGAGGTGTGTGATGAGGGGTTTTATTAAGAGAAAGGTCACGGCGAAGTCATTTCTTGCCAAAGTTTTGGTAGGGTTATTCAGACACATTTTTGATTACATCAAAGTCTTGATTGCAAAACTTTACCGGATAAGCAGCAAAGATTTGAAAATATGTACTGAATTTCATGCTTGTTTTCCACTGCACAGTACCAGCTCGGCTCTCCGCGATGATACAGAATGTGGCTCGAATATAATATCTGTGATATTTTCACAGTCAACAAGGGACTTCTCCCCCTAGCACCCCCCCCCCCCCACACACACACACAATTGCCCTTGTGAGTTGCCTCAAATCCATCTTTACACATCTATTAAACTTGACATAGCCTCCAATGCCAGGAAAATGTGTGCTCGATTTTATTTGGCAGGTAGTCAGTGACCTTGTCATGACCGCAAATGCTCGGTTGTTGCTCTTCTGTTGAATTTGGAGGTTATTGCTTTTGCCTCCTCTCCTTCACAGGTGCGCGAGGGCAAGGACTTGAGTCCAGAAATTGTCAAGCTGCACAACAACTGGCTTTGTGGATCGATGCCATTTTGGGCAACACAGATAAATCCCACTTTGTGCTGGCGCAAAAAATTAAATGTGCAGCACATCTCCATACTTCTTGATATCCATCCATCCATCCATCCATTTTCCGAACCGCTTGATCCTCACTAGGGTCGCGGGGGGTGCCGGAGCCTATCCCAGCCGTCTTCGGGCAGTAGGCGGGGTACACCCTGAATCGGTTGCCAGCCAATCGCAGGGCACACAGAGACGAACAACCATCCACGCCCACACTCACACCTAGGGACAATTTAGAGTGTCCAATCAGCCTGCCATGCATGTTTTTGGAATGTGGGAGGAAACTGGAGCACCCGGAGAAAACCCACCAGGGAGAACATGCAAACTCCACACAGGGAGGCCGCAGTTGGAATCGAACCTGGTACCTCTGCACTGTGAAGCCGACGTGCTAACCACTGGACTACCGGGCCGCCCTACTTCTTGATAGAATATCAATATGTGAGTGTGCGTAACTGTTGCTCTGTGAAAGGCTCCAACTTCAAGCCGCCTATTCCCCATCTGAGAAAAATGGAAATGCAAAGCGCAGAGTTAACAAGGCAGTTGACGGGGTTATATGAGGTCCGTTTTCATTCTCGCATTCCCTAATGTTCAACACCGGGATAATGAAGAAGCTGCCTGGCGTCCTCTCTGTGTCACTCACTCCCTCTGTCCCTGCCTCCCCCCTTCACCTCCCTTGCCCCTTTCTGTTTCTACTATAATTCATTGAACACATCCATATCGGATTTCCTTATGTGTGGCGCAACAAGTTGCCTTTCTTACAGACAAGCCCAATTTGTGTTTGAGTCCAAGGCACCCGCCTGTGGGAGGGAAGGAATGTGTGTATGCCCGCCGTGTCTTGTGTTTCCATCCAGCATGTGTTCTTGCTATTGTGCTACACAGAGAGGTTCAATTTGTGGCACGGGGTTGAAAAAGATTGAGGAGAAAATGGCTTTTGGAAACAATCCCAAAAAAATAAATGTATATAACTATATTGGCTGTAACCTGTTGAAAATACCACGAGGAATCACAGACCCGCGGAGGTGCAAGAGACCAATTTGGTGTTGGCGTCACACATATCACGGCGATTGTGCTTGTTTCATAGTGGTGGATAACTCAACGAAAGTACTGGAAGAAGTATTTTATTGTTTTATTGACCTGATTCTGACATCAGTTCATTGCAAGGCTAAGCATCAGAGCCGCAAAGCCTGATGAAGACTTGGCACTCGATCCGGTACATCTACACTCTGTATCTGGATGTATTTAATCATGTTGGTTGTGCAGCTTTCTTTGTATGACAACCTTGTTCCAAGCGTTGCACTAAACCGACTATAGTCAAACCTCGGTTTTCGTCCATAATCCGTTCCAAAAGGCTGTTCGAAAACCGAAATTGTTCGAAAACCGAAACCACGCTCTTTTTTAAAATAAAAATGTTTACAGCCTTCTGGAACGGATTATGGACGAAAACCGAGGTTTGACTCTATTTTGGGCTGACTCTTCTGCTGATATGATCAAAAGGTACGTAACCAAGCCCATATAAATGTCTTGGCATCCTTTGTGACCATCATGCGTCAATTTTCAATGATTTATTTGTGAGGACACATCCCACTACGGTTTGTTTATCACCACTCAAATCACTTGGAATCAGGGCTTGAGCAATACTTGCAATTATAATTTCAATGAATTCATTTTCTTCCCCTTCATCTCCTGTCAAACTGTCAAACCGGCTGATATTTGACAGCTGCAATAATCACACTTCGGTTTTCATAAATGTGCAAAAAGGAACCACTGGCGTAGAAAATTCCCTCATACTTGCTTTGATAGTTTGTAGATTAGACTGGGAATATGTTAATAATGACAGATTACACCCAACTGTAGCAAACCGGATTATAGTTGAATGCAGCTCTTCTTTTCTGCTCAGCTCTCCTCCTTATTTTCTCTTAATTTCGTTTCCCCTCTTTTCTAATATTGGGTCTCCTTCTTCTGTTCACCCTGAGGACCCTGCAGTGTCAGACATTTTATTTTGGTCTAGGTGTTAAAAAAAAAAATATTCAGTCAAACCTCGGTTTTCGTCCATAATCCGTTCCAGAAGGCTGTTCGAAAAACCGAAATTGCTCGAAAACCGAAACCACACGCTTTTTAAAATAAAAATGTTTATTGAACACGTCTGCTCACAATGGAAAGCAACACGAGGAAGCGTCACTTCCTCGTCTACCCGAGGAAGCATCACTTCCTCGTGTAAGGAAGGTGAGAGGAGTCAAATGGTACATTCAAGTGCGCTCAATTTTTTTTCGTGAACCGAAATTTGTTGCCTCGTCATTCGAGGCATAAAAAATTCGAAATTTTTGGTCGAGAACCAAGACGTTCAAAAACCAAGGTTTGACTGTATATATATCGTGTGGCTAAAGCGGATCAGACAATGGATGTTTGGATGGATAGGTTATTTGTCAGTTGTTGTTAATCATGTTTTGATGGGGTCAATTTTTTTTTTTATGACACGGTACGACTGATGTCTTCAATATTCGTAGGTAAAGGTCATATGATGACAATGTTTAAGAAAACAGACGGTCGTTCATTTTGGAACTCCCTCTTCAAGTCAAGTGCTGACGATAACAACCATCTGAACATACAGAATGTATACATTATTTAAAATGAAAACATAACCCCTTACATTGTTTTTTTGAACTTGGCGGGGGTCAATACATCTTAATATGTATTCAATAATACATTTCTACGCACACTCACACACACACACAAGTGCCTCGGCGGTGAGCATAGTGTCAACTCAGAGTTAATGATGGATAATAAAAAATATGCTAATGAGCCAGCAGGAGGCAGCGACTGAATTGCACCATCAGATGTGGGCAGAGGTTTAAAGAACCCTATTTTGACAACTTAATTACTTCTTGCTGGGATATTACTTTGAGTTACTGATTGACCCCATTAAAATCCAGACAGAAAGCCAGCGACGCCAACAAAGTGTTGCGAGGAGTGAGGAGATTGTTTCCAACAGCTTTTGTAGTCGGCGGAAGGAGAGGTTCTGCAGAAATTAAATGAAGGGAAATGACATTAAAAGGAATGTGACACAAGGAGAATGACAGGCACCGTGAAAAGAGACAGAAAATGACAGAGTGGGGATGGAAATAAGACTTTCGTCTCTATCTGGAGCATACTGCCTTTGCCATTAATTGGGGATGCCCTTTCTCTTTTCCTGCTTTTACCATCGCCTGCTCCCAATAACCCCTTCGTCTCATCTCCTTGTCGCTCTGCTGCTCTTTCTCTCTCTCTCTTCACTGTGTGTCTATCACTGCTTATCTCTCCTTTCTCTGACATGCCTCTTTTCCCGTTTTGACTTCCCACACTTCCATGCATATGTGAATCCATCATTGGTTTAAACAGGCGGGGGGGAAAAAAAGCATGTATGACCCAACGCTTGTCGCAAGCAGTCTCACTTTTTTTATTTTATTTTTTTTAATACCAGATTTTTCTTCAGTATTTAGTTCAAGTTTTGTTTTTGATTTTGGGTCCTTTACCAGACAATCACTGAATCGAATTGGTCGAGAACCGATACGTTCGAAAACCGAGGTTTGACTGTATCAAAATAAAAACAGCCAAGAAACAACAAGTACGGATTCTTCAAAAAAAATAAAAAATAGGGACTTGTTCAGGATATAGCGGCTTACCCGACAATACAACAAAGAGCAGCTGTAGATGCAGATGAAGGCAATTGAGGAGACGCGAGGACAGGAAGTAAAGCTTCTGAAACAAGCAACTTTTTTTTCGACAAAATAAAAGCATGTACCATGACTAGTGGGACGAAAAACTGAGAACTTAACGGAAATGACGAGACATGACACCAATTTATTAGGGCAGCAGTTGCACATTCACTATTACTCAAATGGATTTAAGAAGAAAACTAAATGGTGTTACACCTCTGCATTATTCGCACAAAAACGATGTCTGTTTGTTTAAACGTACCTTGCTAGCATTTTTCTTTTCCTCACACACACATAGTGATGGGTCAGGATATTGCAACAGAGGGTGATGAGTCGAGAGACAATGAAATGTGAAGACAACAAGAGCATCTCGTTGATTTGATGACTTTTTCCAGGGTCCATTTTCCGTACAGAAATTGTGCAGAGCTTTTATTCAGGAAGGCCATTTTTTTTTTTCATGCTCAGCCTAACTGGTACTTCCATACGTTGATAAGAAGAACACAGCCCACATCATCTTGTTGACCCACTTACAGACATTCCAGACCTTGATTTACCTCAGCTGATTTTCCCCTCCAAGCAGTCAGCTGGCAAATCTCGCACAGGAAGGGGAGCAGTTATTTCAGTGGCTTTCGTCTGCCCGAGACTTCCTCCCGCTTCGCCTGGATGTCACTTTGCAGCTAGCCATCACCGTCGCTCCTCTTTTGCATGCTGTGTCTGACTGCATCACTGTCACTTGCGTTGTCACTGGTGCTAACGGTTGTGTAACCTGCTGGCTCTTTGCCTGATTCTCTGCATGCCTGTGGCTTCCCTCGCATGTAAATGGAAGGGCATACATAGAAGTCCTAAAACTTTGTCCTACAGTTATTTACCACACGCTTAGTTGTTGTATGGCTGTGTACACTGGTGAACATGGTTCCTTTTTAATTAAGTTTTAATCAGATGTTGCAGTCATGGAATAACTGTTGGGTGTCGGGGAAGCTGCGTTTGACATAGCAAACTTCTCAATTGAAATATTTATGGATGAATTAGTACTACATTTTTAGCTTAATGTACCCATATTTCAATCCCGCTTTAGTTGATTCATATAAAACAAAGTATGAAAATAAGAGATCAGACACAATTCCTTCGGTGATGCTTCAAAACAAGTGCAAAGTGCAAATATTCCAAATTGAACCACTGCATCAGGATGAAACTGCCGCGATCAGTAAACTGTCAATAACTAAATACAGTCAAACCGCGGTTTTCGTCCATAATCCGTTGGAAAACCAAAATTGTTCGAAAACCAAAACCACGCTCTTTTTAAAATAAAAATGTTTACTGAACACGTCTACTTACAACTGAAAGCAACACGAGGAAGCATCACTTCCTCGTGTAAGGAAGGCGAGAGGAGTCAAATGGTGCATTCAAGTGCACTCAGTTTGTTCGAGAACCGAAATTTGTTCGTCATCCGAGGCATAAAAAACTCGAAATTTTTGGTCGAAAACCGAATTGGTCGAGAACCGAGACGTTCCAAAACTGAGGTTTGACTGTAGGCAAGTAGTTAAATAGCATTCTTAACCATCATACATGTGGAAGAAGAAGGCAACGCCCAAGATAGCGTGGAACGTTCCCTTAAGACAGGGGTGTCCAAAGTCGGTCCTGCCTGTTTTCCAGCTCTCCCAGGAGCAACACACCTGATTCACATCATCAGGATTGTTCTAATGCTGCTCCACAGCTGGTTGATGAGCTGATCATTTGAATCAGGTGTGTTACAGCTGGGAGAGCTGGGAAACAGGCAGGACAGCGGCCCTCCAGGACCGACTTTGGACACCCCTGCCTTAAGATTTTGATCAAATTCCAAATGGAAAGCAACTTTCCAGGTTCCACTGGATAAGATTTGGCAGGCACTATGTCGATTCTTCATTTTGGGAGACAGAAACTTGAAACTTGACTGAAAACTGTGGTCAAGACACAACACGGCACTTAAGTAAATACACTTTAAAATCTCTGAAGAATATAATAATGGTAATTCCCAAGGCAAAAACTGTCACATCAGTGTCAGTCATTTTCGGATGTTTAATAAACTGAACATATTTCTCTTGTTTGTGTGTGTGTGTGTGTGTGGGGGGGGGGGGGGCTGATTAATGTAAGTGATAAACACCGTTGCAGAGTTCTTCTTTTGAATAAATGCGTCATTTTCAGAAGTACCGCTCCAAGCTGTCATTGCAATGCATTTGCTTGCCTTCACCCCTGCAGTGTGAGTGTGTGTACCGACAGAAGGAACAACAGACGCTCCTCATTCACTCAATGGCTGTACAGCACTGAGGGACACATCCATATTTAATGTATAGTCATTCATAATTAACCGGCCCAATCTCAGCGCTGCACTAATAAAGGACATCTCTTTCATTTTTGCACTCATACTTACTCAATCACTGTCATTTTTTGGGGCTCTTTCATGTTTGTTGTGTGAATGCTGAGTCGAGCTTTTGCGCTACTGCTGTGTGTCAATTGGTCATTCGCGGGGGACACCCTGAGCTGGTTGCCAGCCATTGCCAGCAATCGCAGGGCACACGCAGACGAACAACCATCCGCGCCCACACTCACACCTCGGGACAATTAACTCATTCACTCCCAAAGACGTTTTTTCTTTTCAGACTTGGTCCAGAATTGGCTGGTATTGAATGAGTTTTAAGAGTGTTCCATTAACCTGTCACGCATGGTTTTGGAATGTGGGAGGAAACCTGAGCACCAGGAGAAAACCCACGCAGGCCCGGCCGGGGAGAACATGCAAACTCCACGTAGGAAGGTGCGAACCGGAATCGAACCTGACACCTGTGCACTGTGAGGCCGACGCACTAACCAGTCACCCACCGGGCTGCCCCAACGTGGGAATCATGAGGAATTTTTGTTTTTTTGTACGATTGCTTCATCGCACTGAATATTAGGTATATATTCAAGGTATCAAGGGAGGTGTCAAAGTCAGAACACATGATCGTAATGTATTATGTAGTCATCATCATTAATCAGTGTACTAATTAACTGGTAAAGTTTTCCAAGCATATCAGATTGGAAAATGTTTTGCCTTCCCTTCCTCCCTCCCTCCTCATTTGCCTCAATCAAGTAATATGCAGCCATGATCCTCCAACAGTTTCATACATTTCTGCCCCCACACCTTTAATCCCCATCATTACACCCTACCAATACAGCAAATATCCTATTATGACGAACAATCTCCAAGCTTCCACCCTCACCTTGTTCTCTGTTCATATCCTTTCCAGCCCACGCCGCTCCTCAGGGATTTTGGTTAGTAATTACGATGGGACACACTTTCACATTCCTCTGGCCAAGGATGCCTTTGCAGTGATATCATCATTAGACACGACTATATGCGTGAGACTAAGAAGAATCTTTCTCTTTCAAAAGATAAACACAAAAAAAATGGCCTTTTCCCACCATTTTTTAATTAATGCATATGTTGTGTGTTCACTTGTGATGCTTTATCCAGCAGCATCCTGATATAATATCCAACAAGCTCGCAAAATCTCAGATGCAAGCATATTTTATTCAATTCGTGCCTTACCCAAATTACAGCACATAAATAGATGCTTAGAGGGGTTTATCAGATTTTTTAATAGTATATACAGTCAAACCTCGGTTTCCGAACAGAGACTAAAAATTTAGATTTTTTTATGCCTCGTATGATGAACAAATTTCGGTTCTCGAACAAACAGAGAGCACTTGAATGCACCATTTGACTCCTCTCGCCTTCCTCTTCGCGCTTCCTCGTGTTGCTTTCCATTGTGAGCAGACGTGTTCAGTGAACATTTTTATTTTAAAAAGAGCGTGGTTTCGGTTTTCGAACAATTTCGGTTTTCGAACAGCCTTCTGGAACGGATTATGGACGAAAACCGAGGTTCGACTGTATATATATATATATATATATATATATATATATAAACATCTAAACACACGCACACACATCAAAAATTGAAAATGCCATATCAAGACTGACACTTGGATAGTTACAGTTTATTTTTCATCTTTCAGGTGAATGCTGACCCAGGTGGAGTTTATAAAAATCAAGGTCAGTCAGCATCAGAAACTAATTAGGGGCAAAAATATTATCGGGTTATGGAGTTAGGATTTGCTCTTAGGTGTCTACTTAATGCTAAACGCAGTGTGACTGGATTCAAAACTAATGCAGTGAGAATGCACATAAATCAAATAAGCATCCGTAGAAATTAAGAATACGCCTCAAAAAAAATAAACTGTGAAATTCGAGGCACCAATCCCCTCACATAAACAGTGTGCACACAATCTAATGGTATCCTCTGACATTCAAATGAGGAGCTTCAAAGGGTTTCGCTCAAAATACTTCTGTTTCTGATACCTTAAACAACTCCCCCGAGGATTGAAATGCTGAGTACAGACACTCATATTTATGCATGCACGCACGCACACTTGGTTGAACACCTCGCACCTCAGCAAAAACACACTGATTGGTCCCAGTGCAGAGACATTGAAACTGGGATTTTTTTTTTTCTCCTTGGAGATTGGGCATAATGGCACTTTTATTATATTTTTCCCCACTATGCTTCAGTTGCAAGGTTTTTTTTTTTTCATAATGCAGGTGCCCCATACTAATCTTCTATACCCTTGCCAGTTCACATCTGTGAAGCACCACAACTAGTCTTCGTAGTAGCTGTAAAAGGCATTTGGAATCAGCGATATTCTGTATATGGGTGACAGAATGAGACAGCGTTTCAGAGTTTCCAAATGCTCACAGTTCTGAGGGTGACACTATATAGCCTCCGATTCAATTTCACACATTCTTTGCCCTAGAGCAAAGCCATCGGGTTGAAGCCAGATGCTGACACCTCTCAGGCTGCTCTCACTCACCTTTGATTTCGCACAATGCCACACACAAGTCCAACACAAAGGCTCTGATCACATCTGAAAGGCAAGGAGTGCAGGTTGGTACCTGGAAAACAGGATTAAAGTACCCAGCAGGCCTCTGTTTGCACATTGGCACAGCACAGAAATACAGATGCACACACACACACACACACACTTGCAAGACACCTTCCAATGCTGACAATGCCACTTTTGGCAGCACAGAGCTTGAGATGGAGCAATAAAAAGGCATCGGTGCTGCCTTTCAAACAAGCTGTGCTGAGGACGCCCGATCTAAGACGGAGCTTCTGCTCTCTTGACCTTGAATCGTTGGCGGTTCAGTTAGCTAAACATAGGGGTAAGAACTGAAAAGAAACGTCTTCGCCATACCATAAATCCAGGTTGACAACAAAGTACAGTTAAACCTCGGTTTTCGAACGTCTCTGTTCTCGACCAAATCGGATTTCGACCAAAAATTTGGATTTTTTTATGCCCCGGATGAAGACCGAATTTCGGTTCTCGAACAAACTGAGCGCACTTGAATGCACCATTTGACTCCTCTCGCCTTCCTTACACGAGGAAGTGACGCTTCCTCGTGTTGCTTTCCATTATGAGCAGACGTGTTCAATAAACATTTTTATTTTAAAAAGAGCGTGGTTTCGGTTTTCAAACAATTTCGGTTTTCGAACAGCCTTTTGGAACGTATTATGGACGAAAACAGAGGTTTGACTGTATATTGCATTTGATGTGCTAACCCTCCACAAAAAAAAATCCTGTTAAACAATCACCGATCCAAACTTTGTTTTGCCTTGCAGTTTAAACACTTATGAGATAATGCCCTGTTATTATTCTATCCATTTTTGCTTCATCTTTATTGAATCCTTAAATTGAGACATTGAGTTGTTTCTGAATGGCATTTAAAACCCCATCAACTGAATAACTGTAGAACGCAAATTACAGGTGTGAAAGCGACTTTATACTCAAGTGTCGATACTGTACTCACATTTGCACACAAGGAAATGACTTTAAGTGCCATAGGCTCCTTCTTCTGAGACAACTGTGATGTGATCAAGGTGAATGGAACTGACCACGAATGATGCAGTTTCAAGATGAGTTCTAAAAATGATCGCAGAGCAATACGTGAAAGTGATAATTGTATTTATTTTTTGCTTATGTTCAGCATTTTTCTTCCCATACTAGGTGAAGCTCAGTGCCATCGAGAGATTCCGCATTTAGTCTAATTCTTAAAATGACACTCAAGATGTCACTTGTGAACAGTACAATCTGCACGTCTTGTTTTTTTTAGCTGTGTCATATTTTGATCGTTCTCTATCTGCTTCTTCCTCTCCTCTCGTTCCTTCTAGGAGACATTGACAGTGAATTATGCATGAACTGGGCTCGGCTCAATTCTTTGCGGGGGGATTGTGAACACATCCATCCATATTGTCACGATTGGGTTTTTGACCCAAATCATAGATACCACCACATTGGCAACACAATATAATATGATTTTTTTTTTCTGTTTGAGATGACAATATCTTTGCACGCACGGTACTGGTATGTTTCACGCACATTTCCATTTTTTTGTATTAAACCATCCGTGCTCTGTATCGGTCACAGTACAAGGGCAGTTGAATCCGGGTCATCAGAATGTGAACTGCTGTCTCCACAGTTTGTTATTTGTTGTTGTCCTTGGCCAAGGTAGCAGTTTGAGGGACTCCTGCACAAGTTTTCTTTTAATTCCTAAAAGGTCAACTAAAATACCGGTACCTTAACTAAAACTCGAAAGTTATTCGATGGTCTCAGATGTACACTGAAGTTGATATGATTTTTAGCTCAAACAAAGGTTATTCCTGAGACTCAAATGTGCAGTTTATTGCCGTCCTACAGAATAGATGCAAATAGAAAAAGGAAGTCTCATGATGGAACAATACTAAATGAGATTCTAACTTCTTCCTGCGGGCAAATTAGTCATTAACATATTTAATAGGGAAGGTGATGATGTCAGATTCATTTCACAAGTCTGGCATCGCACGCCATGTCTTTCACAGCTCCTGCATATTTAAGATTTGCTGAAGTACATTTCATCTCATTTGGAGTCATGTAATTGCCCTCAAAGTTAAAATATTCATCAGACTCAGCACAATTTTAGCTATGAGTAGTGCAAAAGCCTCCTGCCATTCTTGAAATAGTGCATCTTTAATGGCTTGGATGTACTCTCTGTGACACTTAGTGACTTTTCATGTTTTTGGTAAAACTGTCACATCATGTTGCAAAATTATGGCCCAAATGTTTTTTGTTACGAGGGAGGAGGAGTAGAAATATTTGGTGTGGTCAACTGAAAGTTGATTTGTTTGTTTTTCCAAAATTGGTTGAGTTTTAAGTTAAATTAACACTTCAGCCAATCATAAAATACTATTTTACATACCGGTACATAAAGTGATTCACACATTTACCAGACCCACATTTTTGGGGGGGGGCGGGTCCTGCAAGTATGTACAGGAGATGCTACGTACAATGTCTATGTACCATAGCGAAGTATCTTTTTATTTTTTATTGTAGGTACCTGAAATACTGAAGGAGTTGTATGAATATCACAGAGTGCAAAAGAGAGGAATAGAGGAAACTGTGGGCTCATGTGAAGAGCATGTCAGTCATCCACCGGGTGTTATGTAGACTGACAGCTCCATATTGAGTTGAAGCATGCTTGAGGCTCAAAACCAGTTGTGGGTGGACAAAAACACAGCAATTCACAACGGGCAACACCCCCCCCCCCCCCGACCCCCCACACCCCGTCCTTCCATGTGTCACTGAAAAACAGCCATTCTTTAGCAGACAATTGGATGCAAACAACCGACAGTATGTTCAGACCTCGGGGATGACACCCTTTCACTGACCTTCTATAGACAGGGGCAATGTGAGCCAGAGGAGTTGTGCTCATCCAAAACATCTCACAATTTCTACCTCTGCTTTTGCAGAATGAAAGTCTGGGCCACCGTCAGCGAATGTACGCAATGTATGTTACAACAGGTAAGTGCAACCGCAGCGAGTGTTTTAGCGCGTTTATCGAATCAAATGTACATGTTTTAGAAGTCCCAACAGCTTGAAGTACTTTCGAATTTAAAGACACATTTATGGTAATATTCTCATTTTATGAATGCTGCATGAAGAAGGGAAATAAGATCAGGTGTTTAGAATATTTATATGGCGCAGTAATGTCGACTAGAGTCGTCAATAATGAAGTGTTTTGGACTGAGCCTCCAAACTGTCCTTGTGTATATTTAACTACCTCGCTGGAACCCATAAACTGCTTCTGCAAAGACCTTGGTTTACCTTTTAAAAGACCCACATGAATTA
Source organism: Hippocampus abdominalis (assembly GCA_018466805.1). Classification (NCBI taxonomy): domain Eukaryota; kingdom Metazoa; phylum Chordata; class Actinopteri; order Syngnathiformes; family Syngnathidae; genus Hippocampus; species Hippocampus abdominalis. Next base: position 4,849,306 of record CM031703.1, read on the forward strand.
TAAACCATCCGAAGGGACAAGGTAAGGGTTTCCATCAAGAGAGCGACATGAGGCAAAGTGATTTGAGCCATCATCCAACAATAAAAGTAAAGTGGCGATGATGTCCCGAGAGGCAAAAATTGCAGCCATGCACCTTTCTTAAAGAGAATCTTCAAACTCCGGCTCTTCATTTGTACTCACCTACAGCCCTGTGCAGTTTCCGTTTGCATTATGAAGATTATGATGACCACATAGAGCCCAATGGAACTTATTGCGAATTTGGAGAGCAACAAGAAACCTCATGACTGTGACCTTTTTTTTTTTTTGATTACGTTGATGGTTTTTGGGAACATGCAGGTTTGCGTGGTTGTTCAGTAGAAGCCGTATAAATGTCAGCCTGTCACTGTCGACGCATCACCGAGGCCAGGTGTGTTGTGATAGACAGGAGTGACATTTAACTGTCATTTTTATACCAGCAACTCCATCCATCGCTGTCTCACACACAACAAGCACATACCTCAAGGCATTCATCAATACACACCTCCCTAAAACTCTTGAAGACACACTGTATAGTACAGTGGTTCTGGGTACTGTAGTGTCTAAATATATTCCAACACAGCACATATTTGTGTGATAAGCATTAATCGAACATCACATAGGCGCCACCTCACCGCTTTGAAAAAAATTCCAAAATAACAAAGACACAGCCTAACCTCGGTTTTCGTCCATAATCCGTTCCAGAAGGCTGTTCGAAAACCGAAATTGTTCGGAAACCGAAACCACGCTCTTTTGAATAAAAACATCTTTGTTGAACACGTCTGGTCACAATGGAAAGCGACACGAGGAAGCGTCACTTCCTCGTCTACCTGAGGAAGCGTCATTTCCTCGTGTAAGGAAGGCGAGAGGAGTCAAGGAGTTACCGTTTTTTTCCACATTTCTCACCTACACTCTCTGCTTTTTCCTAGTTCCACAGGCCCGCGTTACCTCAGCGCGACTGTCCGAGCTATTAATTCTGCACTTTCCCCCTTAGATTATCTTTTTTCATTCATTCGTTAGCCCGGGCGCTAACAGCTAGCTAGTGCTACAGCTAGCGCCTCCAGCTCGCCCGGTGCTAACGGCGAGCGCTCCAAGCCAGTGCGACAACAACACTGCACCTCCACATTAAACTCTAATTTCCCCACGGGAATAAATAAAGTTTTCTGAATCTGAAAAAGTGGTGCATTCAAGTGCGCTCAGTTTGTTCGAGAACCGAAATTTGTTCGGCACCCGAGGCATAAAAAACTTTTGGTCGAAAACCGAATTGGTCGAGACCCAAGACGTTCAAAAACCGAGGTCTTGGAATTATTGGAATTATTTGTTTGTGTGCATCTAGCATATTCATATACATGCTAAGGTTTATTCAATATGTAACTGAACAATACAATATCTGGCCATCTTGGGAAAAGCTCTCATATTATCTATATCCAGCTGAATATTTAAGCGACATGAGGTACTCCGAGAGAATATTAACAACATTTAGGTGATTTTCCAAACACAAACTGATGGTACAATTTCAGTGGGTAGTAGAACCAGCAGCAGAAGCTTGGAACAGGACCACCCTGGGAGAGGAACAGTAGCGCAGCTTTGGAATGCTGCCATGATGTCGGCTAAGCCACTGAGATGCTTCGTGAACAAACCTGACATGGCCATAGGGGGAATTAAGGGGACACCACACAAAACCTTGCTGTGAAGAAGGGGAAGAAGGGCTAAGAAAGATGGAGGGTATGCTACGGCATGCCCTCAAATTATCCGAACTGCAATGATTCGGTTGTTGGACATGAAAACTGACTCTTGATCAGTCCAGGGTGTACCCTGCTTGTGGCCCAAAGTCAGCTGGGTCAGGTTTGAGCTCATTTTTGTCCCTGAACTAGGGGTGGGGCGATTACCTACCGATTCGATTCAAATTAAAATATTTGTGTGACGATTGGATTTATGTCACCCTTATTGATTATACTATGATGTTTTATTTCTTACACATCTCAATTTGACATTTCGGTACATATTTTAGCCAGATGACACATGATTTGCTTTCGCGGGCCACATAAAATGACCTGGCGGGCCGGATCTGGCCCCGGGCCTTGCGTTTGAAACCAGTTGTGTAGAGAATGGCTGGATGGATGTGATCAAAGTAAAATTGACAATTCATCGTTTTTCTTTCCTGTAACCTAGCTTGAGTGGTTGGAGCCCTGCCGCTTTGCATCCATGATACAGCATACTGTTAACGCCTTGCATCCCTTTCGCAACTTTGTTTGTTGGAGCTCATCTTATGCAACAGCACTGACAAGCTTAAATGGTTTGACCTCATAAGCAGCATGCAACTGTCCATATGGCAGCTCTTCATTTGCGCTCGTGGCCCTCGAGCATCTTTTGTTTGAGCTGTTGCTCTTCCTCCCGCATTAACACAAAGTACTTGAATCAAAGTCACGCTGGGGTGTGTCGCGCAGTGTCTCTGCTAAGGGGAGTGTTCGGAGACGCACGTTCGAGCTGGGCGGGGAGATCTGCTCTCTTCTTTTCACGTTGTGTAACCCGGTTCCATATCACGCAAGGCACCAGGACTGTCTGTATCTGTTGTTTTCCACTTTATTAAACGGACAAATGAGAAGCACTTGGTTGTGATTGCGTGTAGGAGGCAAAAAAAACAACCCCCCCCAAAAGAAACCCAATTTATCTATCTATCTATCTATCTATCTATCTATCTATCTATCTATCTATCTATCTATCTATCTAGATAGATAGATAGATAGATAGATGATCCAAATAAATTTGTATTGAATTAATTTTTTATATCCCACTTTGGGAAAAAAAGAAATGTGGTTGTCATCCGTTGTGTAGGAGACAAGCGGCTGAAAAAGGCAGCGTGTGGCCGAGAAAGTGTGCAGTCGATGCTCAAAATGTCAGCATCTTACTCAAAGCAGGGCTGAGTGCTGTTGATTAGAACTTCAAATGTACTGTGCCTACCGCCATGAGCTATACCGGTACCACATCAAAGTTAATCCCATCTGGCTAATGTTCACCAAGTCTTCCAATATAGAACTAGGAAGGGGCAATTTTGGTTCAATGGGACCAGTTGCTGGCAATTTACAGTGACGATGGTCTACTTTGAATTTAGAATGTACAATATCCTAAAGCCATTGCATTGGAGGAAATGCAAAAAAAACAACAACCCCAAAACAGATTCAATTCCAAAAACCAATGGAGAATGAGGCGCAATCCAAACGCAATCCAAAGTAGTTACTAACCAGTGAACCATCTGTTGCAGCTCCCTCTAGTAATCATCAAAATACATCTCATTGAATGAGCAAAGACCATATATAGTTAGCCTCATTGACATGGTGCTTCTGACTATAACTCCAATAGCTCATGTACAACTGTTTATCCATGTGAGTGAATCCATCCTTGCATCTGCCACTCGACGCTCCTTTGTCCCCAAAGCTTAAGTCCTCCTCTCTTACCTGCCCTCACCAGATGGCTTACCACCTGCCCCGACAAAGTACAAAGGCTGCAATTACCCTTCATGTCCAACAAAAGGAAACTCGCTCCTTACCAAATACAAGATGCATCAAGATCGCTCCTAGACCTGAGGTACCCAATTAAACAACATACACAGGAAGTAACGTCAACACATTTTTGCATACATTGAAGATATTAAACAAATACCTGGGAAGCTTAAACAAATTCCTCTCCCTGGGATATCCAGTCTGGCATTACACAGCATCAAACATGGCTGTCATGAGCTGCCCTTAGCCAAACTATATACAGTACTTTTATCTGAATCATTTGTTGTATTGAACACATGAGCTAAATTACTTTGTTCCACAAAGTCTCACATTTGCACTCAAACAAGTACACAAACGCAGGGGTATGTCATCATTTGGATTCACTTAACGTTGGGCAGGTGGAGTGGGATTTGTGAGATCTCCAAGCCTTTGCACCATGATGATGGTTATTGTCCTGTCAAACTGTGACCCCACCCTGTGTAGAGTTGTTAGTGACTGCAAGATAGTTTCCTTTGTAAAAACACACAATTCATTACTTGTGTTTGTGTGTGTGTGTGTGTACGTGTGTGTGTGTGTGAGTGTCTGTCTGCAGCCACTTTCCTGTTGCTGCTACTAATTACAGCAGCTGACTGACAGCTATAATATACACAACCTTGCCTCTGCCAGTTCAACTTCAAAGGAGGAAAATCAACTAAATGAAAGACCTCTAAAAACAGCTAGCTCATGAATGTTTTTCATCATAATCGTGATGTTCAGACGTGATGTCCACTTTTATCCTCAACACTCGCCCATCCATTTTCTGTACCGCATACTATGGCCGTGGGTGAACTGGAACCCAAACTGTCTTTTAACTGAAATCCACAAGTAAGGAGAACCTGATTTGATCGTTTGACCTCAGACCTGTGAGATACATGTGCCCATTGTGCCCCCCTCACCCCCTTCGAGAAACCTGTAAATTAATTAAATAGCCAATTAGTGGATGATCTCTTTGGGGCATACATTCTCCCGTTTGTTTGAGTCCTGAGTCCGAAAAGGCACGCCTATGTGTACGTTTTGCGCAGATTCCCCCATCGACTTGATGAAATGTACGTACAGTCAAACCTCGGTTTTCGTCCATAGTCCGTTCCAGACGGTTGTTCAAAAACCGAAATTGTTCAAAAACCGAAACCACGCTCTTTTAAAAAAAAAAAAAGTTTACTGAACACGTCTGCTCACAATGGAAAGCAACACGAGGAAGCGTCACTTCCTCGTGCAAGGAAGGCGAGAGGAGTCAAATGGTGCATTCAAGTGCGCTCAGTTTGTTCGAGAACCGAAATTTGTTCGTCATCCGAGGCATTAAAAACTCGAAATTTTTGGTCGAAAACCGAATTGGTCGAGAACCGAGACGTTCGAAAACCGAGTTTTGACTGTACTCTGAGTAGAATAACCTCGAAATTAGGGCGTGACCTTATGTCTTATGTCACTCTCTGCCGACTGTATTTAGGTCTAGCGCCTCTTGAAGGTCAAACATCATATTGCATGCGTCGACTCATTCTAACTCATTCTTGCAGACGAGTCGGGGGCTGGGGTGGTGGGCACACCTCCCCCTTATAGACTCCCCAACAGTCATACTGTATCTGTTTCCCTACTAGATTATGACAGCCATGTTAATATATATCATATTAATTGATTTGAAAAAAAGGATCTGCGCCGGGGGACTTTTTTTCTTCACATAGGAGGAGCATTTCCACATGCTGATGTCGGCTTGGAGTTGAAACGCAGATCACAAACAATATCGTCATAATAATGGGCTGTGAGTTACAGGTAATTATTTGTACGTAATTGCCTGTGTGCCACACGCATCGCGTTGCTTGGCAACCAGGTCAACTTTCACCCCAAAGCATTCAGTCATGAGCACGGGAGATTAAATTGCTTGCATTGGAATGATTAAAAAGTGAATGGAAAAAAAAAACACACTCCTCCGACCCCTTTCATCTTTTCCTAATGGAACTCGACGGAATTCACCTGTCTCAGAACAACTCCACAATCCTGAAATTACAGCCACCCTCAGACTTGACTCCGTCACGCCCCTTCGGTGGTTGCGCACACATTTTGTCGGTGTGTCGGAAGCCCCGATTGTTCCCCACTGCATGTTTGGATGGATTTGGTGTAAAAAGAACTTGCAAGCCCTAGACTTTACCCCCATTTGAACAGATTTGGGATGAATGAGAACAGAGATTGTGAGTGGGCTCCTGTCCTTCAACATCAGCGACCACTGAACTCATTAGAGTTGTTTTTGACACCGACTTCCCAAAAGAATGGAAGCTTTACAGCTACAGACAAAGCGCAATCTATATGTTCTCTGATTTTAATTTCCCCGTGTGGTAATAGTCAATACTTTCATCCATTTTAGTCTGTTTTAAGTCAAGAGGCTCAAAAAGAGGCTCATCATTCTTAAAAAAAGGCCTCGAGCATATGAAGTGATAATTAAACATCAGCTGTTTCCCTTAAGTCTATTGCCTGAAAGTTATGATGGTGGAAGGGCTTTCAAAAGTTCATACTCCCTTTGGCCTTTGTTCATTTCATTTCTACATTGACCAGATTTATTTTCTGTAGTTCACGCAACAGCGCTTTTCAATAAACTCGCTTCTTTAAATTCATACCCAAGAGAACATTGATTTGGTTTCATTGGAAAGCGCATCCCTCATTTAATGCATGGCCTGACGATAACTTGAGCTGTCGGTGAAACGTCCATAAAAGCCAAAGCAATGAGGGGTGGAAAAAACCCCATGATTGATTAGTCGAATAAAATAATTTCCTTTTCACTGTTTGCATTGAATTTGACTACAAGTTATTGAACGAATTGGTTATCGTTGCTTTTTAGTGATGTATGCATGCCTGTCTTTGCTCATTGGAGCGGACTGATCAAACTGAACTCTGTGCTTGTATAATAATCAACAAAGGCAGACAGACTAATTCTATCAATGAATATAAATGAACCCACTTTAAATCCACGGCCACATTTCAACAAAATTGCATGTATTATACTGCAGTAGGCAAATGCAAATACTGGTACAGTAAATCAGATTATGCACAGAAACAAAGCTACAAAGGTATAATAACTACAGTATAAAAATATATATGCAAATATTTTTTCTACAAAAAAAAATGATCCACTGTTAGAATTTGCATGCATAAACAAACGAGACATATTCACACGCATACATGAAATCAGTCTCACATCACTACATATGCAATTGAATTTTAAACATTGTGTTTGTTTAAATGGATACTTCGCTTATATTCATCATTTGCGGCAGGAAAAGATGAATATTTTTTATATAATAAATTTGATAGGCGGCATGGTGGTGGACTGATTAGCACATCCGCCTCACAGTGCAGAGGTGCAGGATTCGATCCCGGCTCCGGCCTCCTTGTGTGGAGTTTGCATGTTCTCCCCGGGCCTGCGTGGGTTTTCTCCGGGTATTCCGGTTTCCTCCCACATTCCAAAAACATGCATGGCAGGCTGATTGAACACTCCAAATTGTCCCTAGGCGTGATTGTGAGTGCAGATGGTTGTTCGTTTATGTGTGCCCTGCGATTGGCTGGCAACCGGTTCAGGGTGTCCCTCACCTAAAATCAGGTGTGTGATGTCAAGTGACTTCCATTAATTAATTAATTATATTTTTATTAGAAAGGGTGTGTTACTTATTTCCCAATAATCACCATGCAAAATGTGAAGTTCGTGATCTGTTCGAGTTCACTGATACGTCCAACATCCTTTCAGTCACTGTATTCTGTAGTATGTTCTTGTTTTGTTTTTTGTTTTTTTCCACATTTCTCACCTACACTTCACAGGCACTCTGCCCTAAAGCTGCAATGCCGTTAACTGCCCCAAAATGTATTTGACGAAGCACTTTCTAAAGAGCCCTGAGCACAAATCAGTGAAATGTAGTCAAAGTCACAGTGATCCAATTTTGATATTTAAAATATGTTCATGGAACTGTTTGTGACAGGGTGCTTGAGGATGTTCCATATTTATGCTTCGCCATGATGTATGTATGCGTGCACGCGCGCGTATATGTCGGCTATGTAAAACGAGGTAGTCATCAATCTAAATCGACTCCAGCTGCTCATTACCATGTATGTCTGGCATCGATTGTAATGTGAGTGGACGTGTGCATTTCAACATGCTCCCGTGCATCAGAAGTCGAGATGAAAAGATCCCCTGAGAAACGGTGACTCACCGCAGGAGACAACAATGTTTAATGAACCATTTGACAGGACTGTATGCATGTAGGCGCATACACGCACACACACATATTCCTGTACTTGTGCACAGTGAGGACCGAGTAAAAAGGCCAACAAAGCGAGGACCCCTCCCACCCCCGCCCACACACACACACACACACACACACAGGTTCACTACCTTCACGGTTGTGTACAATGTAAAAATGGGTTGACGCATGTGGCTACCTGTGAAAGCTCCGATTCCCTGAAACTTGTTTGAGTAACTTGTGACAGACGACAAAAAATAGTTTCCTCCCTGCGGCCAAGACCTTAATGATCTCACCAAGCGTAAGACTCCCACAGCAAACAATAATAATTAAGGGTGAGAGGCAGATTGATAAAGGCTTTTTGCGTGTGTGCGTGTTTTGGAGTTTGTTGCTGGTGCTTTTGCAGGATGCCTTGCCTCCGGGGATATAAATCAATGTGTCACGTAATTGCTTGAGTGACCTTTGCTGATAAGAAACGGTAGCCTTTTGAAATCTCTATCTGTCTCTGTCACGTTGGCCATCTTCACCTCTCAACCAATGCGTTTGCTCTGTCACATGCGCTCACATCATCATACTCGCACACAAACCTTTTAACTCACACGTGCATCTTCATTACCAGTCGGTCCACTTCATCTCAAATTTACCTGAGCTGTATTTGTCAAAGCCAGAAGAGCTTCTCATTGACCTTTTAAAAATGTAATATACCAAATTTGATGACAGGGATATTTGACAAAAATTACATTGTTTGTTCATCTGTGTGATCATTTTACTTTTTGATAGGTTTCGTCATGCTGTGAAACGTACCTGCCACAACACCGGAAACAACTGCACTTTCGAATGAGTGTCATTCATTCAAATCGCAATACTGTACTGTACACAGCAAGTTTGATATTCTAAATATTTTTTCTACTCTGTATTCCTCCTTCATTCCCAAAATATGCTTAGGTTGAGGGTAGAAGAATCTAAATTGTCCATTCTGAATGTCTAGCAGAACATTCGCCACAGTGACTCAAATTCAGACATGCTTGCAGGCACATCCACAAACACATACAAGGGCCCAAAAGTGCAGCGAAAACACACAACGTCCACTTGGACCAAAAGTGCACACACTGGTGGCTTTGTTCTGAGCCACTGCTTTAATCTTTAATATGTTTTGGTAGCTAGTGGCTGCTGAGGTTTGGTCCTCAAGATTGCCTCGGACTCAACTGTTGTCACACCACATAGGTCAGTCCAATAACTTACCTCCCTTGAGCTGAAATGCACAAACCGCATCGGGCTAGTTAGACACACAAACACGTCTAGACACACCAAGGCACACGGACCTATCCTGCACACAGCAATATTCACACTAGAAGACTCATTCAAGAAATATCTTCCATTGACACACATTCTACCGGATCGTATCTAATGCGATGTCAACGAACAGTACTCGGTGCGAGTGTTCACCTGAAACTTTTGAGGAAAAGCAAAACGTTATGAACAAAATAAGGCATGTCACTGTAGCCTGCCTCACACTCTTCAGTGGAACCGAGCCCTCTCTCCAGAAAGCAGTCATGATTCCCAAACATTGGTCTGTACTTGGTCTTAACTCTTTCAATCCACAAGACGTACTTGTACGTCTTTTTAAAATTAGGCCCCGCCTACCAAGGACGTACTTGTATGTCTAAGTCTTTTTTTTTTTTTGCGTCATAGAGAAGAGGAGGGTCTGATGTAATCTGTGAATGAGAATTAGCCGTTTGCGTTGTAAATCATGTAAAAAAGCGACCAGTAGGTGGCAGTGGTGCCTCACGTGCTTGAAAAACAGTCAAACCTCGGTTTTCGAACGTCTCGGTTCTCGACCAATTCGGTTTTCGACTAAAAAATGTGAGTTTTTTATGCCTCGGATGACGAACATGTTTCGGTTCTCGAACAAACTGAGCGCACTTGAATGCACCATTTGACTCCTCTCGCCCTCCTTACACGAGGAAGTGATGCTTCCTCGGCTAGACGAGGAAGTGGCGCTTCCTCGTGTTGCTTTCCATTGTGTTCAGTAAACATTTTTATTTTAAAAAGAACGTGGTTTCGGTTTTCGAACAACTTCGGTTTTCGAACAGCCTTATGGAACGGATTATGGACGAAAACCGAGGTTTGACTGGACATGCTTTTACTTTTTCTCCATTTCCTGCCCAGGAATCGCCATTTTCATGACATTTAGCCATTTTGTAATGCCAATTGCTCAAGAAAGCATTTTTTTTTCTGCTGAAAAAAGAGAGTCCAAACTTTATTTTGGTAGGCTCCATGTTTATATAGCATTAGAACCAAATATTCTGTGGGCCTTGCAATATCAGTCAAAATCCAGTAATCACTCTGGGATTGAGGAGGTTGCTTCAGTGAATCTGTCTGGCATTGAATGAGTTAATCTTGGGGCAATAGTGTGTAAGGATTTTGGATTTTTGTTGCCCAAGGGTTATCATTCAAATCATGTCGCGGACAAAATATTAATACGGCAACTGGATGTTGGAGAGATAAAAACATGTTACTTCAGGGCTAATGTTGAAAGCACCATGCCCACTCCGAGCGGGATGTGTGGAAGTTGGTTCAATGTGTGTGGTTTGCAACACAAATTATACACAGCAGAGCATGAATTGGATTTCCCCTTGAGGGATTATAATCAGTCAAAAATTGAAGTCAAAACGAAAATCTTCCACTCAGCGGCTCCCAAGCGAACTCAATCAGGATGGTGTCACTGCCTCCAAAGCAAGGTCATTTTAAATAACAAAATGCAATTGTTTCAGAAAAAATGCATGGTGAGAAAGAGGTTTGCCTGAATACCCCCCCCCCCCCCCCCCCCCCCAACAAAAAACCAAACTAAATTAAGTGATGATTGTAATGCTGGTTAATTCCTGACAACTCCAACTCCAACTCCACAAATGCTTCCCTTTTCCACTTTTTAAAGGATTAATCACCAAAGTCCTTTGCAGTCACCCATATCCCAGGGTGTTATGCATGCCACTATAAAGTCCTATAATATATTAAAATATGGAGGTCAAATGTGTTTTACATTTTCTCTTTTTTTGACTACTGTGGACATTCCACACGACATCCAGTATGCCGAATGTTCTTTTTTTTTTCTTTCTTAGGGATCACCACAGTGCATCCATTTTTTCCATCGAAGACTACTGTCTGCATCATCTTCTCGAAAGCCACTCACCCTCATGTCTTCCCTCACTATGTTGATCAACCTTCTCTGACATTTTTCCTCCAAGTGATTTGGGAAACAAAAAAATCAAAAAAAGTAAAGGACGAACAGAAAACTCTCTGCATCTTAGAATGACATTGGGCAACATATGATACGAAAGGTATAAAATGATGACTCGGAAGAATAAAGGTTTGCATAACAAGAATGAATGTCATGCCGTTCACAAATTTCATTTATGTGGGAGGAAATAGTTCTTTATTGTATTGACATAGTGACCAAAAATGTGCCTGGATCAAAAAGTCATTGAACAAGAGAAGGACAAGGAAATCCCCTCAGCATACCGTGGCCTTTAAAAAATGGATAGAGCAGTGTGAGTTTATATTTTATGAGCAAAGGTCTATGAAACAGTTCAAACTAATTTCCAAAGTCTGAGTTACTGTTATCATGCGTAAATAATAGTTTTGACAAAGACAAAAATAAATAAATTTCTGGAGATAGAAAGTAATCTCAGGGTGCATCCACACCTGCACTGTTTGGTGCACTTTAAAACGAACCAGGCTTCGTTTCCCATGCCGTTCAGGTAAGTGTACCAGTCCACCATCGGCGATGCCTTTTTTTTTTTTTTTTTATGCCTGTGGTAAATCAACATTCAAGCCGCGGAATCAAGATTGTTATGGATTTTCTTCACGGAATCAACATTTATCTCTGCAGATTCCTGGGGGGGGGACTAAACTGTTTCTTTTCTCTTTTGACATGGCAAGTTTGTTCTCGGGGAAGTCGAGTCGAAAAATGTCTTTGCGGTTACTGTATATGTTCTAGCCCCCCCGCCCCCCCGCACCCCCACCACGATACCCTGATTAATATCGCGTGTCTAAATTTTGTTTCGTAGACACCCACATTGACCCCACCGCCCTATCAAAGGAGTGTAATGTGCTATAATTTTCATTTCTGTATTGCTATGTTACATCCTCCCTCACTCCAAACTTGCTTATAATAATTGACTAACAACATACTCACATCCGCAATAAAATGCGCAATAAAGTCTAACTGCAACGGTGGGGCCAAAGGCACAGCGGTGGGCAGAGTCTGAAATTCAAACTCCACACAGGACTCATAAAAGCAGCGACAAGATGGTGATCAAAAGCTGTGTGCACGTGCGGCGATGTGACAACATACAAAAACATCTGCATTCGATTCTCACATGCAATAAGCATCTCACTTGGCATATTCAAGACATCGTAAGAGGCAATATTTTCCCAATGAGGTGTTTCGTAACTTGAAAAATTCGTATGAAAGGTGCCACTGTAAAAACTGTTTAGTATTCTGTACTACTCGACATGACGAGTAATATTACCACAGATGCAAGTGCTTGCAAAACACGGGTCGTATTTATTTGAGTACGACACCAATCTCACTTCTAATATTTATATTCATATTTTCCCAATATGCAATCATCCCAGACATGGAAATTCAAACACATTTCTGTGTTTGTTTTTCTTTGTCTTCGCAACCTAAGTGTGATTTCCTGCATAATGCTGTAACACTGTAATTGCAGTTAAAAATAGTGCTCTTCAACAAATGAAAAGGTTACCCAATTAAAGGTAATTGCCTGAGAAAAGACTTGGATGTGAGTGCCGTTCTTTGAGGAAAATGAAACGAAAAGTCAATGACAATAATTGCCACTGTCTGTTAGTATCACGTAACTCTCTCTGTACCTCGTCGTCTATATTTTTTATTGTAATTTAGCATGGAAATAAATCATTAGAAATTAGTCCCTTTTTTTAATTGAAGTTCAATCTTTGGGCCGTGCACAAATTCTGCGAAGCATCAAGTGTCACTACACTTGATTTTAGTCATGCTCGAGATGCCACGGCGTTCGCTTTCAAATGTAGTCCTGCCATTTAAGCACACGCGCCCGCTGGATCATTCATTTGGTAAATCTGTTCCCTGCATGGGTTTCGACCTTTACGAATATGTCATTGACCTGTTTGGATTGCTGTTGTCTGAGAGCAATAATCTTGCCTGCATTATTTATTGTCTCTTCATGGGAGAATCAAGAAGTATTACACGCTTCTCAGTATGGCCAGCACACCGGTGCAAACAAGGACGACGATTAACAATGTTAAATTACTCAATAGCTCTCAAGCTTGATGTAAAGGCTTAGTAAAGGCTTGATGATTTGCGTCTTCATCAAGGCAGTTTGGATTGCGACTGCATCTCGTTACATTCTGCAAGGCTACCTGTGAATACAGTTGGTGTGATCACTTTTGTTGTTGTTGGGGTCCCATCTCTTATGAAAAAAAAAAGTGTAATTACAGTGTAATTAACCAGTGTAATTACAACAGACAGACAAAAAAGCAAAAAGCTGAGACACGCTTCCAAATCTGGGATCACAGATCACTTTTATTTTGGACTTTTTCATTATATTTTCTATTTTCCTGACCTTAATACACGAAATGAAACTCTGTGAGCCCACCTCGGACACCATCTCACATTCCTGCTCCCTTCCAATTCGCTCTCATCTCTGTATCACTCTTCCCTTTTTCTTATTGTCCTTTTTTTTGTATTTTTTTTCCATGCGCGTCTCCTACTCTCTCACCTTGTTTTCAGCTCTCTTATTCAGGCTCAATCTGTCACTCATCTTCCTGTCTCCGAACTGTTTTTTTACCCACTCACACTGGCCTGATACATTATTCACATCCCTTTTTACCCTTTATCCTCGCTACCTTGAAATTTTGGGTGGCCACGACCAAGTAAATTGACAGTCCAAGTCTGCCATTTATCCTCATTTGCTGTCAAACATCTGAGTGATTCCTATTGAGGATGATGGAGTAGGGTGGACGGTTTGGAAGGAAGGGGATGTGTCGGGTCAGGGAGCTGGAGGACACCCTTATCTTTATCTCTCTCCACCAGATGTCTTTTCACTCGTCTACCTTTTAAACATGTGAAATGAAGTGCCATCAAGGTACCCAAAAATAAGACTTGCTATGTATTCACAGAGGAGGATAGAAGAGTTCAAATCCAGCATTATTTTTTTTTCCCTCACCCCATCCTCAGTGAAGTTATAATGAGCAGAAATTCCCCTTGAGTGATTATTTGCAGGGCAAAAGTGTTTGTGGGTGTTCAACTCGGAATTAACACACAAACACAGGCACAGACACTCACATGGCTTTGCCTCTTCATCACCCTGACCAGTGGCAGCCCCAGCGACGCAGCCGGTGCCGAAGGAAGAGCTTCATTTTCAGCGCCTTGGACAGCAGCCCGTTCAAGCAGAGGAAGTGTGAATACTCATCTATGTGGGTATAAAAATAATGACAGCACGGCGTTATTATTCATGTATGCATGTCTGTATGGATGTTTTTTATGCATTTATTTTAGCCCAACAAAAACACTTTCAGAGTGTTATCCAATGCAAAAAAATGTGCATTACACAGTTGGCTTTTTAGCCAGAGGAAAAGTATATTGTTTTTTTGTTTTTTTTTAATTTGCATGCATCATTTGCACTAGAAACATCGGCCAGATGGTGGAACTTGATTGGTAATATTATAAACAAAATAAAATAGGCTGTGTTGTTGTAAATATGACACATGTGCCAGTTGAAAACAAACAACCCTCATTAAATGTACATTACCCATCTCAAAATATGTCATAATGCAGGAGTATACACACAGGGGCATGGCGAAGTAAAAAGCTCAAATTTGAACTGTTCTATAGTTTTATGTAATGTCATGCCAGGAAACCTTTTTCCTAGTTTTTGCATAACTTTCTTTCATGTGTGGATTCTGCATTTTTTTTTTCAGGTGCTTGTGCGTGTTTCCTCCTGGTACTCCGGCTTCCTCGTGGTTTTAGGTCAATTGGAGAGTCTAAATTGTTCATAGCATGTTCTGCCCGGGCCCGCGTGGCTTTTCTCTGGGGTATTCCGGTTTCCTTCCACATTCCAAAAAACATGCATGACACGCTGTTTGAGAAACTCTAGTATATAGAAGCACCATACCTGTCAACTCATACGGTTTAGCCATAGTTCATACGGATTTTGTGGTGAATCTTACGTATATGGCCGTATCGCACAAATCATACGGATTCTGAAAATGTCCGTTTCTTTTTTCTTTTTCTTTTTTTTTGCCGATGGGTCAGCATTTGGAGTTGGTGAAAAAAGTAACGCAGGAATACAACTCTGAACACAGTAATGCCACTAAGTAGAATGATGATTAGACATTAACCAGACATTGTATTATGGAGATCTACAATAAATATCATTGAAAATTTCGTGTTTTTTTTTCTGTCATTATTTTGACATATAAAATGCTTTGGTATGTTATAAGGATTTTTTGCTCTTTATAAGGATTTTTTTGGTAGTTTATACAGGTTGGCGCTCCGAAAAGTTGACAGGTATGAAGCACATATATTTTTTAATCTGAAAAAAGCAAATGCTTTGATTTAATTGACATTGTTTCACATGCCATATTAGCCTCTCGGCCGTGGGGTCACTTGTTGGTCAGTAAGAAAGGAGAAGTCAAAACATTTTGATGTACTTAAAGTTTAAAGAGCTTTCTTAGCAATGCACATTGTTATTTATTTTTTATAGACTGAAATTGCCTGAACTTGAGCAGATAGACCTGGCCTACTGTATTTCATACGTATAAAGGGCTGGAAATGAAACAAATCCTGTCTGAGGACACTTTGACTGAAAGAGGACAATACTTAAATTAAATAGCCCGTAAAGTGCCGCAAATGTAACACCTGGGGACACCTTTACTTTGAGAGGAAGAAAAGAAAAAAAATGAAACACTTGTAAACTTGCGTGTGTACAAGCTCAAGGCCGAACAGACTGAACTAGTCTGAACTTGAGCAGATTGTATTACATGCATATCCTGTAGAGTGCTGTAACAAAGTCTGTCTGGGGACACTTTTACTATAATAAAGACAACTATAATACAATCAGACACTTGTCTGAACCCAAATGAAAAGATGAAAAAAAAAAATGGGAAAAGGTGAAAAACAATCCTCTTACTCAACCCCTCCGTGTGCTATTTGGTGCCACATCGGGGCTAAACAGCCAACTGTTTGCTCTCTCTTCCTCACTGCGCTACTTCTTCCAAGACTACTTCTTTATGCCTCCCTACCACGGCGTCATGCATGGATGCTTTGACGCTTTTTTTTTTTCTCTCCTCGTGGCGGACTGGGACGGTAGCGCTAAGCTTAAATTTGGGGTCCCTAACCACCGGTGGGCGGGTATTTAGTCCCGGGCCACACCAATATTGACTTATTTATTTAACCCCCATGCAGTAAGTATCCCAAAATTGGACATTTCGGACACTTTGGATGATTTTGGACTGTTGGACAAATGGACACCACAGACAAAACAGTGAAAAATAACTCCACGAAGCTGAAATTTTGCATAGGATGTATATCTATGTCTTGGCCAATTCCCACTGAACATTTTGAGGGGTTGAAAGTGAAAAAAAAAGAAACGTGAAAAAACTTGTTGCACATTGGAAGAGGGACATTTTTGGGACGTAATACCCTTCATGCAGCCGCTTAAAAATACTGCATGAGGGTTAAATCATTAGTGTGCATTATCACCCTGATGCGAATCCACTTAAGTCCAAGCCACTCCCTCAACCCCTGCGTCGACAAACGGTTGCCGGCAGAATCTTTGTAACGCACCATTTAGTGTACGTCCCAAACGGGAATGCAGCAGATGGTTGCTGTTCTTTCAAATATCAGGTGTACCATTCATCAGTCTCTGGTGGGGAGGCGGGGGGAACAAAATGGTTGGTGACCACTGGCCTCAATGACTGCAGCTATCTACTCGGAAATAATTACCGGCACTTTGATGTGAACATTTTCTGCTATCATTTCATGGTTATTATGCTGAAAGATCGGCTTGAGTCTTAGCCGAACACATTGAAATGCAAACTCCTACTGTCCAAAGTAATCCCTTAGTAAAGCCACATTCCCTCAATGCACGTACGATGGCAGCCGTTTCAAGGTTAAAACAGGGACGGATGCACTCAGTTTAACCCAGCGTGATGAATAAAAAATTATAACGGCACTCGGTAAACAAGGAGCATCCTGTCATTTTGCACAGACGCATGCACACACACACACACACACCCAACAAAAGATGTTTCCTTCTTCCGCCATGCATGAAATCGACCACAAATCTGCGAGTCATCCATTAGATTAGAAGAGGTGACTTGTCTCAATGTCACATCTAATTACTCAAAAGACACTTCAAGTGTCTGCGTTTTACAATCTATCTATCTATCTACAGTCAAACCTCGGTTCTCATCCATAATCCGTTCCAGAAGGCTGTTCGAAAACCGAAATTGTTCGAAAACCGAACCCAAACTCTTTTTAAAATGAAAATGTTTACTGAACACGTCTGCTCACAATGGAAAGCAACACGAGGAAGCGTCACTTCCTTGTCTACCCGAGGAAGCGTCACTTCCTCGTGTAAGGAAGGCGAGAGGAGTCAAATGGTGGTCAAGTGCGCTCAGTTTATTCGAGAACCAAAATTTGTTTGTTATCCGAGGCATAAAAAAATCAAAATTTTTGGTCGAAAACCGAACTGGTCGAGAACCGAGACGTTCGAAAACCGAGGTCTATCTATCTATCTATCTATCTATCTATCTAGCTAGCTAGCTAGCTAGCTATCCATCTATCCATCTAGCTAGCTAGCTAGCTAGCTATCTATCTACCATACAAACCCTCACAACAATGACACCGGTCATGCATAAAATTTCACAAATTCGCTTGCTTTTCCCTTGTATGAATACATGTCCTCGTCCGCTAATTTAAATTTGTTGTAAAGCTACAAGACACGCTGCTTTTATGTGATGTTGCAATTGCATTTGGAAAGGAGGCACTTGTCTTGCGCCTCCACTTACACGCATTGCTTTCATCAGCGACTGAGACAGAGAGAGTGTATGTGATGAGGATGTTATTAGATGTTCTGTTAGAGGAAACGGCGGCGCAGGACAGACGATCCCACAGGGATCGAATCCAGATCGTTGCGCTGAGGGTAACGCTGAATTCTAACACGGGGGCAATAGAGAGCGGGAAGTGCAATCAGGAGTTATGCTCGCTAGGCTCTTTGTTATGCTATTGAAAATGCAATAATGTTGTTAATGTTGCACAAATTAACTTGTTTTATCCACTGATAGATCTGCAAGTTACTTTGCTTGCTTCACGGTGGATAATTTTGCTTATGGTTGGCATCATTTTAATTCTCCCAATCTTTGTGTTTATGTTTGAGGAATGCATATGGCCTACATTTCTTTTTTTTTTTCAAATTCAATAAACATTGAGTTGCCTTCATCATTAGAAACCCAACGAAGCAGGAATTAATCAATCAAATATAATCTATACTTAAGATAGCAGCATGTTGATCAAAAATATTGCCACAAACCTATTCAGTCCAATATACCTAAACCAGGGGTCGGCAACCCAAAATGTTGAAAGCGCCACATAGGAACAAAAAACCCCCAAAAAACAAATATGTCTGGAGCCACAAAAAAATAAAAGCCTTCTATAAAACTTACAATGAAGGAAACACATGCTGTATGTATGTAGGAGGCTCTGCTGTCTCAGAATTGTTTTTTATTCATTCCTTTGTTGTGTGTTCACAAACGCCCCCATAGAATTTATTTTGTGATTTCCTCGCTTGATTTGTTTGTTTTGGTGCATTATTTTCGCTTTTCTTAGTGTCAGTGAAGTGATCATTAATTTCCGTTTTTCGGAGGCTGTCTTTGAACGCCTCTCGAGTCGAACGAGAAGAGAGAAGGCACAGAGTCGGACGCAGACGTGTCTTGTGTTTGTTGAGACTGTTAAAAGCATGAATAAAGTGTACGTTTTAAAAAACCAATACCACAGCTCTCCTTTTTCGGAGCTGCAACGTGCATCTATATCTATTTGAGCTATATTAGCCTACTATCAAAATCTTTTTCCATTTTCAAACAATTTTTTTTCAATAAAGCTCCAGGGAGCCACTAGATATCGCTAGAGAGCCGCATGCGGCTCTGGAGCCGCGTGTTGCCGACCCCCGACCTAAACGGTTAAAATATGGGGGGTGTCTTTGCTTGTTAAAGGTGCACCTTCAAGTGAATTATCTGCACCTGCAAATTTTCTGAAAGGTGCTGACGCGTATTAGCCAAATTGCTAATTGCGGATGATGACCCTTTATCTGTACTCTCTATTTTAAGTGTGAGAAAAGGACTGTTCGACACCACAACATCCCCTCCCCAAATGTTGTAGAATACCTCTCTTCCGTAATCATTCTTCCTCTTTTACACTGTCCCTTGCCTGTGCGATGAGACCGGCCCTTCCATGGTGATGAGGCAGACAGAGGGTGATTAAAGTGGAGTCTCAACCGGTGGCAAAACTGACCTCAATCACAAGCCATTCTACCAAAAGGACATCCGCCCTATTTTTTTTTTTTTTTTTGGGTTCCTCCATCCACTATATTCCTGACAATCATCCTCATTCCGTTCTTCTTCCTGACCCACTCCTTCACCATGTCAGTGCTCCCAATGTCTCATCTCCCCTCTCTCGTTTTCCGCTCTCATTTCTCATCTTTCCGTATGCACTCTCGGTGATCACCCTCGATTCGTCATCATTGCCTCTATTGTTGTGTGATGCTAATCTGCTCTTCTCTGGAGCTTTCCAGCAGTTTGCTATCGGCTGTGTTACAAATTTTGCACTTGGAAGAAGAAAAGACAATCAACTTCCGAGGAAACGGCGCGAACAAATCTGACTCTGATTCCTAAAAATGTCGACGCTTTGAGATAACAGTACGAAATTTTTGCTTGGTTCTGCTAAAGTCGAACCCTCTTCTTCCGATTGATGCACCCAAAAGGGCCGCTTCTTTGTTAACCAATCATCCATCCATCCATTATGTAATCCATTTACCGTCATTTCCGGACTGTAGACCGCACCTGATTATAAGCCGCACCACTACATTTTTAAAGGAAAAAAACATTTTGTACACACATAAGCCGCACCTGTCTATAAGCCGCAGGCGCCCATATTGTTACATGAGATATTTACAAAGAAAGACGGTACACAGGCGGCCGTTAAAAAAGTCTTTATATAGGCCGCTTCATTAAATAAGCCGCAGAGTTGAAAGCGTGTGACAAAAGTCGTGCCTTATAGTCTGGAAATTACGGTAGTTTGTCTCACAGTTTTCACATATTGCGTCTTTACCAAGCCTGATTGTTATTGCCACTGAAAATTATGGAACTTCTACTTTTCCTTCTAAAATATATATTTTAGAATGAATGAATAAATAAAATTGAATTCGGCAGCGTTTATTTCCTGGCCCTTTTGTTTCCTGTTACTTTTTGCACTACCCTATTTTGTCGGACGGAAAGCAAAGTCTTTTCTCAGAGAAGAGGTGTGATAAAAGCTGACCGTCCTTACAGTTTACATTATATTTCCATTTATAATTAAGCAAACGTGCCTGATATAATTATTATCACTGGTCCCGTGAGAGCTCTCAATTTCCTGGTGATAACGAGTGCAACGCAGGCTTATTTTATTTATGTTCATTAGATTATATGAAGTATTGAATTACTCGGGCACCAGAGGCATTTTAGTATCTCCACTGAGCCGGAAGTGATGCAATCACGCTGGCCCCATTTCCAATGATATTTAAATCCTTTTCCGCGTGGATGGTCGAGCCAAATGGCAAGCAACTCGTGAATGTTTTTTTTTCTTTGCTTAATTTGATTTGTAAAGCGTGTTTGTGTGAGTATATAAATAGGTGGAAGATGCTGTTGAGCTATTTGATATGATTTAAGAAGATTTGTACGTGTGTGGCTATTCTGTAGTGCTTAATCCACAGTCTGCGCAATCCGCTGGCTGCCAATATTTTTCTCATTTGGTTCAAGCAATTAAGCTATTTTTCAGTGCAATTTTACTCTTTCCATACAGTATATTCTAAATTGAACGCAACCGTTTTTGTATTCAGTCCCGTGAACAAACACACAAGCCAGGTGATGATTCCATTGGTCCCTGTTAATGACCAAAATCTATGAAAAATTTCAACCAGTAGGATGGTGACTATACAAACACAGAAATGACATTTTAACCCAACTTGAGCACTTGTGAAATATGAAGCTCAATGAACCAAATGGTGTTCTACAGTATCATCGCCCATAATTATCAAAGCATAATTGGTGTTATGTTTAAAATTGCTGGAGTAGCTCCAGTACAGTCAAACCTCGGTTTTCTCCCTTAATCCGTTCCAGAAGGCTGTTCGCTCACAATGAAAAGCAACACGAGGAAGCGTCACTTCCTCGTCTACCCGAGGAAGCGTCACTTCCTCGTGTAAGGAGGGCAAGAGGAGTCAAATGGTGCATTCAAGTGCGCTCGGTTTGTTCGAGAACCGAAATTTGTTCGTCATCCGAGGCATAAAAAACTCGAAATATTTGATCGAAAACCGAATTGGATGAGAACCGAGACGTTCGAAAACGAGGTTTGACTCTACCTGTGTTTTTAAGTCTGGATTCCATGGAAATCAGCAAATTAGAATTTCCTCCATGGTAGCGCTTTGCCGGCGGCACGGTGTGAACACGTCTGTCTCACAGTTCAGAGGTGCAGGGTTCGATTCCGGCTCCGGCCTTCCCGTGTCGAGTTTGCATGTTCTCCCCGTGCCTGTGCGGGTTTTCTCGGGGTACTCCCGTTTCCTCCCACACTCCAAAAACATGCATGTCAGGCTAATGGCACACTCCAAATTGTCCCTAGCCGTCCGTGATTGTGAGCGCAAATGGTTGTTCGTCTATGTGTGGCGTGCGATTGGCTGGCAACCGGTTCACCGCCTACTGCCCGAAGACAGCTGGGATAGGCTTCAGCATGCCCGCCACCCTTGTGACGATAAACGGATTAGAAAATGGATGGATGCTAGAATGGTAATGTTTTGCCAGGCCTTCACTCAACTCCGTCCTACTTGTTTGTTGCCCACTGTTTTGTCCTAAAAACAGACAATGCATACTCTGTTGGGCCGAAATAAAGCCACTAAATTGGCCATTGAAGAGTGACTTTTTTTCATCATCATTACCTTGAGTTGCTTTTGTTTTATTAAAAAAAAGAAAAAGCAGGAGAAACATTATTCAAATACACGTTGTCCGAACTTTATACTTCATAAGGCAGATTGCATCATTACAAATTGCATGGGCAGAACCTTGCAGCATGTTCAGACAAAAAACAACCAAGTGCATTATGTTGAATCTGCGTTAATAAAGTAAAAGCTAACATTTATCAGATGATCGGCAAACGTTTTGATCATTTTTCTCGTTGCAAAGAAATGTTTAACACGTTTCAAATTGCGACAAGAAAAACTGTCTACATTGTTATGTCACTGTCAAGATGTACATGAATTACCTCAGATTGAAAAAAAAAATCCACCAATTCATAAAAATGTATAATTGTATACATTGACACATGTACAGGATGTTAAATATTCACCGACTGAACATAAAATCAAATTCAGACACTGGCTCTCCACGTTATAGCAAATCCTTGATCCACACGAACTGAAATTGCAGTTGTATCAATAATCAGCTCCTGTAGATGAAAGACAAATACAGTCAAAAGGTTTAAAATGACAACACAGCTGATAGTTGTTGCTTTGATGTTGGTAAAAAAAAAAAAAAAACAGCCAACATTGACAACTTTGGATAATGAATGCGTTCAGCCACCCGTGTCAAACTCAAGGCCCGGGGGCCTGATCCGGCCCGCCAGGTCACACTACGTGGCCCGTGAAAGCAAATTATGTGTCAACTTGCTAAAATCTAAAATCATGTCAAATTGTCATGTGTAGTAAATAACGTTGAGATTTTGCAATCATTTTGTTACCCTGTTTACACTCACTTGAACAATAATTGACATAATTGACATATATATATATATATGTGTGTATGTATATATGTATGTATATATGTATGTATATCTGTTTGTGTGTGTGGGGGGGGGGGGGGATACTCACCTCAGTGTCCGCATTATACTGAGGTGTCAGAAGATGTTCCGTGTCAGTCACGTCCCTCAGGGTCACCTCTGTGATGTTTGCGCCGATCCCCCAGACCTTCACTATGCCAAGCATCAAATGGTTGGCTTCGAACAAGCCGTTGCGGATAGTTTGACTCAACAAAGTGTTCTAGAGGTTTGAAAAAGAAAAAAAATGAAAGAGAAAGGTAGTATTGTATGCTGTTTAGACATTAGGATGAGGTTGTTCGGAAGTGTGATTTGATCTTTGTTTAGGTCACTTTGATTTCAAAAAGCTCAACCCATGAGATAAAGTAAAAAGATGTTGATTGAAAAAAAGGAACAGATAACTTGGATCTGTGATGGCTGAAAGCATATACAGGTTTTATTTATTTGATCACTCATAAATACTTGGAAATTCCAAACTCTGAATATCATCATGTTTTTATTCAAACTATTGACTCCTATCAAACATCCTCAATTTAACATAATTGTTGCTTTTTCGTCACATTCTGTCTGAGTAGCAGGGAGAAGTCAAGTTGTTCTACTGTCTTTTAGTGAGATGTGCAGCGGTCATTTTGTGTGTGTGTGTGTGTGTGTGTGTGTGTGTGTGTCTATGTGTGGATGCTTCTTCTTCGGTAAAGACAGACTGCTTGCAAATTACTGACAATGCAATCAAATCTCTATGGGCACTCACTTTAAGTGTTTGCACTGGGATTTATGGGTAAATTGGTGCTTCCCAATTTAAACCGAGACGTATTGAGTTTTCTGAAGTTCTCAGACTAGCGTTAGATAAACGGCACTTACAGGATTGTTATGTACAAGTACGTTTGCCTGCTGGGTGGAGGGCGGGAAAGTGTGTTTGTGCTGGGACGATAGGTCCTTGCACCACAAAAAATGCTTTCATTTGCTTGCTTGTTTTTCCTACTTTGAGCTCTGCTTCCGCAAGTACAAGCAAGCAGCAGGACGTAGCGTACACTGCCGCCGAGTTACGTTGAAGAGATGATGGCCATACACCGGGTTGAATATGCAAGCACTTGACAGCACTCAAAAGCTGGACTCGCTATCGGCCTAACGGTACATGTAGCGGGATGAGACGGTCAACCCCTAAAATTGATTTTAGCAAGACAAGGAAAAAAGGCTGAATAAACTGCACACAGTGTCTGATGAAAGTGAGTACGCCCCTAACATATTTGTACATAAATAGAAGAAATTGGGTGCACATGCTCAGCTTCATATCCCAAAGTTGGAAAATATACTTTTAAGTGTCGCCAGCATTGCTGTTGGGGTTGAAGCATTTGAGGGACTATACGTCGCACGCTGAATCAAATTGGTCTGCAGGGCTGTTGTCTCAGAAGGAAGCTTCTTGTGGAGATTACTCACAAGAAAGCCGGCAAACATTTTCGGAAGACTAAAGCACATGACTTCCTAGAACTGTGTCCTGTGGCCTAATGGCACCAGGACAAACTTACTTAATCCAAACGGTGTCCAGCATCTATGGCAGCAAACAGCCGTGGAGTACAAGGACTGATAAGCGTAGTGGTATGGGAGGTCATTGTCTGGGACTGCATGAGTGCTGCCGGCACTGCGGAGTTCCAGTTCACTGTACCATGAATGCCAACATGTATTGTTAACACACTGAAGCAGAGCAGTGTGATCAGATCCTTTCAGAAACTGGGCTGCAGGGCAATATTCACGCATGATCCATCCACCCATCCATATTCCGATCCGCTTCTCATAAGGATCTCGGGTGTGCTGGAGCCTTTCTCAGCTGTCTCCAGGCAGTAGGCGGAGTACCCCCCTGCCAGCCAATCGGAATGGCAAATCTTGCATGATATGAACTGAAACACAGCTCCAAGATCACCACTGCCTGAAGCCGATGGAAACGGAAATGAACTGGCCAAGCATCTCTCCAGGCCAAAAACCCAATTGAGATTCTGAGGATGACCCTTAACTGCGTGATGTCAATCTAGAGGAGTTGAAGAGGATTCCAGTGGCGACCCGTGAAACTTTGGTCAAGCCAGTGTTGGAAAATGATGACGTGGCTTTTTGCTTGAAAATGTTTGCAGATACAGTTAAACCTCGATTTTCGAACGTCTCGGTTCTCATCCAATTCGGTTTTCGACCAAAAATTCGAGTTTTTTTATGCCTCGGATCACAAACAAATTTCGGTTCTCAAACAAACTGAGCACACTTGAATGCACCATTTGACTCCTCTCGCCTTCCTTACACAAGGAAGTGACGCTTGCTCGGGTAGACGAGGAAGTGACGCTTCCTCGTGTTGCTTTCCATTGTGAGCAGACGTGTTCAGTAAACATTTTTATTTAAAAAAGAGCGTGGTTTCGGTTTTCCAACAATTTCGGTTTTTGAACAGCCTTCTGGAACGGATTATGGACGAAAACCGATGTTTGACTGTACTCCTTGATACTCTTGAATCTATTGTACTTTTTAAGATTTTGAGCGCACAATATGTTTGTATCATTCATAATCTTTGGGTATTTTGACAAAAAAATACATCACATTTAGTATTAAGGCAATTGGGAACTAACTCTATGTTAACAAAAAGTGTCCTGTATAATATTTCTCATTTAGAATGTAACTAAACCTCTCAGTCCAAAAACTTGAAATCACATGGGCCCATGAACGGACGCACATCTGTGGAAATAAACATGCACACGCACACACATATGCAAACACACACACAAGGCGCGCATACGGCCTATGTTCAGCATCATCCAAAATGGCATGCGATGTGCTAATCTGCAAGGCAGCTTTGGCCTCGTTGTCCAACTTTGCTCATCTCCTCACATCTGCCCGTTCACGCTCATGGGCACACAAACACGCACACATACACCGAGTCTTTCTTTCTGTTCCTCATCCCCTTGGCTGACAGACAGCGTGTCTGCTTTATCGCTGTGTGAAATTGCTTTGGAATGAGCCTGATGGTAGGCAGAGGACAGCCACAGATGTTTGGCACCGGTCGCTGTATGTGTGTCTAATATACAGTGTGCGCGGTTGTGTACGTTTGTCAATCTGTGAATGTGAAGAGATTAAATGTATGCTCGTGAATGTGTGCCTGTGTTTTTGCCTGGATGAAAAGAGAATGGGGTCGGGTCGCATCAATCCGAGTAGGTTTGTGACACGTCAAACTGAAAAGGGGCGTGCTGAACTCACTTCATCTCAAGCGTGCACTTCCCATTTACACTATGTTGTAAATGTGGTGTGCAATTTTTTTATACAATCCCGCCTACCGGCTTTAATACCGTATTGGCCCGAATATAAGACGGTGTTTTTTGCATTGGAATAAGACTGAAAAAAGTGGGGGTCGTCTTATATTCGGGGTCTAGACGTTATACCAATTCATGACGCTAGATGGCGCCAGATATCATTGAAGGGAATGCTGAACTTGACTCCCCAGGCCAAAGTGAACCCCTGTCACGAAGAATAAAAATAAAAATAGCGGTAGCACAAAGAAGAAAAATAAAACATAGCAGTAAGAAAGAAAAGAGAAGAAAATAATAGAAGAGATAACAGAAAATACATAGCGACAATCTGGAGAAAAGTGGGTCGAAGATCGGCCAGGTTAACCGGCAGCTGAGGAGAAGTTATGATGTCATTTACATTTAAAAAACCAGAAGCCATTCATTGACGAATGTGATTGTACTTTAGTTTACATATTGAAATGTTCAGATATTAAGATTTGAATGAGGCAAAATAACATGCTTTTTCTCTCAAATATATTGTTATAATCATTTGTTTCAGATGTACTGTAATGATTTTCTATATAAAAATTATTCTGGTGTTCAAAAAGTCTTTTTTCAAACTTGAGTCCTGAAAAAGAGGGGGTCGTCTTATAATCAGGGCCGTCTTATATTCGGGCCAATACGATATTTTTGGACTCAATGACGATGCATTGCTGTTTTTGCTACGGTACGGTGCGAAGGGATATACACAGAGAGGCAGATTTTTGCATCATCATCATGATGTCCCGCTGCAGTGGGGACAAGTGAATGTAACTAAAGGATCTTAACCGAATGTCCATCCTAAATGGCAAACACAAATAAGTCATCCTTCCTAGATTCACCCTAAGATTTTGAAGAAGGCAACTTTTAACCCTAAAAGAAGTCACACAAATTCCATTTCCATCATTTGGATTCATTTCTGTGAAGGTGACTTGCGACCTTTCGGATTTACCATCCACTGCTCTCTGGGAAATCGATGAATTAAAGTCGTGCTGCTTTAATCACAACAGTGACAATGAAGGAAAGAAGAGATGTGGCATTTAGCCTCTGAACTCACCGATTCGACCGCACATGAGGTCAGCAGATATTGTCCTTTTTCAACCGTGTCTGAGGGGAGAAATATAATTAAGTGTGAATTGCTGAAACTGAAACCGCCACAAGCAAGAAAGTTATCTAACTACAGTCTCAACGGTACTTTACCCGTAACATACTTTTTTTGAGCTTCAGAAAATTTTATTTTTCTCCACCAGGCATTTACAATAAATAGTACAGTAAGGTAACAAAATAAATACTGATACATGCATAACATACATACTATAGCAAAAACAAACATCTGGAGTGTCATAAAAAACGCTGAGAGTGGTAAAATGGATAACCAACAATTGAAATTCATGCTGAGGGGTACTTTGCACATCTGCTTGTCTTGACTTGTCTTTTCGTTCTCTCACAAAAAAGAAATCTCAGCACTATTTTGCCCGTTTCTCTAACCATGCTCCCTAATGAAAGATCTCCGAAGGCTACCCAGCAATCTTTATTTTTGTTTGTTAGACTTTTTCTTTTGCACGCCCACATGCACAAAATCCTGCCCGAAACCACCGGCGGTGGCCTTCCAACTAGCTTCAGTTTGGGTTTCTTCTCTCTTAAGACACCACGCCACACGTGTGGCAGGTTAGCCGTGCTGTCGGGAGAACAAGCTGAAGCAATAAACCGGCTCTGCTCCTTGCCGGAAGGCCAGGAAAACCATCCAGTGTGGTCTAGACGAAGCTCAGAGAGCTCGAAAAACCCATCCAAACTTATGTTTTCCTCCTTCCAAGAACCTCTTCTTTTTATTTTTCTTTGTGTGAGACTCTGCTGATCAAACATAAGTGGGAACTTTGCAGCCCACTGGTGCTTCAGTTGAGTGCATTGATTGAATGGACCTTTTGTCATCCCAATGAAGAGCTTTGTTCGTTTGAGATTGTGTTTCCTTTGATACGAGCATCTAGACATGAGGGTGTACTTTTTCGATATGCCACTACATGCCGCTGGCATACTGTGGATAGAAAGGCAAAATAATAATGATAATAATATTAATTATTATTATCATTATTATCCAAATTATAGTCATTCATAATAATGCTGAATATATACTTTCCCTTTCAACCTACCTATATAAGACAATTGTTTTCTTTACGCGCACTGAACCGAAAACCAAGAGATATGAACTAAACCGTGGAATTTGTGAACCGATCCACCTCTAAACGGGAGTGGTGGAATCTACACTGATTGATCGGTTGCGGAAATAAATCAACTTCATTTTGTACCCTGAATATTTTATTTTTTTCCAAAAGTTTTTATCTGTTCTTAAGATGAAAACTGTCTATTATGTTTCCACGTAAGTTCTCATTATTAACCATGGAAAGTGATTTTTTTGAGGGGAAATCTAATTTCCATCCCTGTGATTGATACATATGAGCATGAGAAGTGAGAAGTTGGCATTCCTCTAATCCCAGAAGTAGACATTCAAATAAGAAACAAACCAAAGCAATTAGACTATGAACAACTAGTAAGTGGATGTGGACATGTGTGTGACCACATTATTTTTCTTTTTTACTCAATAAAAGTTTTTAGATTCAATTGAGCAGTACATGTATTTTTTTTTACCAGTCAAACTGCATGAGAGGGTGCACATGAAACATCACACTTTTGTATGCCCCGTTCAATACGTGGTAAAAACACTTGTTGCTTGAAAGTGTAAATGGCTACTTAGCTCGTTGGGTCAAATGAGTCATGAATTACAATTTATTTAAAGAGCGGTTTATAGAACGAGTAAGCTAAGAATGAACTGATGCGCAGCTTTAATTCATGAAAGAGGAGAAATTAATTAGTTCCATGGACTTGTAGATTTCTAGTGGATCAAGGGCACAATTGGCGACCATGATAAACAAAAATTTCTGAGTCCATCTGAATGACAGTTAAACGCATTGCTTATGTTGAAACTCAAACAAAAAAAAACAGGCAATATGTCACTTGAGTGAGTGGAAAGGCAAATAAAAAAAAAAGACAAATTAGGCCGGATATTGAAAAAGGAAGGAGGAGAGGAGGAGACACAGGAAATTAATTCATTAATTTCTATAACTACCCTTCTTTGCAAAACATAATTCCAAACATCCACCAAAAAGTGTCCTTGGGTGTTTTGAAAGGCGCTTATCAATAAAATGTATTATTATTATTATTATTATTATAATTCCTCGCATCTTTCTCAATGCATTGAAACATGACTTTATGTGACTATTTATCTGGGAGTGCTCTATCATGAGTGGGGGAGGGTGGGTGGGGGCACTTCCAAAAAATAAGTCAAAGATAAATTACACACTCATGTTGGGCCATTGGTAAACGTTTCGTTGAAAAAGAACAGATATTTGTGTGTGTGTGTGTGTGTGTGTGTGTGTGTGTGTGTGTGTGTGTGTGTGTGTGTGTGTGTGTGTGTGTGTGTAATTGTTTTGTTTTGTTTTTTTCGAAATGTCTACAGCCTTGAGCATTTGTCAGGACAAAATATATCAAAGATAACACTCTCAGGTAAATCTAAATGTCAAATCTGAACATTAGGAAGCAGCAAGGTTCTCACAGGTGACCCTCTTACTCACCTATTCCGTCGCCGTCGTCCCAGAAGAGCGATCCATGGGCAGTCCCATTGTCACTCAGGGCAACGATCAGTCCCAAAGGATTCTTTCGGCTGAAAGATAAGTGCTGGTCAGGGTTGCGGCAGTGAAGGACAACTGCTGTATCCATAACATTGCTCTCAGGGACGCACCTGAGTTTGACTTTGATCAATCACTCAACATGCAACTTATTGCCTTTCTCAAGCTTGCAATAACCATCCAGACCGTTCACCACAACCTGGGTTGGGACTTGATGGTAAGTCTTTTTTTTTTTATATACCGTATTGGCCCGAATATAAGACGGCCCTGATTATAAGACGACCCCCTCTTTTTCAAGACTCAAGTTTGAAAAAAGACTTTTTGAACACCAAATGAATTTTTATACAGAAAAGAATTACAGTACATCTGAAACAAATGATTATAACAATATATTTGAGAAAAAAAAAGCATGTTATTTTGCCTCATTCAAATCTTAATACCTGAACATTTAAATGTGTAAACTAAAGTGCAATCACATTCGTAAATGAATGGCTTCTGTTTTTTGAAATTACATCATAACTTCTCCTCAGCTGCTGGTTAACCTGGCTGATCTTCGACCCACTTTTCTCCAGATTTTCGCTATGTTTCTCCATTTTCTGTTATCTCTTCGATTATTTTCTTTTCTTTTCTTTCTTACCACTATTTTTTTTTCTTCTTCTTCGTGCTACCACTATTTGTATTTTTATTCTTCATGACAGGGGTTCACTTTGGCTTGGGGAGTCAAGTTCCGCATTCGCTTCAATGATATCTGGCGCCATCTAGCGTCGTGAATTGATATAATGTCTAGACCCCAAATATAAGACGACCCCCACTTTTTCAGTCTTATTTCAATGCCAAAAACACCGTCTTATATTTGGGCCAATACGGTATATCAAAAAACAGGCATACAATTTCTTGGAAAAGGCCTTAATCGATTCATATGGGATGAGAAAATGTTCTTCACAGCATACCACAACGCTTTCCGATTAATCGCTTGTGCACTTCATAGCGTTATCTTGCTATTGAACGATCCACTGGTGATTAACCAAAACCTTCTTTCCTTTGTGTTGTGTGAGGCGTTAATGTGGCACGGCAATATATTCAGCCATGCATCCATCCATCATTTTCAACACCAATTATCCTTAACAGGGTGTTGCTAGAGTCAATCCCACGTGAAAGTGGGCGGAAAGTAGACTGCACAGCGGTAGCCGGTCAGTCGCAGGGACCATAGAGAGACGAACAACCATTCGCACCCACATCCACCCCATCACTAAGTGGGAACCGAACCCATGCTGCCCACACACAAGTCAGGCGAGTGTACCACGAAAACCATCAGCGTTGCATCGCCAGATTCATGTCCACTGTATTTGTAAGCTGTTATTTGCTTTTACCTGTGGTATGTTGTGTTCTCTGGTTTTTGCCAAGGTATGATGTACCCTCCTCTTACGTGAAGATTGATGTGGTCCATAGGGGTGGGCATCCAAACCTTTTTGCCTCGCACTTTGACTTCTGTGGCCTAATCAAAAGGGTGATAGTTGCATCGCATGAACGATATGTACAAAGTAGAAGCTTCAAGTTCAAAATTAGAGTTTAAAAAATAATGACAGACATGACCAAAAAGGCATTGCAACGTGGATGGCATCTAGTCAAAGTTGAAGTGGATAGCAGCTGTAGGACCCCCAGGGTTTCTTTCGTCTTCAGTCTATTATTTTGCACAATACTGTTAAGCGAGCATTACACCTGATCATTGAATGTGGTTATTTGACTCTTTACCAACTGCTTTTATTTAATGGTATTGTTTGGGTAAGAAAATGGCTTCAACTTTTATTGATGCCTCTTTCTTCCTGATGGGAAAAAAATATATATAATGACAGCTTGGTGATTAAATTGTGTTTTAGGCAGAATTATATTTAAAGTGTATTGAAAGTAAACCGTACTGTGCCTCCAAGTCAGTCAAAGCGTTACTACGTGAAAATGTTATAAATCCACTGATACCAACTGCCGACAAAAATAAAAACCTCTGAGGTGTCGAATGTAATCATGCAACAGGGCAACAACAAATCCCTAGGATTTTCTACATATATCATTACGTGTATGGACTACTGGCGTAAAATATGTTTTGACCAAATGCGCTTTACTTCTAGATGTATTTTAATCTTCATTTCTGATGAGATATTACTGTACAGTATGTATAGCTTTTCCCATTCACTAACATTTGGTGGCATGATGTCCAGGTTGCTTATTGTTTGGACTCACCGTATGGAAGTCATACCAGCGTGCATCAGGAACATAGGCTTCGACACGTGTAGCTCCCTGCCGATCACAAGGCCAGGTGAGTATTGAAAAGAAAAAATAAAACAAGGAGAGAAAATAACACAATAATAGCAGCACTTGTGTGTGCGTACCGGGTCAAGGGCAGGGGTGATAAGAAGAGCAGGTCCCCAGAGGAACTGTTTGTAAATGTCCCAAGTAGTTCTATCATTCACAAACCTGTGACACGTCCGCAAAATGTACGTTAAACAGGACGAAAGAAATAACTGCCAACAATTTCAATTCAAATGTAAATTTCATATTCACTCATCGGTTGCTATTTTTAATGTATCAAGTACCTTGTGTTTGTGTTATAGGAGGCATCTATTTGAGGGGACATGTGTCCATTCTAGTGGACACCAATGCGAAAAAGTCACCCCGAACAAATAGTGCACTTACTCATGCAGAAGTGGTCTGACGACTGTATTTCCTTGGGTATGAGCTTCATACATGAGCGTATACAGGTATGGCAGAAGGGTGTAACGAATGTTGAGGACTTTCCGAGATGCCTCAGCAAAGGTGGAGTTCCAGGCGACAGGATCTTGTCTCTGAAAACAACAAATGCTCATTTAAAAACAAAAAAAAAAGAATAATAATCATACAGAAACTTTTATTTTTAGAATCCATCCATTTTCAACATCCCTTATCCTGAACAGGGTTGCGGGGAGTTCCTGGAGCCTATCCTAGCTGACTTCGGGTGGAAGGCAGAGTACACCCTGAACTGGTCGCCAGTCAGTGGCAGGGCGCATATAGAGAAAAACAACCATTCACACCGTCACCGAGTGGGAACCGATCCCACGCTGCCCACACACACAAGGCCGGCGAGTATACCACTACACCATCAGCGACTCTATGAGAATTCAGATTATTGAATTAAAATCACCAGAAAGCTCATGCTGTGCATGAGAAACTCTTGAGATACGGCAAAATTATAATTAATAAAACATACATAACATCCACACAATCACGATAATGTACAGAAAAGGCTTAAGTTAAAAGAGAAAGTTAAAAGTAATGAAACTGCTCCAGACTACAGTCAAACCTCGGTTTTCGTCCATAATCCGTTCCAGAAGGCTGTTCGAAAACCGAAATTGTTGGAAAACCGAAATTGTTGGAAAACCGAAACCACGCTCTTTTTAAAATAAAAATGTTTACTGAACACGTCTGCTCACAATGGAAAGCAACACGAGGAAGCGTCACTTCCTCGTCTACCCGAGGAAGCGTTACTTCCTCGTGTAAGGAAGGCGAGAGGAGTCAAATGGTGCATTCAAGTGCGCTCAATTTGTACGAGAACCGAAATTTGTTCGTCATCCGAGACATAAAAAACTCGAAATTTTTGGTCGAAAACCGAATTGGTCGAGAACCGAGACGTTCGAAAACCGAGGTTTGACTGTATTTCAAAACTCATTTGCAGACCTTATAAAATATTTCCAACGTTGAGGTAAAACATAATGTCCTGCAGGCAAATGAGAAGATTTACTATTTAGCCCCTAAATAGTAAATCTTCTCATCCTAAATTTTAGGGCATGATGATCTGATGATGATGCTAATGTCTGCGCTGGTTCCACAAAGTGATCAGCTCCCATAATAAAAAATGGATGGATGGATGGATGCATTTGTTTTGTTAAAAGATCATAGTTCTCGACCTTGGACGGGTGACAATGTACACTTTATCTTTATTGGTTCCGAAAGCAACTTTTAGCAGGGGCGGAAAAGCATTATTAAATCACTAATCTATCACTATTGAGTATGATTAGCCTAGTGCAGTGGAACATATTGCCTTCACAAGATATTACCATGACTACTGCTCTTCGATGGCTCGATGAAGATGCTGATTAAAATCATCGCCTTTTAAAAATTGTTGATCCAAAGCCTCCCAAAGTGCTGACTTGGTGCGGGGGAGTAGTTTTAGATAAGATGTTTGCATATTTTTTCTCAGCAGAATAGTCCAATGGGTACATACCGAAGACATAGACGTAACTGAAAGTGAAACAATTCTACGGACTTCAACCTTCAACCGTAACCTTCAACTCACATCCGCATGCTAAGCAGTATGAATTCATGTGTTGAATTCATAATCATAATCTTAATAAAAAAAAAATACAGTTCAATACCATTAATGTTATATTTCAACCTGTGTCTTGTTAAACTGCATTGTGACCTAAAGATGAGAAAGCTTGCAAGGTGCAGGAGAGATTGTTGAGTTCCTTAATTCCTAAAGCATACAGACGTGTGCCCCCATGTTGCTTTTCTATCTGATTCTTTTTACCTGCTGCATTGGTCTTTTCTTCAAAGTTTTTGATTCCAAGCTACAAAACTCAGATCTGGGTGATCATCCTCCAAATGTTATCCCATTTACAAGCCATTACACAATTACTGGAATGATGGGGTTCGCGTGTGCGTTGGTGGCGGGGTGGGTGATGTGCAGTGGGGCTCGGATCACCTTGAGAATTCAATTAGGCCCCTCACCCCCAATATAGACGCACACTCTCACTTACACACACACACACTCACACACTCTCTCTCCCCACTCCACATACACACACACACAGTCCCGTCGAGTACTTCAGACTCCATTTCAGAGAAATTTTGCCTCGTGGGATCGATTCCTGGACGGACCTTATTGGATTTTTTAGGTGTGTTCTAAAGCTCTTAAAGGTCACTGGAAAAATGAATGCCAACAACACAACACCAAGCCAGTGTATCTCTTTGGAGATGTGTGTATGTGTATGTATGTGTGTGTGCGCGCGCGTGTGTGTGTGTGTGTATGTGTGTGTACAGCTTTGTATTTTTTTTTTTGTGTGCAAAAATTAGGCTTTCTCCCAGGGAACAAGAACACGCTCTGTCAGGCTTTCATCTTTTCGCTGAGCACCTTGTACTTGGAACATGTATAGGTCAAGCGCAATCCAATCAGGGCAAGTGTTCGAACTTCATTTTGTTCAGATTTTGAAACATGTGCACCAATCATCATGCATGGGAAAACAAACAAATATATGAATTCATGAATTCATTAAGGGTTAGGGTTAGGGTTTAATAATAATAATATTCTCTCACCATATTATTCAATGCTTGTTTACGCTAGTCCTTTTTGATTAAAGGCATATTATTTCACTTAAAAATAAAAAATAATAGTAAACTGTACCTCTCCTAGCTGCTAATGTAGAATTCAAAAATATTTCCATAACAACAAAATAATAATAATAATACAAGCTGTTGTTTGAAAATAGTGGCATTTCTCTCAACACCGAATCCTTACGCTAGTAATGCGCCATAGCAAGCCAAGCTTTCATCATTCTCCCGGGAGTTTACTCACCGGGTTGCCCTTGCCGTTATGGTTACGTGAATAAGGATAGAAGGCACCCAGTTGCATCCAGCGAAGGCACATCTCATATTTAGCTGTATTGAAGAACCCGCATATGTCTGCTCCAGTCTGAAAGAGAGGTCCGATGAAAGAAAAGAAGAGACGACAGGCTCAATAAACAATCAGTGAAAATATATTCAGCATGAGTCACACTTGGACTATAAGTATTTAAAAAATATATGAGATGCAATGCTTAATTGACAGCGAATAAGCTAGAGGCCATGCTGATTGCTAAGCTAACCTATGATTGACATGGCTCGTGCGTTTAACACCAGAAAGGGTGATCGAGTACATTTTTCACAGACATCTGGCTGGAACTGAATTAAGCAGAGAACATCCAACTTTGAACAGAAAAATTGCAGTTAATGAGTGTCTGGACACAAAATTATACTCGCTGAACTGAAAACTGGAAAACTCCTACATCAGCCAGGAGGAGTGGCCTCTAAGGTAAAAAGTATATCAACAACAACAAAACCTATCGGTAATGTTATTTATTTGTTTTTACAATAATTTTGAGGTATTTTCTAGGTCTGGGCAATAAATGTCCACATTATATTGCAGTCAATCTTATCTTTTAAAAAAAATCAAGTTATCTTTGCTGGTAAATACAATGTGAACTTAAGAATCAAAAACTGTTGATGATTTACAAAAACAAAATCAATTGTGATTTTTTTTTCATATTGTCCGCTTTTTGATATTACTATTTAATAAAACCCTTGCTTCAAGTGCCTGGGCTTAACCTGCGGGGGGAGGGGGGGGGAGCGATACAAAATTCAAAAGTTGCTCCTCAAATGAAGTTGTTGATTCACAAAACTGCTCCGCAAAATAAAAATGAAAAATAAATATTTCCACCCTCATCATGTAAAGCATGAGTTGAATTGAAGATAATCTCTGATCCCTCCCCCCACAGCCCCGTCAACACACATACTCACCAACTGATCATCTTAATGCCTATCTGTAGCAACCTGCTTGTGAAAATGTATTTTTATTGGAGAAGTGACCTTGTTTTTTTATGTTGACTGACAACATTAAGATCCTTGCCTGCTGTTGTAATAGCATCCCGTACAAGATGTCCTTTGATCAAAGTGTCCAACAAAATGAAATAACATTTCTGTGGCCATGTAATCTCCTTTTAGCAGACAAGGTCACATCAATAAGATTATGTCTTATCAAAAAAAAAAAAATGGTGATACTTACATAAGGGATGCCAAAAAGACTGAACTCCATCATGCCTGTGAGACAGGAAAATCTTGTGTGACTTCTACAGTAAAGGCCCCTTTTTTTTTTAACCACAAAGGTTTGGTTGTGGATGTTTTGAGAACCAAATATGTTTGTCATGGTTTGTTAACGGTGTAATTATTGCATGTGTTTGTAGGTCCTGTACAGTACCTATGATGGATTTATACAACTGGTCCCAGCTGGCATTGTTGTCACCCAGCCAATGTCCGGCCCATTTTCCACTAGAGGGGTAAGTGGACCTGGTCACCACGATACCTCGTCTCCCAGTCACATTCAGTAGGGCACTGTATGAACCAGACAAAAAGATTACGCATACACAGTTATGCATTTGAGGAAAAAAATGTACATTATTCTACATGACAAGCATTTTGTGTGAAACACTACACTGCCAAAGGACCCATTCCTTTAATGAAAACGTGTGTGAAAATTAGATCCGAATTGAGCTGCGTTGGGAACACAGCCCGAGAATCGAATTCTGACAAAAACACGTCATATATCTCACTCATAAGTAGGCTTCGTGTGGGACCAGCCATAGAGGCTGTGGACATCGTAGTGCCTGGCTGCCGTCCCGTCGCTGAGTATCTGTTCGCTGTTCATGCACATAGTCTTATGATTTAAGCCAAGATGTTTGGATTCCAAGGCTGTGAAGACAAAGACACAAAGCGCATGCAGAGTGAAGAGTTATTATTGCTTACAACAACAAAATGTCAGGATAAGATGCATAACATATGCTGTTGTGCGTGTCCTACGTGGCATATATGGAGGCTTCTCAAGCAGAGGGTCACCTAGGCACTTCCCCCCGACTGTACCATGTACAAAACTGGCAGGCTCATTCATGTCCTTCAGGGAGGGAGAAACATTTGAGCAAGTCTCAAAGTAAAGCCGACGTATTTACGCAGCATAAAAACAAGGTAAGTTATCTTCCATTTCACTCACGATCCAGAGGCCATCAAATTTCATCGTCTGATAGAAATCCATGATTTCTTGATGCCACCACTTTGCCGTTGCATTACGGAAGAAGTCAGGGAAGGCAGTGAAGGCCCTGTAGATCTGAGAAGACATGGTCACTAGGTAATGAATTGCGGAAAGTTAGCAGGTTTCATTGCGTCGTCGTAACAATACACAGTACAGTGGAACCTCTAGGAGGTGAAAACTCCAAAAGTTAAATGATGAACCAAGTTTGACTTGGAAAAATCAAACGTAAAATAAAACATTTGTGACATCACAAAAGAAGTCATAAAATAAATACCCAATACTGTATGCTGATTCTCTTTTAATTATACCTCTACTTGGGTGTCCCAGTCCAAAGACTCATCTACTGTGACGTTTGGGTAATCTGGCCAAACCTGCAAGGCAATAATGCCAATGACATCAATACACATGTGCATCCATACCGTATATCGAGAAAGTATATTTGCATTTTTTTTCATTTCTGTACGGCTATTCAGGC